>JAJNCF010000016.1:40000-42500 GCA_022457085.1 Saccharomycotina sp. CBS 16003 | reverse complement strand
CTTGGAATTACTCCCTGGAACATGACAGTTGAAACATACACTTTAATGTGAATGTTGAAAACTTGTAAAAATTTCACAAAAAAATGTGCAAAATTTGTATGGGAATGTGTAAATTTAGTATGGGAACTTACAAAATTTGTATGGAAAATAAAAAAATTTTGTATGAAAATGAAAAATTTTGTATGGAAACTGAAAAATTTACTATGGAAACTGAAAAATTTTGTATGGAAAATGAAAAATTTTGTATGGAAAATGAAAAATTTTGTATGGAAAATGAAAAATTTTGTATGGAAAATGAAAAATTTACTATGGAAAATGAAAAATTTACTATGGAAAATGAAAAATTTACTATGGAAAATGAAAAATTTACTATGGAAAATAAAAATTTGGTGTGAAAAATGCAAAAAAAACACCACATTTACTATGTAAAATCTCACATTTACTATGTGAAAACCATGAAAATTTTCAAAAAACTATCCCTTTTTAAAAAAATTTCAAAAATTTACTATGGGAAAAAAAAATTTACTATGGTGAAAATTACATTTTGTATGTAAATCATAGATCCCAGTTATAGTTCTTTAATAATTATCTCCCAACCAACTTTCTAACGACAACTCAAAATAGGCACAGGGGGACTATATACTTTTGTAAGGAAAAAGTGTATTTCCGAAGCAACAGTGGAAAACTCCTCAGAGGTCGCCACTACAAGTCTCTGTCTACAGAGCCCCGGTGATATAGGTTGACTGCTTGATTCAATTCAAGTACCAACTAAAAATCATTAGGAAGAAAATGTCGTGGTCAAACACGACATACCTTCCGTGGTGAGACAATATTTATATTGTCGAAAAAGAGTGATGAGGCATTGGATATCAATTCTGAAAACAACAATTTAATTGTAGTTATCTGGTTGATCCTGCCAGTAGTCATATGCTTGTCTCAAAGATTAAGCCATGCATGTCTAAGTATAAGCATTTATACAGTGAAACTGCGAATGGCTCATTAAATCAGTTATTGTTTATTTGATAGTACATTACTACTTGGATAACCGTGGTAATTCTAGAGCTAATACATGCTTAAACAACTGGGCTTGCTCAGTTGGTATTTATTAGATAAAAAACCAATGTCTTCGGACAACTTGGTGATTCATAATAACTTGTCGAACCGTATTGCCTTGAGCAGACGGTGATTCATTCAAATTTCTGCCCTATCAACTTTCGATGGTAGGATAGAGGCCTACCATGGTGGTAACGGGTGACGGGGAATTAGGGTTCTATTCCGGAGAGGGAGCCTGAGAAACGGCTACCACATCCAAGGAAGGCAGCAGGCACGTAAATTACCCAATCTCAACACGAGGAGGTAGTGACAATAAATAACGATACAGGGCTCTTGTAGTCTTGTAATTGGAATGAGAACAATTTAAACATCTTAACGAGGAACAAAAGAAGGGCAAGTCTGGTGCCAGCAGCCGCGGTAATTCCAGCTTCTTTAGTGTATATTAAAATTGCTGCAGTTAAAAAGCTCGTAGTTGAAATTTGATTTTGAGTTGCTGATACTTTTATTAGTGTTTAGCAAATTGGAATCTTTTATTAGTGGAAGTTGCGGTAGTTTATTCTATCGTAAAATAAACTAATCATTTACTTTGAAAAAATTAGAGTGTTCAAAGCAAGTCATTGCCTGAATAAATTAGCATGGAATAATAGAATAGGACGTATGGTACTATTTTGTTGGTTTCTAGGACCATCGTAATGATTAATAGGGACGGTCGGGGGCATCAGTATTTAGGTGTCAGAGGTGAAATTCTTGGATTACCTAAAGACTAACTACTGCGAAAGCATTTGCCAAGGACGTTTTCATTAATCAAGAACGAAAGTTAGGGGATCGAAGACGATCAGATACCGTCGTAGTCTTAACCATAAACTATGCCGACTAGGGATCAGAAGTCGTACATTATGAGACACTTTTGGCACCTTACGAGAAATCAAAGTTTTTGGGCTCTGGGGGGAGTATGGTTGCAAGACTGAAACTTAAAGGAATTGACGGAAGGGCACCACCAGGAGTGGAGCCTGCGGCTTAATTTGACTCAACACGGGAAAACTCACCAGGTCCAGACACAATAAGGATTGACAGATTGAGAGCTCTTTCATGATTTTGTGGGTGGTGGTGCATGGCCGTTCTTAGTTGGTGGAGTGATTTGTCTGCTTAATTGCGATAACGAACGAGACCTTAACCTACTAAATAGCTGTAATAACATTTATGTTGTTTTGATAGCTTCTTAGAGGGACTATCTATGTTAAGTAGATGGAAGTTTGAGGCAATAACAGGTCTGTGATGCCCTTAGACGTTCTGGGCCGCACGCGCGCTACAATGACGGAGCCAGCGAGTATAACCTGTACCGAGAGGTTTGGGTAATCTTGTGAAACTCCGTCGTGCTGGGGATAGAGCATTGCAATTATTGCTCTTCAACGAGGAATTCCTAGTAAGCGCAAGTCACTAGCTTGCG
>JAJNCF010000016.1:0-25000 GCA_022457085.1 Saccharomycotina sp. CBS 16003 | reverse complement strand
GTGCCAGCAAGATACCGTAATACATGTTCAGCAGCGTTAAGGTGAACTTGTTTAGGTTTCTCAAGAAAACGAGACAACTGAGATACTGCAGCAGCAATATCTGGACGAGCCACGCTTGCAGCGTACACCAGCTTTCCAACAATTGAGCGATATTTTGTACCGTCAGCATCAGGACCATTAGAGTCAAACACATCTAATTTTGTGTTAGCTGGTAAGGGAGTTGTAACCGGATGGGCCGATTGGAAACCACAAGTTTTGAGAACATCAGAGATGTATTTTGAAAGTGATATTGTAATACCAGTAGAGTCTTGATTGATGTTAAAACCAAGAAACAGTTTGGGAGTCTTGTTTATGGTGATTCGATACTTGTTGCCGATTTTACCAATAACTTCTTCAGTGAGCATATCGGAAGTACTAGCAATAAGGATATCATCAACATAAAGACCCAACAATGTTGTGTCAGAGTCAGACTGACGAATGAATAAACAAGGTTCAGCCGGGTTTTGCTTGAAACCTAGCGATTTGATAAAGCCTTGAATCTCTCGATTCCAGCACAGAGGTGCCTGCTTTAGACCATAAAGAGACCGATTTAGGCGACAAACAAGTTGCTCCTTACCCCTCTCAACAAAACCTTCCGGTTGTCTAACGTAGATGACTTCATCAAGACCTCCATTAAGGAAAGCACCAGCGACGTCAAGCTGTTGAATGTTGAGTTGAAATTGAGCACAGTAAGCAAGAAATATACGAACGCTTTCACGGCGAATAACAGGACTGAAAGTCTCATTGTAGTCGATCCCTTCTTTTTGTCTGAAACCCTGTACTACCAGACGGGCTTTCTTCCTAATGGGCTTGCCATTTTCATCTTCTTTGGTTTGAAATACCCATTTGCAACCTAAGGCCTTGCGATTTGCAGGTAGCGGAACTAAATTCCAAGTATTGTGAGCCATGATTTGGTCATACTCGGCTTGACACGCTTGTTGCCACTCTTCAGACTCCTCCGACTGCAAAGCTAATTTGAAAGAGGCTGGACCAGCTAACAATGCATATGCTTTTGATGGTGGGTAGTCGTATGAGTACTGAAAATCCATTGCATCATCATCAACATATTCTTCATCAGTAGGCTGAACTTCTTCATCAGCAGGCTGAACTTCTTCATCAACAGCCTGAACTTCTTCCTCAGCAGCCTGAACTTCTTCATCAGCAGCCTGAGGTTCTTCATCATCAGATGAGATGTAAACTTCAGGAACAGCTGTATTGCCATCTGTAATAGACAAAGAAGCCGTGGACGGCAGCTGATTTCGTGAGCTTCTTAATCTTTGACTGCGCCTAAGGTGTCTAACAGAACGAGACGAAGAGGGTGTAGAAGTGGAAGGTGATGGATTGATGACCGTGAGATCAGAAGAAGTAGGAACTAGAGCCTTTGACGTGACTGCTACAGTTCTGTCAGATGAGGATGTAGCTTGTTGAGAGGAAGAAGTGATTGCATTAGAAGCAATGGTAGAATCAGAAGGTGGAGCCGGTGGAAGAATGGCTGGTGGAGAGTCCTGGTGAAGTCTGTGTACATCAATACTGCGAGCAAGCTCACCAGTTGCAGACTCAGGATCAATTTCGTAATCAGGTGCCTCGAATCCAAAAGATAGTTGTTGAGCCCTAGTTAACGGTAGCAGTTCTTCTCGAAGTTTTTGAAGCTCCAAGGTAAACTGACATGGGGCTGGATCAACATCCATTTTTGTAAAATCATAGGATTCTGATACACCAGAGAACTCAAGAGGACCAGAGGGACCAGGAGGACCAGAGGGACTAGAGGGACCAGGAGAGCCAGAGAGACTAGATAAACCAGAAGAACCAGAAGAACCAGAAGAACCAGAAGAACCAGAAGAACCAGAAGAACCAGAAGAACCAGAAGAACCAGAAGAACCAGAAGAACCAGAAGAACCAGAATTTAAAAGAGAGTAATATAACTCATTTAGATCAGAGTCAGCCTTGGCAGACTTTGGATTACCTTCAAAAGGAAAAACAGATTCATTGAACACAACATTCCGTGCTTCGTAGAATTTGTTTCCAACAAGAACCACATACGCGCGCCTGTTGTCAGAGTAGCCTAGGAAAACCCCAGAGATTGTATTTGAGGAAAACTTTCCAATTTTGACATCTTTGGAAATCACCACATCTGCCTTACATCCAAAAACCCTAAACAAGTCAAAATCAGGTTTTCGGCCAGTCCAAACCTCATATGGAATTTTCTTGATCGCTCTGGAGTATACCCGATTGGTCAAGTACGTAGCAGTCTTGACCGCTTCGGGCCAATAGGCATCGGGCACACCAGATTGAAAAAGTAGAGATTTGGCTTTGGTCAGCAAAGTGCGGTTAAAACGCTCACTCACCCCGTTTTGCTGAGGCGTGCGAGGAACGGTGAACTGATGATGAATTCCCCTCGCTTCCAATTCACTTTTAAGTTCTTTGGAAATGTACTCGCCTCCATTATCAGAGCGGATGTTGGACACACGATGAGGCGAACATTGATTTTCAGCCCTGTCAATGAATCGGCGAAGACAATCAATCACATCACTCTTGTTGGAGATGATATCAACGTGGACGTAGCGAGAGTAGTCATCAATAAACGTAACGAAATACTGCTTGTCTGCAGGCCCCTCGGTAATAGGGCCGCATACATCAGTATGAATAAGTTCTAAAACCCTTGTAGATTTGATTTCAGAATTTTTGTGAGGAAAACCGTGAGCTTTGGCCTTTAGACATGATTCACAGTTTGCCATGTCACAGGCCTGACGAAGCTCCGGCAAAGAGGGTGCACCCTCATTAGGATAAGTGAGGCGGACAACCTCGGCACAAGGATGTGCAAGTCTCCGATGAACAAGCTCAGCAGAAACAGACTTAGTTTCTCTGGAAGCGTAAAAAACCGGAGTGAGGGCAGAAACGGAGCCCTTTTTGAAAATATGAGCAGGATAGTAGAGATGAGCCAGATGGATGACCTTCTCATGATCTGAAACAGCCCACTCAATGGCTACATCACCAAACGAAGCAAAAGTGCGGTTACCGGAGTGAGTAAAACTCCAGGCATGTCCAAACGCTTCGAAGTTGTGAGGACTAAACAAGTTAGAACTCGCCCCTTCTACGTAATGAACATCTCGAAGGGTGATAGCAGACAAATGATCTGGGTCGTCGACCAATGGATCCAAATAAAGCAGATCTAGACTACCTTTCAAAGTACTAGACATCTCACCGTCACCAGTCGTAAAATCCTGACGACACTTGACAGTGTCGTAAAGACCCCTCGTGCTGTTGACAATGTGATACGCGGCACCAGAGTCATGGTAGAAACCACAATGAATAGGAGTACCAGTCTTTGAACAGAGTTTTGCGGGAAGAGTAGCATTAGCATTAGCAGCAGCGGCAGCATTAGCATTAGCATTAGCGGCAGCAGCAGCACTCTTCTCAGCAGCTTCTTTCTTAATCCTGGTGTAACAATTTTCGGCATAATGACCCGAATTCTTGCAGAAAGTGCAGACAGGTCGCTTCTTCCGAGTAGCCGCGACCATAGCCGCAGAAGACGATTTGCGTTTGTCCTTGGCATTTGTTATCATCTTTTTCCATTTGACAGGACTTCCAAAGGTGTTGTTCCAAGTGAGCTCGTCACCGTCGCGTACTAGTTTTTCCACGAACTTGGTGTCGAGCTTATGTACTCCAACGTATGTTACCATATTTTGGATTACCTCATCAATAGTAGGAGCAGCTCCGTCACTATTATTTTGGACAGCACGCTTAAGAACCGAAATAACTTTCACAAGAGCTTTCGTGTATTCATGAGGTTGCAACGCAAACGGATCCAGTTTCAGCAAGTATTTGATCGTATCCATAATCTGACTAGGCGTAACCTTGCTAAATTCAGCTTTGATAAGCATGAATCGGTCCCGCCCTTTTCCAAGATCATGTGTCTGGTCAATTTCCTCAGATACCGACATCTTGATAAGCCTCTCGATGTAATCATCGAAAGCATGCTTCACGGATGCCTCAGATTGCCCTCTAACGGATGGGACTGTACCCTTGTCAAGGTAGTCAAAATAGTCCCCATGCGTACGCGTTAAAACAGTGAGAAATTCCTTTTCCCACACATCATAATGCAGCGCTTCCTTGAGCATCCAAGGCAGTGGGCTCATAACCTGTCGTGAGAATGCATGTTCGAGATCTGTATTGAACGAAGACATTGTAGTTGAAAAAGAGATGAAGATGTAGACGAAAATAAATGAATAAGATTGGATAAAGAAGAAAACTATATAACTAGGAAAAAACTTCTTATTTTATAATTGATAAACTAGTAGGAAAACCATATCAGCTGATATGATAACATTGTAGCTTAAGCTTATGTGATCAGCCATCAACAGAGTAATGATAGACATGTTGTTCGTTGGAATGGTTCCAAGGAGAAGTTGGATATTGGGAAGTAATGGGATTGAACAATGGTTTGTATTAATGGTGTAGATTATTATAACAGAGTGGTATGGAAATGGTACCAAAATGGGAAATGGTTCAGAAGAGGAACTGCGGCTGAGTGTTAGGCTTACCTATAGTTTGGTGACGGTGACAGATGTCAATAAAATGGGTTACTAAGAGCTGAGTTTAAGTATAACAATCGGAATGTTTCTTATTAAAGTTAGCCCAGGCTCCTATACGTAATGGATTCCTGTGACGTACCGAGTTTACATACACGAAAGGACAAACTCACAATGAGGCCGATTGTCTAATGAAACAGGGTCTAACAAGTACATTAAATTTATCATCAGAGTTATCGGGGAAGCTGGTAGATCTTACCACTAAAGTGAATGCAATTCTGGGATTAGATTCAATCTTTAGAAGGGATGCTACACTTGGAGAGCTTAGCTTGATAACGATGGCAGATGTTGAGCAGCTTGGAATGGCAGAAATTGTTGAAGGCTGCTAATCAAGTGCATCGCCACATTTTATATCAGCCACAGTTAGGTCTATAACTGTTGATGTGTCAATACAGTTGCCCATCATCTTATCAATATAAATACGGAGTTTTTTCTAGACATATAGTTTTTCTTCTTTGTCAAATATTTGATCAGTTATTCTCATCTTCACCTCAGCTTCATCCCTTCAAGTAATGTCTGCAGCATTCCTTAAATGATATTAGCTCAGCTTTTGTTGAACAGAAATCTGTGTAGAGAGCTTGTGTAAGTCAAAACTGACTGAAGTTGTGAGCGGAGATGACTTTGAGAACTTGTTGTGTATAGGATTCAAAACACAAGTTCATGTAGAACAGGGATCCAAAGTTAGCTAAATCTTCACCATCAAGAGTTATGGAATGTTGTTTATAGTATTGTCCGTCGGATGATTTGGAGTTGAAGTTGCCACTTGATCATGTTGGATGCCTTCCATCTTATATTTCAGATAGCCCAACTTCATGAGAAGCATCTAAGCAAGCAGCAAGTCTACCGTTCTTCACAGTCTTATCATCAACGTGGATTTGGATATCCACATCTGTTGGACTAAAAGGCGGCCCTCCGTGTAGCATCCGATGGATGAGTTTCATGAATGTAGAACTCAGGAGTATCACCTTTGCGATGTGATAAGAAGAGGATAGATGTGATTACTCGTGAGAGGAGTATGAAGAGGAAAAGGTCTTTGGTATCTACTTGGCTAAACGGTAGCTATGAATCTCATCCGTCGGATGAACATGAGGAATGTTGAGGCCATCAATGGTACAATGAGATAAGAAGAAGTTTCGGTAGAAGTAGGATGAATAAGATTGGAGTTAGATTTGGTGTTTTATAACAGACTGTTATAAAAATGAAGCCAAGGCAAAACATAGTTGTTTTACTGGTGATCCCGAGGCGGATCCGCGGGTATTGGGATTTGGCCGGGCTGGTATGACCACGGTAATACTGGATAGAAAAGTTTGTTTATGCTATAGCAACTCTTTATCATCAAGGGTCTGGGAAGCCGTTTCTAGCATTGTCCGTCGGAGGATTTGGGATCATGATTGCCACATGTTCCACTTTGTATCCAGAACTGAAGGACTACAGACTTTTTGCTCGGCTAGGAACTATTGATGTAGCTGAGCTATCGAAATGATAAGATAGATGACTTTCATGAAGATTTGGTTATTGGCTTCTGTCTGACTGAAAAGCAACTATCACCAGCATCAACTGGATTAATTTGAAAGATTCTGAAATCGGAAGTTATCAGATTTGCGACGAGATAAAATGAAGATAGATTTCTTGCCCGATGAAGCAGTTTGCAGATAAATTAACCATCGGTATTTATTTAGCTGAACAACAACGATCTACGTCACCTGTTTGTTGAGTTTGAAGAATTTTGAGGCCTGCAGGGTCAGTGTTACAGTGAGATAAAAAAAACTTTGATGAAAGTAGTATAATTTAAGTAGCAGTTGATTATATTATGTCAATGGGCAATAGTACCGAGTAGAATGAAGTATACACACACTAAATGTTTCTAATCAATGTTATAGAAGTTAATGTATGTTGGGTTTGCAGAAAGGTACCGAGTTTTCACATAAATTGCACTTATTTGCTTTAACATCCTAGTAGAGATTTTCAATTTGAATTTGGAAGTTTTTGGTTTATAGTCATCTTCCGGCCTGTAGTTTTTATCTATGATTGTACAGAGACCGTATTGTTTGACCAAGTAATACAATAAAGGATGGAAGAGTGACTCAGAGAACAATGGAGAGCTGATAGTTTAGCAAATATGTGTTTAGATACTGAAAAGCCTGATGGTGACACAGCGCAGATAGAATTTTTATCGTTTGTTGTAGTTCGGTTGTAGATTTTTTTGGGGCAACATGGGTGAGCGCGCGGTTACTTCCAGAAACCACAGTAAAACTGGATACCTGTAAAGGTGGGGAGTTCAAATGGGGAAATCTATAAGTGCGCTTGGGGAAGAAAGACAACACTTGAAGGGTTGTGATATTACGCAAAAAAAGATGTGTGCTGAGCGGGGATCTAAAAAAAGTTTTTTGTCAACTTGGTCCTCTATCTTGACATTGTGCTAAATATCACGAATCATGGGGATTAGCAATTTATTCATTTTGATCAGGAAACTTTAACCGCATCAGCGAGGGTTGAGTGGTGAAAAAGATTATAATTTTGCACAAAACCTTTTGAATGATAAGCTCTGAATGGCTTATGGCTTCAAAATGATTATAACTGAGTCGAGATTTGCACGGCAGGGTTCATGGGAAGCAGTATCAGACGAGCCGATAAAAGCTTCTAGAAGTAATTTAAAGCACCGGCGGATACTGTTGTCTTAAAACGTGAAGTGTTTTTATAATATACAAACTAAAACTATTCTATTTTTAGTGATTCTGTTTCTCATACTGTGCGTTGCAGTCAAATGGTTTACCTTGCTCTTCAGGTTATACCAGAAAACTTCCAACGGTTCTTCTGGTACTGCCCTCTATAAGTTCAGTCTAACGGGTCCTGACTCGATCTTAACCGTTTACCTTGTGATCGGAACCTGGACGACAAAAGTTGGTGATATGAATCGAGAGCTTTCAAATAAGGTTAAAGAAAGAAATAATAATCAAGCTAAATGCAGCTTGAAATCGCCTAAAATCTCCAGAAGAACAGAAGAATGTGTATGACGGGCTGAAGGGGTAGTCATATTACGAGCGGTTGGTAGTTACAAACTGCCAAAACTATTAGAAGATTTGACAAGCCGGATGTAACGCTAGATGACCGAGATGAGTACAGGGGCGTTTGCATATCAGATAAAGTTACAGAAGCAGATTGTATTATCAGATTTGGAAGGAACAACGGTCGGTGAAGACAGAGTATCAAGTGAAACGTAGGCGCAGAAACATGAGATGACTGTACAGTTGATTACCTCTGCTTTGATTTCTCAACAAAGTTTCTGTGAACACTCCTCTCTAATCATGGATCTTGAGAAAGTTGCGAAAATACACCTCTGTCTCTCCATCTGGACTTTTTGTATACTGATTTCAGTGGCTCTACCGAGTAACCATTTTAACATCAAAGGGAAGCCAACACAAACTATTGATCAATCTGTAACATGTGATCCAACGAGAATAGCATGAGAAAGAAGAAGAGGAGACTACCAAAGAAATGTTGATTAAAGGCTAAGCTGGTGTCATTTAAGGAAGGCTGTAGACAAGACTTGAAGAAAAAAGATGAGGTAAAGATGTGAACAATTGAATAAACATCTGATACAGAATTAGACCATAGTTTAGAGAAAAACTTCTAATTTATATTTTTAGAAGAATAAGTAAATTTGTTAACACATCAACAGTTGTAGACCTTGTTAAAAACTAATAACAAACGTGCTAAGCTACCACGTTGTCAGTTTCAGTTGATAAGGTTTCTCATTAATTTATCAATTTTGAATAAGTGTTTCCTTGGATATAGAGCTTTCTTTTATTTATCCAATTTTATTGATTTGATCTTATTTTTCTAAATCTCTCTTTCTTTTATTTATCCAATTTTATTGATTTGATCTAATTTTTTCTAAATCTCTCTTTCTATTTTCAACTGCAATGTCTACATTTGTTGCAGATCTCGATATTGACTTAAAACGACCGAAGATACAATTATATGAAGAGGCTTTTGATGGCAATCAAACGCTATTGCATGCTTTCTAGACTTGAAAGAATTCATCTTAACTTTTAAAGCTCTCGCCAAACAGACATTATGAATTTCAAACCATCTATTTTTAACAAAAGTTCAATTCCTTCTATTAAGATGTCTAGCTCGACCGGAAGTGAAGTTACAGCTTCTCTTTCATATTTTAAAATCAACTCTTCACACTTGACAACCCGGATCCAAACTTACTTGGTATTGTTCTACAACGCAGCAATTCATTGCTTCAATTCAGCAGTACCTCTCTAGTACTCTTACATGTCAACAACTTACGCAGCTTAGATAATGTATCAATTACAAGGAATATGAGAATTACATTGTCTTCATCTACAACACAATTATATCGGTAGTGATGTTTATCTAATGTCAGCGATCTGTTAGGTGAAATGTTTTGTGTTTTCGACATTTTCAAGCTATGTAGACTTTCTGCCGTCAAGTATGTTATACTGACACCATCGCCTATCTTGTATATGTGCCAACATTGTTTAATTAAACCATACTTTACCCTTTAGCTGCCTCGTATTCCACCAATGCCGTATTAATTACGAGTATACTTAAGCAGACATTTTAGTTGATTTAATGTCTATATTTTGTAGAGTTTGGAAAATACATCTATGCAACCAAGTATAACGAACTGCTCCGCATCTGTTCTAATATATTTGTTATCTTCGTAGATTCTTCATGCTGGCCATCAAGCCGATTAATCGATGAATGTTGTAACTCAATCATTACTTATGCTGAGTTTACTAAAAAGTACATTTGCTAAAAGAATGAACACCGGGTTGCTTTTACAGATAGCAAAACCCTCTCCCAGTTAGTCGAGTTTGATTTGATTTACAGACAAAATTGCCAATTTTCATGGGAGTCCATATTTCGTGATTGGGCTAATAATGTTAGGACGCAATAGCTCCGCTACTTCTGTTGCACGTTCGCCGATCAAAGGGAAAATGTCTAGTGCTATGCAAAGAGGATTTTGCTGCTGATCGTGATCTTTCAACGAAAATATCTAGCAATGTTGTCGTTTCACTTGTGCATTCGACAGTTGTTCCAGAGCATATTGCCTAAGCTTGAAGTATATTGCCAAGGCAAGATATTTTGATTTTTGCAATCTGTGTAAACAACATACACATGTTGGTTTGTTGAATGGTTTGGTGAGAATGAAGAGGTGATGAAATTGGTGATTGCAAGTGGAAGTTTGTATAAAAATGGCGGTCTTTTACAAATTCAACTTTGTTTGTTTACTATTAATCAGATCAACGCATTTGTTTTTCTACTTTCTGCTTTCCACTTCTTCTTTATCTTAGTTTTTATGCTACAATCATCATCAAAATACTCATATCTCAACACCTTGTTCAGTTACAAGTATATCAGCTTTGTTTCTTCCAAAATACTTCAGTGGATGTGGGGGAAATCAATATTCATACAATAATCTGGAGAGCTTTACTAGTTCCCAACACCACTTAGCCATAGACGATGACTCGCTATTCTAAAAGCGATAGTTCACAGGTGGGTAGAATCATGATCAGTATTACGAAGAGTCAATACGAAAAACTTGAAGAAATTGGTGATATTTATTGCAAGTTTATTTAATGTCATCGTTTGTTAAGTACACGCGCAGCAGATTGGATCCGGTAACACCAATCATGATTCATTCCGACAAATCGTTTAGTGTCATCTTGTCAATAATCTAAAAAAAAAATGACGCACCTCTTCAAGATCGTCAATAGTTCAGAAATTACATTTTGTTCGGCTGTACAAAGCAGAAACAGAAACTGCTGATCAAACGAGCTACATGCGTCGAAGCCATTCATTCGGTCAAGTCGATCACCGCTGGCTGTTCATAATCAGAATTTTTGAAACTCATTACAGCGTCACTGATCTGCTCAAATCTTTACAGCTTTCATGACATGTGCCTACAACGCTGGTGCTGCACAGTTTGTTCTTTCAGTTCACGAACTAGAAACGACACATTAAAAGACTGATATTAAGAACAGCATCTGCGCAACAAATTACTAACCCAAAAAAATAAAAATTTAAAACTGATTGCTCTTTATTTATCAATATAGTCAGAGAATTTTGCATGTATTTAAACGTTTTGGACCGGGCTTTGGTGTATACCCATGATGTATATGAAATATCAAAGTCAATTTAAAGTATCGGTTTGCCTTTCAGTTTAAATAGAACTGTGTAGAGTTGGTTATATAAGTAATGAGTGAATTTTAGTAGAATCAACATGGAAAGTCTTTCAGAGGATTGAATGAGATCTGAATATCTGATTCTATTTCAATCAAACTAGTTGTATCTTCAGAGAAAGCGTGTTTCTTCTATGAATTGAAATGGTCTGTTTGAAGTTAGCATTTAATGCAGGTTTCTTGATGCAGCACTGGCTTCTGTGAAATTCCTTAGTAAGGTGTGCTGAGATCTGGCATTTAAAGTAAGTTGGGTTTGCAGATGCAACTCGACTGGGCGTACATATTATGAAGTATTAACTGAAGGATGATGTGGATTGAGATGGCGTTTGCCGTTGTGAAATCAGACTGACTATTGGGTTAAAACTAAAACTAAAAAAACAAAAAGAGAAAGTGAAACGACTTGACCTGTTGTGAACACCACTTTTTCGTTTTATTGAATTGTCCATATTGCTATTTTCCCTCCGCTTCCAATAAAACCATTTAGCTCTACCTTTCACACCACGTTCACTTTCAAGCTATTATATCTTGTGAATCTTTATAAATCAAAGGCAACACCTTGCCAATTAATATGAATTGAATGGCTTGCAATTCATTGTCCGCTTGGCTCAATGATCAAACACCAATTTCAAGGCATATTTTCGCCTCAAACCTGCAATAAAACGAAGCAAATCAAACTTTGACTGAAAATGCGATACAAACTTGATCAAACATCCCAATCTATGATAAGCTATTCCTTTGAGTTTGGTTATTATAATTCCATGATAATCTGTGGCCCTAGATTTACGGCAGATGACTTCTTGGGTTTTGATCATTCCAAGCCCATGAAAGTCTGTGTTTAATTATCAATGACAGTGCCTTATTTACACCTGAATCATTGAAGTTTAGCTGAAGACCCCCGCTACTCAATATTATTCTAATATTCAGTATTTCTCGAAAAGCCTGCCTTAACGCTCGACTCGCATTTATTACTGAATAAAGTAAGAGTTGCACCTTGTTTGATTAATCCCACATGTCGGCACTTACAGACAAAATGCAGAAGCAAAGCCAGTAGTACACGCCATACAGCATGAACAGCGCTTGATATACTCAACACTTGACAAAATAAATTTTGAGCAGTATTCTACGAGTCTTCATCACTACTTTGCTACATTTTTTAAAAGTCATTGTGATCTTTTACTTCCAACTGCCAGAACTTATTCTTGCAAAGTTGAACTTGGAAATACAACTCTGTGAACGAAATTTTGATAGCTGTCAGACTCTATTACACGCGTTTTCAGTACAAGAGTTCATATCATACTCAAAAGTATGGAAAACTAGTTAATTGATTTCTGCTATACTCGCTTCCATTAAATGTCTACTTGCTTCAAACTAGGAATTAAATTTGACTTTCCTAGTGGCAATGCTGCAACTTCAGCCTTTCTCGATTTATAGCCAATCATTAAATTCAATTACCAAAATCTATATTTGACTTGCTTTTGATACAACTTGTCGATTCACTGCTTTAATTCAAAAAAAGGCTTCTCTATTATCATCATTTTTATCATAAATTCGACATACACTATTTAACAAATGAATAAGTCGCAATGTATAATATATAAAATCATACGTGGCACAACTAAGATAGAACCACTAGGACAGCGTCAAAATGTAATGCCGCCGACCCATTGAGATTAAAGCTCTACAATTTCGACGTGCAAAGACAGCATAGACCCTGAGGTATCGAGTATATAATCCTGGCAAAATCCTTTTTCTTGCAACTGTGTATCAAGAAAACATTCTCTCAAGTTTTGTTCTTGTCTTGTCCATGTCGTTTCAATCTTTAGTACACCAAACGATTTATTTGTAATTGATGAAATACAAATAGCCAGTAGAATTCCGTAAACGGGTCTGTACAAATTAGTTCAAAGAATCGCGACGCATCTCACTCCATGTAGTTGTTGTCTTTTCGGACACTCCTTGCAGATCGTGAAACCAATCCGTAGTTAATTGTAGTAGAAAAATAGCTCGAGTATTGCTTATGATGAATGTAATGAGAAGTTCATTTGGTAACAGTCGTACGCTTAGTTGTTTGTGCTGATCTAAATGATTTTTTCAGTTATTCTAGATGACTTATGTGTAAGCTTGACGCTCGTCCACGATTACCAATCTCAGTGCCCATACACGTATTTGGATTGTAACAATATTGCTGGAGCACAGTAGTTTGGTCACCGAAAAAGTTTGTCTGGCAATTGTAAGAATGTCCTCTGGTGTTTGCGGAGAAATGTGTCTTGCTGTTAGTCGCGACCTTTCAACAACAGATGTCGAATGGTATTCTAGCATTTTGGTGTTCCATTAAAACATGTTTATCAGCAATGGTTACAAGATAAAACACACACATGTTGAGGATCAATGCTATAACAGTGTATTTTGTTTGTCACAAGCTGTGTAGACAAGAGATAGGTGTTGATTCGTGCATTGGTTTGGCTAAAGTAAAGAGTAATGATACTGAATATTGCGAGCGGAAGTTGAAAAAAAACAAATGGCTGCCTTTTTAAACCCTATCCCATTTGGCACCTATCAAATCAAATCAAATTAACGCATTTCTTTTTTTATTATTATTAGTTTTTTTCTTACCACCACCACTTTCAAAACACTCACATCGTTAAGCCTTGTTTGATCGCATGTTATCAGCATTGCTGTTTCCAGAGACTATCGAAAAATTTCAGGAGAATCAATCTGAATACAACAACCTGGATAGTTTCAACGGTGCAAAACACCAGCTAGTCACAGACGACGACATACTGTCGTGGTAATCACGACAAAGATGTCGCCTAGATTCATGCTTTCTGGCGCCATCTAGCTCTTACCCTCTGTGGCCTGAAATGCCACGTCGTCGTTGTTTAATTACATATTTCTGTCTATAAATAAGGCTCGGTTCCCCGATCCTTTTATATAGTTCCTTGCCGAGAATACACTTGATCCTTTAACATATAAGCTGCATCATTGTCCCCTGCTCGGTCACCCGTTCTCATGCTTGAACAACCCTATATTCCGCGTATCTAGACGCCTATTTCTATTACCTTACACTACAATACTATTCTACAAACAATAATTTACAAGTCAGTGAGATCATAATCAGATTCACAAAGATGCAACGTCAAGGGCTTTGAATGATTGGTTTTGTGTATTGCTTGATTAACTAACATCTTTATCAATTCTAGGGACACGGATAGCAGATTAAACCCAGAAATGCCAATTATGATTTGAATCAGTACTCAGCTCAGTATCATATTGTCAATTCTGCGAGCGTGATTTGTAATTCTTTGCTATCAGCGATACTCTAGGTGAATCATTTGGTTTGACTGCACAAATTGCAAAACATCTTTCATTAAGAGAAAAACACCGTTTGCACTAAATGAGGAAAATGTCGGTACGGAGGTGTATATGTTTCATTAAAACATCACTGAAAGCGTTGCAGCAGATTAGGACGACTCTTATACTGACACTTTACGACCAAGGTATAAAGATTCTGTTTTCTCTTGAAGACAAGTGCTATGATTTTGATCTGTATTGTTGAGCCGATAACACCATAAAGTGCTGGGATCTGAGAAAGCCAAGCGGTACACTGTGCTGGTCGGAATTGCAAACGAAGGAAATTAAACTAAAACTCGTAGTCGATATACAATCAGTAAATTTGGCATTGCATCATAGATTAAGATCTACAATAACAGAACTGGCTTAACTGAAATACAAAGATCATCTAAAGAAGTGGTAGCTGAAAATAATTGTTGACGATGCTTGTATTTGTATTTCAACCTTTCAACCAACAAAACAGCCCGGCAAGCTTGACACTCTGATCTGATTACCATTTCAATATCGGCGTATTTATCAAGAACATAACAATTGGGCTAGCGATAAGAAGTGCGACTGCTGGGCATGATATTTAATATCTTGATCTGATTTCTTTCTTTTTTGAATGCAATGTGTCGTGCTATCGGAGAGTTTTCGAGCTGAATATATAGTGCTGTCTGCTGAAATTTTAAAAGCTTGTCGAAATGTAAGAGCTAATAAAGATCTGTTATTTTAACTGGATCAGAATCAGATTCTGGTTTTTAGCATGTCGTGCAGAACAGAGATGTGTATAAATTGACCAGTTTTATCAGCAATGTTGAAAAAGAAGTGCTGAGGATGGAGGTGAGAAAATAAAAACATTCAAAAAGCAACATTGTCTCAATTAGGAAATGATTTCACATGACAGCAAATCCAATTCGACTTGGTATTCTTTTGATTCAAATCACCACCATTTTGCTCTTCTTTTTTTTCCCCTTGAGTTTTCGCCAACCTCTTGGAAATGCACAG
The DNA here is from genome assembly GCA_022457085.1 of Saccharomycotina sp. CBS 16003. Taxonomy (NCBI): domain Eukaryota; kingdom Fungi; phylum Ascomycota; species Saccharomycotina sp. CBS 16003. Next base: position 9,816 of record JAJNCF010000016.1, on the reverse strand, counting down.
TTTCTTCACTTTGCTCACTCACGAATCTTCATTAGTTAAATGGATCATAAATTTCCGAGCAATTTTTGATAACTGAAACGATTTTGGCGACGTTGGCCTTTTCATTTGTATTCTGAACGATGATTACATAACAACACATTTGTTTTTTGCAAAGGCAACCCCAGACAAGACTGGGCGACCAGAACCAGATTTGCAGTAGAGTCGAATCAAATCTTTGACTATTCAGATTTTATTTGTGGTTGGTCGAATTGACATATCACAAGAAGTACAGACGGTTCATGCTACGTCGAAAGTAATGGACCTTCAGCTATATCGCGACTGTTGTGTGCAAATTGCGAATCACGCAATTAGTCTCACCAAGTTGGCACAGCACGTTGAACAAGTTTTGGTTGCTAGATTTAGTGAACATCAATACGTTCATTGCTTTCAAATGTCTAACGGAGTACTCACTACATCTCTTTGGTATAAGACGGTTGCAAGCAAGATGCTAATCGACGTCCATTCAGCAAATCAATCTGTGCATTACTTTTCCGTTTGAATCAACTACTGGTTGACATTCAAAGCCTGTTAATTACGATTTGATGTCGTCACGATCTATGACTTGAAGCTCAATATAATTCTTCAACCATATGCCTTTTTGGCCTTGTGGGTGTATAAAGGCATGATGTAGGTTACAGATATAAGAAACGGACACTAATCGCATCAATCTGGCAGCATAAATGCCTGAAAACCGTCAATTCAATTGACAATGTATGCACTCAGTTGGAACTTCCGAATCTAACATTCTTGCAACGCATTTTCTCCGAATTGGATTATGGATCATGTGTATTCATTGCTCTTGTCTTTTTTATAGTTTTGTATATACTAAACTGCGATTCAAATCACGCTACTGTTTCACTAAAACTATTTGTCGAAAAGAATAGTATAATGTTGAACTAGAAGACCTTAAGTCAACTACGGATCACGTTTCATATCAAGACTTCGATCTCATTTTCGTTGATACCTGAAATTATCTTTAGATGATACCGAGTATTCAAACTCATCAACAACTATTCGTCGGTTAAAACCAAAACTCGAGAGTTTAGGTCTTACTGTAAACGACATCACTCAGGCAGTTCGAAAATCGGAATCAGTTCTATCAGTTAAAACTAGATGTAAAAGGAAACATGGTCTCTTTAGAAAAAATGAATGGCATTATCTAGAAAACAATCGTTGGGTTAGTGATTCATGTCCGGAGTGCCTCAAAGACTGTACAATTCTATTGATGACGCTTTTGAGGTTTTGCATTCAAAAATTTTGAATCAAAATATGACGCATCGGCAAGCGTAAAGATCTGCGATCTAGCTGTAAATCGATAGGCAATAGATGCTGCTTGAGTCAAATAATGAACCAATAGCCATGGGTAAATTAGTATTTGAGTTCAAATATGGTAAAGTTTGCAGGTTCAGATGTTTTGCGATGTTGTCGCTTCTATTCGTGTTTTTGGTCTGGCTAACTTACAAGTTGACACCTGGCTTCTTGCCGTGACTATCATTTCGGTATCCATGTGCACTTATAGTGATAACGAAATCATTAAGAACTGAATCCGTAACTGTAGTGTATATTTCATATTATAGTATATCCCCCAGTTGTAAGCTTCGACATGCTGCGATAGTGCCGATGAGTGCGAACTGACGGAAACTGTCTACCTTTCACTATTGTAAGTTGTTAATGAACTGCTATTGATGATGATGTCAATTCTGGACACTTCGGATAAGAGTATAGAAAAAATTGATGTGAAGTAAAGACGTGAATAACATTTGTACACAGTTCAATTTTTAATATTATGCGTCTGAGAAAAAAAAAATGGGTTGCGGAAGTCGAAGAACGGATCAGCCCCGATGATTGCTACGAAAAAAAATTGATTTGTCCCAAAATAGACTGGCTTTGTTCACACCCTTCAACAGACCATTACAATTTACTTTCTTTCTCCACCAATTTATCATAAACTTCACCCTTCACACTCTTCTCGCCGCAAATGAATACATCTCGATTCTATTTATGATCATTGGACCAGATCTTGCTGATCAGTGTGAATTTACTTTTTTTGCAAGCAATGATCCGACACAAATCCTGAACAACAATGCTTAGATTCATGAAAACAATCCCAAAACCTTTATGTTTCAACAAATGTAAGCCATGAACCATTTCTTCAGGTATTACTGTATTCTAAAGTGTAAAGGATAGACTGACAATCTCTTCAAGTCGAATATTAGCTTCCGCCCGATTTATCAGTTCTTTTGTCCAGTACTACTTTGTCAACTACACGTTTTCAAGTATTTATTGAGCTCTATTGTTTCCGCTATTTCGATATTAGTTGATCAGGTTGGTTCATTCAGTCAAATGTTCACCAAATACTACCGGTTCTATAGTATTACATAATGATTGCAAAAATGAGATTGTTCACGAAACGGATATGTAACCAGCTCAGATAGCACTGTTCCGGTACACTCGACAACCACGTGGTACTGAGACATCTTTCAAGCATCATATTGCTGTAACACGTTCCTTTGCTTTAGATGCAGTCCAACTAAACAACTAGATATCACCAAGTTTTAAGAATGCCATGGCGAGAACGCATTTGCGAGCACTCAAGTCACCACCTTGCTTTCTACATCAGCTAGAACTCATCTACAATATAGGAAAGTGTATTATCCTCAGCTATGCAATTCCGACTTGTAGTTTGAGCTTGGGATGTCGTTGTGGGTAATTCACGCTTGGTTGTCTTTGCTCTCCTATTTCCATGGAAATTTCCAAGATCTAATATACGAATCTATTCCAAAAGATGAACCATACCTTGACGATGTTGCAGTGATTGGCAGGCATGATTAATAACAATTAAAAGCGTAGGAACGCCGGATTGCCATGTATACAATGTAGAGAAATAGCTTTATACAGAAAATACTACGTTCACATCTAGACCACAAAGCCACAACAAAAGTTGTACACAACAACAAAAACTGCAGGTATGTCTCAGTGAATAGAGCGCTACATGTACATTCTGATTTCGAGTGTTTTTTCAAGACGATTCAACATCCCAAAACTGATGTGTTGCAACAGTTTGTATAGCATCATCATCATCAGCAACAACTACACCGAGAATATTACAAGCAGAAGAAAACAAGTCAGATCAGCAAGGAGGTTTATTGCGCTTTGGAGAGAAACGCAGTTGGAACAAGGAGTGTGATAAGTTCATGTAATTGTTGTAGTATAAAGATTAGAGTTAAAAAGAAAAATTTCCGTTGACTGGATTCATAAGTTTGGTGGTTCTAAAATCAAAATCAAACAACATACAAGAATTGGAAAATAAGGAGAAAATAAATTCACTGGCCACAATTATTGTTTCAGCCGCACACATAGCTTGACAAACAGAATCAGCAGTAGTATTTACCGCTTCCCGTCAAGTAAACAAACAATCAAGCAGAATAGCATATCCGATTAAACTGGCACTCATCTCTACTTGTATTAAAAATACAGGAATGCTAAAATCATAGTAAACAAAAATCCATAACAGTAGAGAACATGTCCTGGGCCATTTGATAATACATTGTGTTATGTAGACAAAAGCATCTGACTTTATTTCAAGTGGAGTGCTAAGAATTTACCCTCAACCTGACTCTAAAACTCTTGTACAACCTGGTATAACACGATATGTTTGAAGCATCAAATATTTGAAAACAACAAATCCCAATTTCTTTATGATTTAAGGTGTTGATTATAGCCTTACTGGTAGTGAGAAGTTTGCAAGCTTTTGTTTTCACATCTTGAAATCAGAGCACTTTGTTCAACGCCCTGAAGTCTATGTAAAGCGACCCAATTTATTTCAAATTCTCCAGTTCCGCATTTTTGACGTGAGATAAACCACATAGACTCTGCGAATTTTGAGTCTATAGTACTGACACAATATTCCTTCTTGTAACTGTGTCGGGATTAAATTAATTTAACACAAAACATTCTTTTCCAGCTTGTTTGTGTTTACATAGATTTCGATTTCGTGAATACTGGAACTAGAGCAGCTATTTGTGATTGATGACGGAATACTTGTATTGTATAGAAATGACATGAATATAAATTCTATAGCCCGGTGTATCATGATTGATACACATATTGACACTCAAGGTCTTTTGTCGGATTCGTATAGACTTTATCTTAAAGATTATCGAGGCCGATTAACAGAACAATTGTGGTAAGAAAAAAAACAAAACGGTGTTTTTCTTCCTCATAGAATGGATGTAACTTATTGATGTTTGGTGCATGACTACCAATTTCTTGAGGCACGATACGCATAATAGGTGTTTTGTGCCAAAGATGCTAGGAAACAGAAGCATTGGTCCCTGTAAAATGCGTGTTTAGCAATAAAAAGAATCTCTTCTAGTGCCTATGACAAAAAGTAACATCTTTCCACAGGATCGCAACAGATGTTTGGTATGAATGTTTTTGGTGTATTTTGCGTGTGTCAATAAGACCGATGCTGATTCAGCAATGTTTATATGGTGTACGTGATAGTGGTCAGGCATGGCGAGATTTACAATCCCAAAACCGTTTGTATTTCGCGTTGACACAATTGGTGTAAACCAAGATCTATGATGTTTGGTTTAGAGTTCAAAGGTTTAATTTAGGTAAAGAAGTGATAGGAACAGGATTTTGTAAGTGGCATTTTTAAAAAAGGGCCAAAAATTCCCCAACTCAATTTTCATTAGTCCTCCTACAATACAACATTGAAATTCTGACGCAACACATTTCTTTTCTGTTTCTCTTCTTCTCGCCACCCTACCATCGCTACCCAACCCTCCAAATGATCTCAACTCTCAACAACTTATTTAATCGCATTTATTACACTTCTAACTTTGCTAGCATCAATTAATGAATTTCAGGAAAATTGATTCGAACACTTTTTATCATAGAAAGTTCAATTGGTAACGAAAACCTGCTTCCCACCTCAACAGCAACTCGCTTTTCAACAAGCAATACCCTTTACAAAGCAGTATGGTCATAGGCTGAAATTTACAAAAATACAATGCGAGAAACCTGAAGAATTTGATCTTCTTTATTCGTTCTGAGTTGATAATGTCGCGTTCTGTTCGAGAAACAAGCAACGGATTGAATCCCGCAAGTAACCAATTACAATACGATTATTTAATACCCAGTAATTAGTGTTACCTTTGCAGTACTGCAAACAAAAATTGTACTTTTTCGAGGTCAGCGATATACCGATATGTTCCATTTAGCTCGGCTGGTCAGGAGCAGACACAGATTTCGCCGATTGAAAGAACCATATGCGCTAACTCGACATATCCAGTTGCCAGAATGGACTCTGACTCTCGGTCGAGTCTATCATTGCTAACAGTTCATCATCCAAATTTCGGGCTAACAACACTGAGCCGCTCGAGCCTTTACAAACACCTTCTCTGACGTTCTCTCGTTTCTTTTCTCTACAGTCTAGCAACAACCATAAAAAACTACATGAAAGATGGCAACTACGCGCAATAAACCAAACAAAGTAATTATTTTACATTTTCCTTACATTCAATAATCTTTATAATATTATGCTTGAGAATTATTGGCATTAAACTTCTGTATCAATTCTTATGATCGCCAGGAATATTCAAGATCCAACAAAGATAATTAATGTGTTTTTTATTTTTAGTGTAGACTTTGCATAAAGATAATGCAACATATACACGTTAACAGTCTGTTCATTTTCTCTGTTTTGTACAAACCCACAAGTGCGTTGTATTGGAATCGATACCAAAGGCATTTTTGGCAAAATTACGTATAACAAACCCCCTATACTTATTGCAGGTTACCACACTATCAAATGAAGCCTGTCCTATAATTTGATAGGGTGTTTAATTTTTGATCTGGCAAAATCCCAAAAAAAAAAAAAAAATAAAAAAAAAACAACTAGTGAACATTCCAGGCGATGACAACACATAAGTTCTGGGATCAGGAAGAGCACCAGAGGAGCCTGTACTAATCAAAAATGCAACTGACCGAGGTGAAATATAAAAAAACCAAACCGATAAACACAAGCAAAATTCGACATTGCAATTGGTGTATACGCAGCATCATAGACTAGAGTTCCTCAAGGCAAACTAATTCCGAATTGAAAGGAAACAGGTTTTGTAACAAGCATTGTACTAAAAATGATTATTGTCAGCGTTAGTAATAGATGCTTCACATCGCAACGAAACAACGGCCCAGCAAATTTGACACTCATCACCATATCCCGTACATGTTCTAAAATGCACGATCTGATATCTTTTTTTGATTAAACGAGATAAGCAGTGCTGTTTGTCGCGAGGTTGTCAAGCCGGATCTATTGAGCTGTTTACCTAAAACTATCATACGTTATTGAAACGCAAACACAAATGCAGCAGGTCAAACACTTGAATGTATTAGAAACAGGGTTTGTATTTTTAGTGTGAAGTGCAAAAATAGAGAATGATTTTAGGAGTGCTTCTCAAAAAGGACCGTCGGTATAGATGTATCAAATCTCACATACCGCGAACTACTAAATATCTAAGACAATTTGGATTCCATGTAATAAATGACCGATAAACGGTGAAAAAGAATTCAAGTTAAAACAAGACCTGAAGAACTTGATGTTGCCGCGATGTTGCATCATCTATTCGTATTTTATCCAGCTAACTTGCAAACTGGCGTTTAGCCACGGTTTGGCATTTCAGTATCCGCCTGCATGCTTCAAAGATGACAACAGCAACTAAGAGCCAAATGCGCGACTGAATCGTGTAACATATTTCATTCATCGGTATGCCCAAATTTTTGCAATGCTTCAACATGGAGTGATAACGCTGATGAGTGTGAACAGTTTTAATATTACAAATTGCCAATGAACTCCTTTCGATGATGATGTGAATTCATAAAGCTTTTAGACAAAAGTTTTAGAAAAGAAACCATAAGGGTGCAGAGATTAGTGCAAAGCTAAATTTGCGATTTGTGTTTGAGATGTAGAGTGTGTGAAGGTTGAAAAAAATGATCAAAACCAGAATTGCGTTCCCAAAATTAGGAAGAAAAAATTTAAATTGTCCCAAAAACAGACAAGCTTTGTTTTTACACCCTTTGTACACATTTTCCTTACTTTCTTCCTCAATCCATCATGAAGTTCAGCCTTCACACACCCCTCTCCGAACCGCATGGATAATATTTATACAAATTTGCCTGTGATTATTAAGTGTGCCCCCGCCATACCAATATGGAATTCTAAAACGTTAATGCCTTGTATTTACTTTATACAAATAATTTCCCGTCCAAGCCGAAACCACCTTCTAGCAGGTACTGATTAACAACACGCTCCCTGGGGAACAATTAGATTTTTAATTCATGGGAGAGCAAACCCAATTGTCAAGTTTTGACACTTCTCAATCATAAAGGTTTTTTACGGTGCTGCTGTATATAAAAAAAATGCACGGTTACCAGATATTAACGGTTTGTCTCGACAGTATCATTTGGATCGATTATCAGTTTTGCTTCCGGAATCAGTAATTTCATTGACTATAAGTATTCCCGAACCATCTCGAATTTCCGAATTCGTAATCGAGCTCTGTAGCTCCCTAAACTACATCATCTTGTTGATCAAAATAATATATTCTGTTAGAATATTAACTATATATACTGCCAACGCTTAGGTATTGCTGATCTACTGCAAAATGAACACATTGAGCAGAGAAAACTGATTGACACATACCTGAATGGCATTACTTCAGTAATCTCGACAACAATACAATACTGATACATCTGTCTGGCATCATAAAAATATTGACTAAATTATTCGGCGCGAGGAGGCAGGCGGGCAGCGGAGAGCGGGTGGGGTGATTAGGTCAATACGAACTGACTCCACTACTTCACCAACAAACTATGATTCAAAGTTACACAAAAGAAAACACAGCATCATCATGGATAAATGGCTTACGGGGACAAGTCCGCTCATGTTTTTTTAGAAAAGTTGATAACGCAAAATTGACATATGTAGAAACCTGCGTTGATACAGAAACCACACGATAGAAATTCATAAATACGAATTTAATCGACCAGAGATACAGATCATGGCTTGTTAAAAAATAAACATTAAAAATATCATTTTGGCATGATGAATCACATTGTTAAACTTTCGAATCCAAATTTTCCACAATACCAAATAACAAACCCCCCCCCCCCCCCCCGGGGGCCCCCCCCCCCCCCCCCCCCACCCCCCCCCCCCCCCCCCATTCGAATGCAATGCTTGTGCACAGTTGGTACAGAATTGTAAATCAGCACTAACTACAGAGAAAATATTGTGGACTGACAGATCCAAGTTGGCACAAAAAATCTGGATTCCTTTTCAAACATGGTCTGTCGTCGCAGTGTATATGTACAGAGTATTGAAAATCAGTGTCTTTAGGCCTTAATCCTGTAATAGTGTCGTAGGAACCACGACCAAGGTCGCGAACAATTTCAAACACTCGGCGTCTTTGCAGCATTTCTATCCTATTTACGCGACTGTTCTTATCAACTAGTTTTTTCTATTATTTTCATATCTTTATATACTTATTCTATAAATACCCCCCGGGTTTGTATCCTGCTTTTCTTTTGTTGATGTTACCGTTTAATTGATAGTTTTGTAACACAAAAGCTGACATTTTAATGCCTTCTTAGTAAACCTGGTCACCGAAACCGTTTACCCCAAGAACGATTCCATCCAAAACCTCGCATATCATCACCTTTCATCAAATCACTACTCTCTCCAAACAACCAAGCCCCTTTTTTCTTTTATCTGGGTAGTACATTACGCCAACTTCTACACCATTATCACTACACATATATAGTTGAAGAAAAATGGGAATGTCTCGTATTGGTATCAACATCGATCCAAAAACATCAAAGTTTGCAGTGCTGTTAAATCACATAGTACACGAATGACAAATACTAAAAAGCCTGTTTTTGTAGTCTTATTCAGGTCGTCTAATTGAGTTGCTTACAAGTTGGACCAAATTTCACCATCTTCAAAGTTGCCTAGTTAATGAGATTTTACAGTATTTTTTGAGTTTCATTAGCTCTTGTTAATAAGTGCCAGCTGATCCAGTCGATGTGCACCGCTCAACTTTAGTCTTCATACATGTATTTGCTATTAGGAGAATGCAAATGGCAACAATACAGAAACACATCGGTTTCGACAATGCTTTACCAAAAGCAACAAAACAATTCCGGTTAGCTTTCATTACCATCTAGTGTTTCCAATATTATGTCAACCTTCACAACATCTGTAAATTCAATCTTTTACGCAAAACTCAGTTTCAATAACATTGTCCAAAATGTCCTGAATGCTTTCAAGACTATTGGAAAATAATGAAGTTAGTTATCAAGCGTAATATCCCTCACATTTTCAGATTTGGCTAAAAAGCATTTACTAAACAATAGTATGCCTCAACAATAACTGTACACTTCTTGATCCGCCAAGATGAAGTCGGTTGTAACCTGAATTAATTTCAGTGTGGTCTAAGCATTTTTAGCTATATTTATTTTCTTGGTCTTTTTGGTCTTTTCGCTTCAAGCAAAGTTTCGATTTCAACAAAATCATTTTACGAATTTGTCCTAAATAAATGAATGATAGCTTGATTGTGTTGCAATAATTTATGCCTCATTAGCTTCATTTGGGTTTTTGACGGCTTGAGGATACGCCATTGATTGACACCATGCAGAGAATTGCATTGATACCGAAGCTACAAATTCGAACCGATACAGTCAAATCAACGAATTTATAATATCAAAAAAAGAGAA
>JAJNCF010000014.1:70000-71574 GCA_022457085.1 Saccharomycotina sp. CBS 16003 | reverse complement strand
TTGCACTCACCACCAACAGTCATAGTCACCAGCAGATTATGTATTAAAGCATGGTAATACAACTATTATGTGGGTGATGTCTTAATTTAGCTGAATTGCTGATGATGATGAACGGATGACAACAGTAGTCCCCAACTAACTAGGAAAGTATTATGGACTTTTTGTCTATTGACCGGTGGAGATCTCCATAACCGGTCTTCGGAGTGCCTAGTTGGATGGTGAGAGCTCCAATGATCAAGGCAGCGTATCTTCCAGAACTTTTAGCCTATTACAGCGGGACTTAATGACATTAGGTCCGAGTCCCAATAAACATGTTTGAAAAGAGAATTGAATTATTAAATTTCTAATCATGTGGGTTGCCCCTAGAATTCAAAGTTGCCTGTTTCTTATCGAGCTTGATGGTTTTTTTTTTTTCAAATAATCATATATTAAATTTATAATCTTGTGGGTTACCATAGGATTCAAATTCATCTGTTTCTTCTTGAGTTTGTGAAAAAGAGTAATTGAATTATCATCTAACATGTGGGTTGCCCAAAATTCAAAGTTGCCTGTTTCTTATCGAGCTTGAGGTTTTTTTTTTTCAAATAATCTATATTTTCAAATCTTGTGGGTTACCCAAGATTCAAATTCATCTGTTTCTTCTGAGTTTGATGAGTAGCTATCATGACACGTGGCTCTCACTTCACACGCTAAGCTTGCCTTCTCCGGGAACGGAAGCCCTACCCCTTTGTCGGCACCACATCAGACTCTCCTAGACTCAGACTAGTAATGTTTGACAATATAGTGCTGTCCTACTCTCATGAGCAGAAACAGGACTCAATTGTTCCCCATTATAGAAACAGGCTTTACGCTCGTATACTCCTTCACTACTATTCCCAACAGTCGATCCAACTTACGGAATTGATTGGCATCCGCGGGGAACGGAGCGAGCAAACCGTTAAGGCTCATTTCTCCTACTCAACCATCGACCACCATTGCCTCGCACTTGTACAACTCTGGTACACATGTGATATCAAGGCTTTACAGCCTTCCTCAAGGTTCTCAAGGCATAGCAAGCATTGCGGGGCAACGCCCGCTCTCGCCCTAGGTGGTCTGGGGACATATGACCCGTAGTGGAGGAGATGAAGTGCCTCATAGAGGGCCTCTATGCTATTTAAGAGTGTGCTTTAGCTTAAATGATATTACCTATTGACAGAAGATCAGCACTGAGCTAACAAACATCACTATTCATAATATAGTGACATATAGTCCCAATTACAAGTAAGACGAATCAGGCAAACATTAATACAATGGATTACATGTAATGGGTAGGTTTACCCACCACCAACCTTTGCTTCTTTTTAGTATCTTAACTAGCAGGACCAAGCGTTACAAACGGACTCTTCATCATGCGCGGCAGCGCGGGAAATTTTTTGCACCCTATATATGCCCGCCGTTTCCTCCTACCTCCCATGGCCATGCCATCTACGTCCCACACCCCAAACCCTATTTTCTGTAGAGTTAACCCAGCCTCCCCCGCTTGAATATAGCGCGGCCGCGAGCAAGGCTTTCGGTTGCGGCCATATCAAGTGGAA
>JAJNCF010000014.1:10000-12500 GCA_022457085.1 Saccharomycotina sp. CBS 16003 | reverse complement strand
AACCAGATAACTATTGCTAGTGTATCGTGAATTGATAATGCTGCGTAGCCCACAGATTCTCTTCCACGCCCGAATCCACCGCACGCGGTGGTCTCGTTCGTGTTGGAGGGGGTCTGAGGGGCCCCCGTTAGTTCGTTGAAGCGCTTGGAAGTTCCTAGCAATCCATCGAACCCGTCATTGCTCGCGCCGACTACGTCGAGGCGAGACTGAAGTTTGCCTGTGCGGCCCTGCTGGGTGCCGTAACACCATTCGCAGGGCGGCGCAGTGGCCAGGAGACGAATCCCTAGCGGTACCCGGATGATTTGGTTCTAGTTCGGGCGAGAACCGCCTTTCCTAGAGCCAAACCGCCCGAAACCCGCCGCCAGAGGCTGTAAATGAGCGCTAGAAGCATAAGGCCACAACCTTACTTCCGACGTACCAGTATCTTACACTAGGCTAAGCCTGTATCTTTGCAGACCGCCGTCAACCGAGGCACGCCGACTCCTAGATGATTCACACCACTTTTGGATTCGTAGTAGGCTCTCGCCCACATATAATACCTCCCGGGTACAAACAGTCCCGCGGGAAGAAATAGTATGTGTTGGGTTGGGGTCGTGTGTGTGACCAAACACTTTGATTTACATCCCAAAATGTTTTTTCCAACTTTTTGTTTTGGCTCTTTTTTTGCCCTTACTCGTTTCTAGGAACCCGTACACCCTCTACTAATTAAATTGCTAATTAATTGTTGGTTAACTATGTGCGCACATACTAAAAAAACACAAAAACGCCAATAACTCTATGAGAAAATTTTTTGTAGATGTCAGCTTTTAGTATGTGGGGTAAGTTTAGTGTAGTTTCGCGTGGTGAAGCCCAAAAAATTATTGCTCTTCCGGTTCGCGAGATAGCGCCACTATCTCGGCCTACAGCAACGACACACTAAATCTAACACTTGGAACGGCTTCCCCGAGTTTATTTACTCCCATGCCCTTCAATCCAACTCTATCCCACACCTCTAGGTGCCTTAAAAACCCACATTTGTCTTCGAAAAATGCCGTTCTCCCCCTTCCCGCCATTTCTTAGCATCGCCATTATCATAACCCCCCATAACCAGCTTCTTCTGATTCCAACGACCCCAAAATCTCCCAAATCCGTCTACTCTGCCCCCAGTTATTCGCATATTCTCTTTTTTTTTCCCGAGTTGTCGCCGTTTTGCGTTTCCGCGCTTTTCTGTTTTGTTTTTCGGTCATGTGCGCGCATTCACGTGACCGAAAAAAGATTCTCACCACTCCAATTACCCCAGATTCACCTCATCGCGATACTGCACAATGCTCCTACATTTGTGTTTTTCCCGCAACCTAGTACCTACACACCAAAAACTAAAAATTTTCAGTACCACGCACATTTCAGAAAACGTTCATTACGCAAGGAAAAATCGAAAACAGCCTCTTTTGAGGAGATTTTTCCGTGAGGGGGGTAATTTTGTCTAAATTTTCGAATGCAAGTGGTCCCAGATCCGTATCTCTTATGGTCCTCGAGAAAAAAAATTATCTCGCCAACGGGCCGGTAAACCGACCAATCTGAGTTGATATATGGAAACTACGGATAAAAATACCCCATATAAGATACTTACCTAGCCCGCCCAAGGCCCGGAACCACCATATAATCGCACATTTACCCCTTGCGCCTCCCCAAATTTGAGAATTCGCCCATTATACGTTCACCAACCCCACTAAACCGACTTCTGCGATTCCAAATCTACTTCCCCCTTCTCTCTACGACCTCTCTACGCCCCAATCTCCCCAAATCTCCATCCCTTCCCGACGTTGGCGTCATGGCGCGGAATTCTGGCGCGGAAAAAAAGACGTGGCGCGCCCAATTCGTGCGCTGGCAAGAAAAAATTTTCGCGATGAGCGAAAAAACTTTTCTCCCAATTCCTGTACCGCATTTACCGGCGCCATAGCGGCCGAACGGGTGCACCAAAGGGGAAATCCCGCCGGGAGATGCCTATTTAGGCGCCTATCGCCTATCTCCGCCACAACACTACCCCAATCGGGCCAATCTCCGGCCCTCTATCTCGGATCTCGACCACCACCCACCGGACCAACCTCGGCCCATACGAACCCGACTAAACCGACCCCGGGGAGTTCATTTCCGGCATCCAAATCCGCGTATCTCCACCCCCTTTACCCAATCCTAACAAGAACATATTCCTACACAAATTTCCTTCCAGAACCTTCCATCCCACCATATTTCTTCCCAATTTTTTTCCCAAAATACTCCCCCACTTCGCCCCCACACAGCCTGCACCTCCCCGCCCGGATCCCGGCCCGAACCCCCGGGAGTCCTGCAGTTAACTCTTCCACGGATGCCTGCACACTAAAATGCCGCAATCCCCTCTTTTTTGCACCCTATATATGCCCGCCGTTTCCTCCCACCTCCCATGGCCATGCCATCTACGTCCCACACCCCAAACCCTATTTTCTGTAGAGTTAACCCAGCCTCCCCCGCTTGAATATAACGC
>JAJNCF010000014.1:0-2500 GCA_022457085.1 Saccharomycotina sp. CBS 16003 | reverse complement strand
TTTTGAGGAGATTTTTCCGTGAGGGGGGTAATTTTGTCTAAATTTTCGAATGCAAGTGGTCCCAGATCCGTATCTTCTTATGGTCCTCGAGAAAAAAAAATTATCTCGCCAACGGGCCGGTAAACCGACCAATCTGAGTTGATATATGGAAACTACGGATAAAAATACCCCATATAAGATACTTACCTAGCCCGCCCAAGGCCCGGAACCACCATATAATCGCACATTTACCCCTTGCGCCTCCCCAAATTTGAGAATTCGCCCATTATACGTTCACCAACCCCACTAAACCGACTTCTGCGATTCCAAACCTACTTCCCCCTTCTCTCTACGACCTCTCTACGCCCCAATCTCCCCAAATCTCCATCCCTTCCCGACGTTGGCGTCATGGCGCGGAATTCTGGCGCGGAAAAAAAAGACGTGGCGCGCCCAATTCGTGCGCTGGCAAGAAAAAATTTTCGCGATGAGCGAAAAAACTTTTCTCCCAATTCCTGTACCGCATTTACCGGCGCCATAGCGGCCGAACGGGTGCACCAAAGGGGAAATCCCGCCGGGAGATGCCTATTTAGGCGCCTATCGCCTATCTCCGCCATAACACTACCCAATCGGGCCAATCTCCGGCCAATCTCCGGCTATCTCCGGCTTATCGCCGGATCTCGACCACCACCCACCGGACCAACCTCGGCCCATACGGACCCGACTAAACCGACCCCGGGGAGTTCATTTCCGGCATCCAAATCCGCGTATCTCCACCCCCTTTACCCAATCCTAACAAGAACATATCCTACACAAATTTCCTTCCAGAACCTTCCATCCCACCAAATTTCTTCCAATTTTTTCCCCAAAATACTCCCCCACTTCGCCCCCACACAGCCTGCACCTCCCCGCCCGGATCCCGGCCCGAACCCCCGGGAGTCCTGCAGTTAACTCTTCCACGGATGCCTGCACACTAAAATGCCGCAATCCCCTCTTTTTTGCACCCTATATATGCCCGCCGTTTCCTCCCACCTCCCATGGCCATGCCATCTACGTCCCACACCCCAAACCCTATTTTCTGTAGAGTTAACCCAGCCTCCCCCCGCTTGAATATAACGCGGCCGCGAGCAAGGCTTTCGGTTGCGGCCATATCAAGTGGAAAATACTGTTTCCCGTCCGATCAACGTTAGTCAAGCCACTTAGAGCCACAGTGAGTAATACAGTGGGAGGACCATGTGTGAAATTGTGGTGCTGCAATCTTTTTGTTTTTGGAACCTATAACTCCTTTATCTTTACTATATCTTTCTTACTATCTATTCACTCTTCACTTGTCTTTTTTTTCTTCTACGTTGGTGTGCATTGACCTTGCATTTCATCTTCTTTTAGGCTTACCTGACCCTTCGTTGGCCCCAGTCTGGCCTACTTCACCACTTTTTATTCACTTTACTACATTCTTGGCCCTAGGTTTCGGCGCCAATCTGCCCCAACTTCTCTTTTTTTTTGCATCTTTTTTCTACTTTGGCCCTATCAACCTCCTTGCTCAGGCCAGTTTTTCACTTTTTTCGCGCCAAGTGACAATGCCACCGCCCGCGCCGCCCTCCTTTTAGGGCCTAAAAATCTGCTTTGGACCCAAGTCTCCAGGGCGTCCGCCTCCTCTTAGGCCGGGGCCTGAGAAAGCGTCTCCCCAAAGATGGAGCCAAACCGTGGTACTACCACTATTAAATCACTACTACTACTATATTCTCATACTACTATATACTCTCTCGGTGCTTCGCACAAAAGTTGATGTGGCTCTTTTGGTGCTTCGCACGACTCCTACCAGCCGAAATGTCCAGCTATGCTGGACAAACCAGACAACAAAGGCTTAATCTCAGCGGATCGTAACAACATGGCTACTCTACCGCTTACAATACCCCGTTGTACATCTATGTCGTATGCAAAGGATTTATCCCCGCGCATCGTGGACATTGCTATCCGCCAGCTAGGCACGCGGTCTTTCCACCACGCACCCATCGCCAGCCTGCTATGGTTCCGCGAAAACTTATTCGTATCCAACTCCAACGTGCGAGGTAAGGTCGTCGCTTCTAGCATGGATTCTGACTTAGAGGCGTTCAGCCATAATCCAGCAGATGGTAGCTTCGGCCCAATGCCTGCTCTGACAGGGCCAAATACCAATTATCTGAATGAACGGTTCCTCTGAACTAAGTTCAATTACTATTGCAACAACATCCATCAGTAGGGTAAAACTAACCTGTCTCACGACGGTCTAAACCCAGCTCACTTTCCCTATTAGTGGGTGAACAATCCAACGCTTACCGAATTCTGCTTCGGTATGATAGGAAGAGCCGACATCGAAGAATCAAAAAGCAATGTCGCTATGAACGCTTGACTGCCACAATCCAGTTATCCCTGTGGTAACTTTTCTGGCACCTCTAGCCTCAAATTCCGAGGGACTAAAGGATCGATAGGCCACACTTTCATGGTTTGTATTCACACTGAAAATCAAAAATCAAGGGGGCTTTTA
>JAJNCF010000013.1:1800000-2140000 GCA_022457085.1 Saccharomycotina sp. CBS 16003 | reverse complement strand
AATAATGGTTTGTATTAATGGTGTAGATTATTATAACAGAGTGTTATGGAAATGGAACCAAACTGGGAAATGGTTCAGAAGAGGAACTGCGGCTCAGAGTTAGGCTTGCCAGCAGTTTGGTGACGGTGACAACTGGTAAATTTGATTTTTCTGTTTGATCATTTCCAAGGTTGTAGCATGGGAACCGGCTTATCTATACCGCCCATGTGTTGATGCAGTGTCTTTCTTAAAGCACTAGTCATTGGGATTCCATTACTTTTCTGATGCTGTTTGTCTGAATTGTCTTTAAACATCAGAACTTTCTTGTTTTCGTACGAACTGACTGTAATGTCAATACACTTTCTAACGATGTTTACTGCTACATAGATGCATTGCCAAAAACCAGCCTCGGAGTAATGATTGAAATGGTATTCATGATATTTCTAATTCCAGCATAGATTCGATCAAGGTCACAGATATTGATCGCATGTCTATGGAATGGGTTACTGAGTGTTGAGTCCATGTTTAATCGTTAGAGTCTCTTTTTCATATGGGTTCAAGTCTTTACATTACAAGGATTGCAGTATTGTACAATGCCTACAAACAAATGGTGAGTTTGTAACAATTGGGAACTAACAAGCGTGTGTTTAATGTAGCTGAATGTGACCCGGTAGTTTTAATCTAGCATTCGCGTTAGTTACTAATGCGTAGATTTCTGGAAGCCTGGAGAGACGTTCCTCTTGAAGCAGATTTACACTTAGTGAGCCCAAGTTGGTTAAGTTGGTAGAGTTCAATAGGCTTGAAATAACTGTAAGAGTGAATAGTTGTGGAGACAGGAAAGAACCATGGTACTGGTCGTGTTCAGAATCAAAATTGCAGTTCATGCGAAAGCAAATTCAGAATCAGCGGGGATGTCAATGGAATGGGTAACTTAGAGCTGAGTTTAAATATAATCGGAATATTTCTCATTAAAGTTAGCTGAAGCTTCTATACGAAATAGATTCATGTACCGTACCGAGTTTACACACATGAAAAGACAAACTGATAATTGGGCCAGGAGTTTAATGAAACAGGATCTAGCAAGTAGATTTAATCTATTATTAGAGTTAGCAACTATGCGTAGTTATTGGTAGAGCTGATAGATCTTACCTCTAAAGGGAATGCTGCTCTGTGGGAGAGTTTGAATCTTCAGAAGGGAAGCTACACTTGGGAAGCTTAGCTTGATAACGATGGCAGAAGTAGAACGGCTTGGAATAGCAGAAGATTGTGTAGAGAGCTTGTGTAGGTAGAAACTGACTAGAGTTGTGAGTAGAGTGGGCTTTGAGAACTGGTTGTGTATAGGAATTAGAACAAAAGTTTATGTAGAACGGGAATCTAAAACCAGCTGGAACATCGGCCCCATTTATGCTATGAAATATCGTTCTCATCAAGACCATAACATCGTCCGTCGAATGATTTGAAGTTGAAGTTGCCACTTGATCCTGTTTGAAGATGAGACTTTGTTGAGCAATAAACTTGTTGCTCGTTTGGATGCTTCCTATGGAGCTAGGCTATTTGACAGATAAGATGAAAGACATCCAAGTGGATTTGGAAATCGAAATCTGTTAGACTATAAGGCGACCCTCCGTGTATCATCCCGTAGATGAGTTTGAGAACTGTAGAACCCAGGAGTATCAGCTTTGCGACGTGATACTAAGAGAATAGATGCAATCGCTTGTTGGAGGAGTATCATGAGGAAATCCTCCTTAGTGTGTACTTGGTTTAACAGTGGCTATCAGCTTGATCCGTCGGATGAACTTGAGGGATGTGGCGGCTACCAATGTCACGATGAGATAAGAAGGGACTTCGGTAGAAGTAGGATGAATAAGATTGGAATTAGATTTGGTGTTTTATATCAGACTGTATTGGAAATGAAGCCAAGGCAAAACATAGTTTTTTTACTGGTGATCCCGAGGCGGATCCGGGGGTATTGGGATTTGGATGGGCTGGCTTGGCTATGTTAATACTGTATAGAAAAGTTTGTTTATGCTATAGGAACTCTTTATCATCAAGGGTCTGAGAAGCAGTTTCTAGCATTGTCCGTCGGAGGATTTGGGATCATGATTACCACTTGTTCCACTTATTATCAAGAACTGAAGGACCACAGACTTGTTGCTCGGCTGGGAACTATTGATAAAGCTGGGCTATCTAAATGATAAGATAGATGACTTTCATGAAGATTCGGCTATTGGCTTCTGTCTGACTGAAAAGCAGCTATCACCTGCATCAACTGGATTAATTTAAAAGCTGCTGAAATCGGGAGTATCAGATTTGCGACGAGATAAAATGAAGATATATTTGTTGCCCGATGAAGCAGTTTGAAGATAAATTAACCATCGTTATCTATTTAGCTAAACAACATCGATCTACGTCACCTGTTTGTTGAGTTTGAGGAATTTTGAGGCCTGTAGGGTCAGTGTTACAGTGAGATAAAAAAAGTTTTGATGAAAGTAGTATAATTTCAATAGGAGTTGATGGTATTATGTCAATGGGGCTATATAGTACCGAGTAGAATGAAGAATACATACACTAAATGTTTCTAATTAATGTTAGAGAAGTTAATGTATGTCGGGTTTGCAGAAACGTATCGAGTTGTCACGCAAATTGCACTCATTTGCTTTAACGTCCTAGTAGAGGATTTCAATTTGAATTTAAAAGTTTTTGGTTTATAGTCATCTTCAGGCCTATAGTTCTGTTGTGCCGAGACTTCTATACGTTGAGTCTCGTGTTGAACGAAAGCTGGGCTGAGGTCATGTAAGGAATGCTGCAGACATGACTTGAAGGAAAGAAGCTGAGGTGAAGATGAGAATCATTGATCAGATATTTGATAAAGAAGAAAACTAAATGTCTAGGGAAAAACTTTTAATTCATATTGATAAGATAATGGGCAACCATGTTGACACATCAACAGTTACAGAGCTAACTGTTGATACCTTACTCTGTCAACTGTGGCTGTTATACAAAGTGACTTAAGCACTTAGTTAGCAGCCTTCAACAACCTAAAGCACCGGCGGATACTGTTGTCTTGAAAAGTGAAGTGTTTTTATATTATACAAACTAAAACAATTCTATTCCTAGTGATTCTGTTTGTCATACTGTGCGTTGCACTCAACTGGTTTACCTTGCTCTTCAGGTTATACCAGAAGACTTCCAACGGTTCGTTTGGTATTGCCCTCTATAACTCCGGTCTTACGGGTCCTGACTCGATCTTAACCGTTTACTTTATGATCGGAACCTGAACGACAAAAGTTAGTGATATGAATCGAGAGCTTTCAAATAAGGTCAAAGAAATAATAATCAAGCTAAATGCAGCTTGAAATCGCCTAAAATCTCCAGAAGAACAGAAGAATATATGACGGGCTGAAGGGGGTGTCATATTACGAGCGTTTGGTAGTTACAAGTTGCCAGAACTATTAGAAGATTTGACAAGCCGGAGGTAACGCTAGATGATCGAGGTGAGTACAGAGGCGTTTGCAGATCAGATAAAGTTACAGAAGCAGATTGTATTATTAGATTTGGAAGGAACAACAGTCGGTGAAGACAGAGTATCAAGTGAGACGTAGGCGCAGAAACATGAGATGATTGTGCAGTTGATTATCTTTGCTTTGATTTCTCAACAAAGCTTCTGACAACACTCCTCTCTAATCATGGATCTTGAGAAAGTCGCAAAAATACATCTCTGTCTCTCCATCTAGACTTTTTGTATACTAATTTCATTGGCTCTACCGAGTAACCATTTTAGCATCAAGAGGAAGCCAACACAAACTATTGATCAATCTGTAACATGTAATCCAGCGAGAATAGCATGAGAGAGAAGAAGAGATGACTACCAAAGAAATGTTGATTAAAGACTAAGCTGATGTCATTCAAGAAAAGCTGTAGACAATACTTGAAGAAAAAAGATGAGGTAAAGATGTGAACAATTGAATGAACATCTGATACAGAATCAGACCATATTTTAAAAAACAAACTTCTAATTTATATGTTTAGAAGAATGAGTAAATTTGTTAACACATCAACAGTTGTAGACCTTGTTAAAAACTAATAACAAACGAGCTAAGCTACTGCGTTGTCAGTTTCAGTTGATATGGTTTCTCATTAGTTTATCAATTATGAATGAGAAGTGTTTCCTTGGATATAGAGCTTTCTTTTATATCCAATTTTATTGATTTGGTCTCATTTTTCTAAATCTCATTTTCTATTTTCAACAGCAATGTCTGCATTTGTTGCAGATCTCGATATTGTCTTAAAACAACCGAAGACACAATTATATGAAGCGCTTTTTGCTGGCAATCAAAAGCTATTGCATGCTTTTTCGACTTAAAAGGATTCATCTTAACTTTTAAAGCTCTCGTCAAACAGACATTATGAATTCCAAACCATCTATTTTTAACAAAAGTTCAATTGCTTTTAGTAAGAAGTCTAGCTCGACCGGAAGTAAAGTTACAGCTTCTCTTTCACATTTTAAAATCAACTCTTCACACTTGACAACCCGGATCCAAACTTACTTGCTATTTATATACAACGCAGCAATTCATTGCTTCAATTCAGCAGTGCCTATCTAGTACTCTTACATGTCAACAACTTACGCAGCTTGGATAATGTATCAATTACAAGGAATATGAGAATTACATGGTCTTCATCTACAACACAACTATATCGGTAGTGATGTTTATCCAATGTCAGCGATCTGTTAGGTGAAATGTTTTGTGTTTTCGACATTTTCAAGCTAGGTCGACTTTCTGCTGTCAAGTATGCAATACTGAGACCTTCGCCTATCTTGTATCTGTGACAACATCGTTTAATTTAAACATACTTTACCCTTTAGCTGCCTCGTATCCCGCCAATGCCGTATCAATTACGAGTATACTTAAGCAGACATTTCAGTTGATGCAATGTCTATATTTTGTAGAGTTTGGAAAATACATCAGTGCAACCGAGTATCACGAACTGCTCCGCATCTGTTCCAATACATTTGCTATCTTCGTAGATTCTTCTTGCTGGCCATCAAGCAGAATAATCAATAAATGTTGTAACTCAATCATTACATATGCTGAGTTTACTAAAAAGCACATTTGCTAAAAGAATGAACACCGGGCTGCTTCTACAGATAGCAAAGCTCTCTGCCAGATAGTTGAGGTTGATTTGATTTACAGACAAAATCGCCAATTTTCATGGAAGTCCACATTTCGTGATTGGGCTAGTAATGCTAGGACGCAATAGCTCCGCTATTTCTGTTGCACATTCGCCGATCAAAGGAAAAGGCCTAGTGCTATGCAAAGAGGATTTTGCTGCTGGTCGTGATCTTGCAACGAAAATATCTAGCAATGTTGTCGTTTCACTTGTGCATTCGACAGTTGTTTCAGAGCATATTGTCTAAGCTTGAAGTCTATTGCCAAGGCAAGGTGTTTTGATTTTCACTATCTGTGTAAACAAAATACAAGTGTAGATTTGTTGAATGGTTTGGTTAGAATGAAGAGGTGATGAAATTGGTTGTTGCAAGTGGAAGTCTGTATAAAAATGGTGGTCTTTTTCAAATACAACTATGTTTGTTTACTACTAATCATATCAACACATTTGTTTTCTACTTTCTACTTTCT
Organism: Saccharomycotina sp. CBS 16003; assembly: GCA_022457085.1. Taxonomy (NCBI): domain Eukaryota; kingdom Fungi; phylum Ascomycota; species Saccharomycotina sp. CBS 16003. The sequence goes on along the minus strand of JAJNCF010000013.1, from coordinate 2,134,382 downwards.
ACTTCTTCTTTATCTTGGTTTTTATGCTACAATCATCATCAAAATACTCATATCTCAGTATCTAGTTCAGTCGCAAGTATATCAGCTTTGTTTCTTCTAAAATACTTCAGTAGATGTGGGGAATATCAATACTCATACAATAACCTGGAGAGCTCTACTAGTTTCCAACACCAGTTAGCCGTAGACGATGACTCGCTATTCCACAAGCGGTAGTTCACAAGTGGGTAGAATCATAATCAGTATTACGAAGAATCAATACGAAAAACTCGAAGAAATTAGTGATATTTATTGTCAGTTTATTTAATTTCATCGTTTGTTAAGTACACGCGCAGCAGATTGAATCCGGTAACATCAATCATGATTTATTCCGACAAATCGTTTAGTGTCATCTTGTCAATAATCTACAAAAATCTCGCACCTCTTCAAGATCGTCAATAGTTCAGAAGTTACATTTTGTTCGGCTGTACAAAGCAGAAACAGAAACTGCTGATCAAACGAGCTACATGCGCCAAACCCATTCATTCGGTCAAGTCGATCATCGCTGGCTGTTCATAATCAAAATTTTGAGACTCATTGCAGCATCACTGAACTGCTCAAATCTTTACAGCTTTCATGACATGTGCCTACAACGCTGGTGCTGCACAGTTTGTTCTTTCAGTTCACGAACTAGAAACAACACATGAAAAAACTGATATAAAGAACAGCATCTGCGCAACAAATTAACAACCCATAAAAAGAAAAATTTAAAACTGGTTGTTCTTTATTTATCAATATAGTCAAAGAATTTTGCATGTATTTAAACGTTTTGGACCGGACTTTGGTGTATACCCATGATGTATATGAAATATCAAAGTCAATTTAAAGTATCGGTTTGCCTTTTAGTTCAAATAGAACTGTGTATAGTTGGTTATATAAAAACTAAGTGAAGTTTAATCGAATCAGCATAGAAAGTCTTTCAGCGGATTGGATAAAATCTGAATATCTGATTCTATTTCAATCAAACTAGTTGTATCTTCAGAGAAAGCGTGTTCCTATTATAAATTGAAATGGTCTGTCTGAAGTTAGCATTTAATGCAGGTTACTTGATGCAGCACTGGCTTCTGTGAAATTTCTTAGTAAGGCGTGCTGAGATCTGGCATTTAAAGTAAGTTGGGATTGCAGATGCAACTCGACTGGGCGTTCATATTATGAAGTATTAACTGAAGGATGATGTGGGTTGAGATGGCGTTTGCCGTTGTGAAATCAGACTGACTATTGGGTTAAAACTAAAAAAAACAAAGAGAAAGTGAAACGATTTGACCTGTTGTAAGCACCACTTTTTCGTTTTATTGATTTGTCCATATTATCATTTTCCACCGCTCCCAATAAAACTATTTAACTCTGCCTTTCACACCACGTTCACTTTCAAGCTATTATATATTGTGGGTATTTATAAATCAAAGGCAACATCTTGCCAATTAATATGAATTAAATGATTTGCAATTCATTGTCCGCTTGACCCAGTGATCAAACACCAATTTCCGGGCTTCTTTTTGCCTCAAACTCAAGCAAACCAAAATTTAACTGAAAACTTTAATATAAATCTGGTTAAACATCCCAATCTATGATAAGCAATTCCTTTGAGTTTGGTTATTATAATTCCATGATAATCTGTGGCCCTGAATTTATGAAAGATGACTTTTTGGGGTTTGATCATTACAAGCCCATGAAAGTCTTTGTCGAATTATCAATGAGAGTGTCTTATTTACACCTGAATCATTGAAGTTTAGCTGAAGACCCCGCTACTCAATACTATTCTAATATTCAGTATTTCTCGAAAATCCTGTCTTAACGCTCGACTCGCATTTATAACTGAATAAAGTAAGAGTTGCACCTTGTTTGATTAATCCCACATGTCGGCACTTACAGGCAAAATGCAGAAGCAAAGCCAGTAGTACACGCCATACAGCATGAACAGCGCTTGATTTACTCAACACTTGAAAAAATAAAACTTGAGCATCATTCTACGAGTCTTCATCACTACTTTGTTACATTTTTTAAAAGTCATTGTGGTCTTTTACTTCCAACTGCCAGAACTTATTCTTGCAAAGTTGGATTTGGAAATACAACTCTGTGAACGAAATTTTGATGGCTGTCAGACTCTATTACACGCGTTCTCAGTACAAGAATTCATACCACACTCAAAAGTATGGGAAACTGGTTAATTGATTTTTGCTACACTCGCTTCCATTAAATGTCTGTACTTGCTTTTAACTAGGAATCAAATTTGACTTTCCCAGTGGCAATGCTGCAACTTCAGCTTTTCTCGATTTATAGCCAATCATTAAATTCAATTACCAAAATCTATATTTGACTTGCTTTTGACACGAATTGTCGATTCACTGCTTTAATTCAAAAAAAAGCTTTTCTATTATCATTTTTATCATAAAACCGACATACACTATTTAACAAATAAATTAGTCGCAATGTATATATATAAAATTATACATGACACAACTAAGATAGAACCATTAGGACAGCGTCAAAATGTAATGCCACCGACCCATTGGGTGTAACGCTCTACAATTTCGACGTTCAAAGACAGCATAGACCCTGAAGTATCGAGTATATAATCCTGGTAAAATCCTTTTTCTTGTAACTGTGTTTCAAGAAAACATTCTCTCAAGTTTTGTTCTTGTCTTGTCCATGTCGTTTCAATCTTTAGTACACCAAACGATTTATTTGTAATTGATGAAATACAAATACCCAGTAGAAATCTGTAAACGGGTCTGTACAAATTAGTTCAAAGAATCGCGACACATCTTGCTCCATGTAGTTGTTGTCTTTTTGGACACTCCTTGCAGATCGTGAAACCAATCTGTAGTTGATTGTAGTAGAAAAATAGCTCGAGTATTGCTTATGATGAGTGTAATGAGAAGTTCATTCAGTAACAGTCGTACGCTTAGTTGTTTGTGCGGATCTAAATGATTTTTTCAGTCATTCTAGATGACTTTTCTATGAGCTTGACGCGCGTCCACAATTACCAATCTCAGTGCCCGTACACGTATTTGGATTGTAACAACATTGCAGGAACACAATAGCTTGGTCATGTAAAAGGCTTGTATGGCAATTGTAAGAATATTCTCTGGTGTTGCAGTGAAATGTGTCTTGCTCTTAGTCGCGACCTTTCAACAACAGATGTCGAATGGTATTCTATATAGCATTTTGGTGTGCCGTTAAAACATGATTATCAGCAATGGTTAAAAGATACAACACATGAATATAGTGAGTATCAATGCTATAGCAGTGTATTTTGTTCGTCGCAAGCTGTGTGAACAAGAGACATGTGTTGGTTCGTTCATTGGTTTGGTTGGAGTGTAGAATAGTAATGATACTGAATATTGCCAATGGAGGTTGAAAAAAACAAATGGCTGCCTTTTTTGAACCCTATCCCATTGGGCACCTATCAAATCAAATCAAATCAACGCATTTCTTTTTTTTTTATATTAGTTTTTCTCTTACCACCACCACCTTCAAAACACTCACATCGTTAAGCCTTGTTTGATCGCATGTTATCAGCATTGCTGTTTCCAGAGACTATCGAAAAATGTCAGGAGAATCAATCTGAATGCAATAACCTGGATAGTTTCAACGGTGCAAAACACCAGCTCGTCACAGACGACGACACACTATTCTACAAACAATAATTTACAACTCAGTGAGATCATCATCACATTCTGTTCTGATTACCAATTCGATATCGGCGTATTTATTGAAAAGATAAAAATTGTGTTAGCAATAAGATGTGCAACTGCTGAACACGACATTTAATATCTTGATCTGGTTGTTTCCTGGTTTGAATGCAGTCTATTGTGCTGTCGGGGAGTTTTCGAGCTGAATGTATAGTGCTGTCTGCTTGAATGTTAACAGCTTGTCGGAATGCACTAGGTAAAGCAGATCTGATATTTTGACTGTACCAGCATCGGATTTTGGTTTCCAGCATGTCGTGCAGAATAGAGATGTGCATATATTGACCTGTTTTATCAACAGTGTTGGAAAAAAAGTGTTGATGGATGTGAAAAGAAAAAAAAAAATCGAGTTTGCAATAGTATGAACATTTCCTAATTGAGGCAATGTTGCTTTTTGGGCGATTTTTTTTTTTTCACATCCATCCTCAACACTTTTTCCCTTAAGTTTTCGCCAACCCCTTGAAAATGCACACTTTGTTCGCTTTGCTCTCTCAAAAGTCTCTATTTGTCAAGTGTGGTATTAATTTCCGAGCAGTCTTTGATAACTGAAACGATTTTGGCGACGTTGGCCTTTTTATTTGTTCTGGCCGATGATTACATAACAACACATTTGTTTTTTGAAGAGGACAACCCGCGACAAGACTGAGCGACCAGAACCAGAGTCGCATCAAAACCTTTTAACCGGTCAGTTGTTATTTTTGGTTGATTGAATTGAAATACATCATAAGAAACACAAACGGTCTATACTCCGTCGAAGTTAATGGGTCTTCAGCTATATTGCGACTGTCATATGCAAATTGAAAAACCACGCTATTAGCTTCACTTAGTTGGTACAGCACATAGAACGAGTTTTGGTTGCTAGATTAAGTGGACATCGACACGTTCATTGTTTTTCAATGTTTGACAGTACCTGCTACACGAATCCGGTACAAGACGGTTGCAAGCAAGTGACTAGTTCACATCCATTCAGCAGATCATTCTGTACATTATACTCCCGTTTGAATCAACTACTGGCTGGCACTCAAAGCCTGCTAATTATACTTCGATGCCGATTGATCTTTGACTTGAAGCTTAATGTGATCTTTCAACCAAATGACGTTTTGGCTTTGTGGATGTACAAAGGCATGACGCAGGTTACAGATTTAAAAAATGGACAGCACTAAGCACATTAATTTGGCAACATAGATACCTGAAAACTGTCAATCCAGTTAACAATGTTTGTACTCAGTTGGGACTTTCAAATCTAGCTTTCTTGTAACGCACTTGCTCAGGATTGAATTACAGATCAAGTTATTCATTTCTCTAAAGTCTTTCTATAGTTTTGTATATATTAACTGCAATTCAAATCAGACTACTATCTCATTAAAATTAATTGTCGAAAAAAACAGGAAAATGTTGAATCAGAAGACTTCAAGTCAAATGCAAATCAAGTTTTATATCAAGACTTCGATTTCATTTTTGTTGATACCTGAAGTAATTTTAGATTGTACCAAGTATTTGAGCTCATCAACAACTATTCGTTGGTTCAAACCAAAACTCAATAGTTTAGGTCTTACTATTAACATCAATATATCAACCAGGCAGTTCAAAAATTGAAAGCAATCCTTTAGATTAACACTAAATGTGAACGAACCGTTGTTTCATTAAACATAACTAAATGACATTGTCTAGAAAACAATCATTGGTTTGATGATTCATACCCGGAATGCTGCAAAGACTGTACAATTCTATTGATCACGCTTTGAAGTTTTGCATTCAATAATGTCAAGCCAAAACACGTACAAAAAGGTAGGCGCAAATTTCGGCGATCAAGGTGTAAATTGATAGATAGCAGGCTTTGTTTAAATCAATCGATACACGATTAGTGGCTGGTAGATAGGTATCTCAGTTTAAATTTGGAAATGCTTAGAGGTTTTGATGTTCTGCGATGTTGCGCTTTTATTCGAATTTTGTTTGACTAACTTGTGAGCTGTTACTTGGCCCCAGTATAATCTCAAAATCCTTACACATGTTATAAAGATAATGAAATTGCTTAGAACTGAATGCGTAACTGAAATGTGTATTTCATAAAATTATACTTTGTTCCCAGCTTGTTGCATGCTGCGATAGTGCTGATACGTGCGACCCAATGTAAATTGCCAACAGTTCAATATTATTGGAAGTTGTCAACGCATTGCTTTTGAAGATGATTTCAATGCAGAGTGCTTTAGATAAAAATTATTGAAGAAAGCAATATAAAATAGAATATAAAATAGAAATGTCTATATTATGTACAGTTCAAGTTATATTGGCGTTTGAGATTGAAAGCAGGTCGCGGAAGTTGAACAACCGATCAAACCCAGTATGATCAAATCATGAAAAATATGGCTTGTCCCATAATGGGCTGGCTTTGTCTACTTCCTTCAGCAAACCGGTTTTTTTCTTTCTTCACCAATCCATCAAAAAGTTCACACATCACACTCTTATCGGCCGTGGGTGAATATTTCTCAACTTTATTTGTGACTCTTAGGCCAGATCTTGCTGAACAATATGAATCTAACAACTTAATGCATTGCATTTACGTTACGCGGCGATTTTCTGGCAACGTTCGATACACTGTTTTGCAAGCAGTGATGCATCACGATCCTGAACAATTATATTTGATTCATGGAAAGCAATCCCGAAATTTTTATGTTTTAACAAATGTAAATCATGAGTCATCTCTCTCAGTGTGGCTGTTATTTAAAGAGTAAAGGGTCAACTAACATCTATGTCTTGTTTCTGTAGTTATTTCAAGTCCACTATCAGCCCCAGTTCGATTCGGAAATTACTTTGGCTACAGTATTACTGTGTCAACTCATGCTTTCAAGTAGGTATTATACTCTGTAGCTTCCACGGTTAAGTTATTAATTGATCAGGTTGATGTGTTCTGGCTAGTGTTGACGATGTACTACCAGTGCCAATGTATTGCAAAATTATTGCAAAAGTGGACAAATTGTTCTCAAAACGGATATTTCAATATGGATAGCATTGTCTTAGTTAATTCTACCTCAATACGGTACTGAGATATCTGTCAAGCATCATACTACTGTAGCACATTTTTTCGCTCTGGATGCAGTTCAACTACACAGCTAGAGACTACGATGTTTGGAGAATGCATTGGCGGAAACGTGCTGGTGAACACGCGTGTTACCAACTCACTTTCGACATTACCTAGAAATAATCTATGATATAGGAAAGCATTTTGTTCTCAGCTATGCAATCCTGACCTACTGTTGAGGCTCGTCCAGTTTGAGCTTGGAATGCCGTTTTGGGCAATTCATTTTTGCTGTCGTCTTCCTCCTATTTCCATTCAATTCTTTCACATCTAATGCACCAATCTGTTTCAGAAGATGAATCATACCTTGATGATGTTGCAGTAACTGGCAAGCGTGGCTCAAGACTTTTAGGAGATTGCGGACATCGAATTAACTTAGGCTTTGTAGAAAACTAACATGGTACAGAGACTGCACAGTTCACGTCTAGACCACGAAACCACAACCCGGGTTGTTTAACGATTTAGATTGATAACATGCTTCAGAGTGTATAATGCTACATGTATAGTATTTGTGAGTATTTTTTCAAGACGATCCGACAAATCGAAAGTGGTGTGTAGCAACAGTTTGTACAGCATCATCAACAGCAGCAATAATGTTGAGAATATCACAAGCAGAAAGAAACAAGTCAAATCGGCATTAAAATATCTTTTAAAGGAGAGCTTGCCTATGAATCTCTCATTCATTCAAATTGGGCGTCCTTAATTTCATAAATGTACAGTATGATTGTTGTCTTTGTAGCCGCAATCTGATCGAAAATTACTCGAGTGATCCAAACTGCTTCTTCACTTGTCATAGACCTTCAACGTTTTTGAAAGCATTATGTGACAATAAGTACAAAATGATTTTTAATATGATAATATTAACTAGATGTATCTAAGCTTTCGGCAAGCCCGGAGTTAGTATCAACTCTACAGGCATCTAATCACTTATATCTTATGATACTCTTTCAATTGAAACAATGTATCAGAACAAAATTTTTGGTGTGTAAGTCCAATCAGCTTTTAGTTTAGAGACTGATTTCATACTGATCGCGATATCGATGTAGTCATGGACAAATATTCCTATTTTTTCCAGATTATCTAAATCCTTAGCAAAGTGGTGACTGTGATAGTACATAAAGGTGCAAACTGTGAGGTTTTGTACCTAATTTGTCAAGGAATCCAATTGGTTGTCAGTAAGTATGCAGTTCGACTTTGGCGTGTAGTACTGTAGTGGAATGACTTGGATATAAGTGCACTAAATAGTGCAAATATCGGGTTTCTGATTGTTGAGTTCTAACCCAGCTATAGGGAAGATTTCGTTGTTTTTGTCGTTCGTTCGTTTGATGCAGAACTGGTTTTTGTAGTTCGATTGATTGTTCGCGATGTAATGGAGTGATGTGCTGGATAATGTTATGGCCGAATCGTCGAAGTTGTGAATGCTTCTAAGTGTAGAATTTTGTGGATCTCACAACTGCAGACCAATATGAGGGGGCATAGAAAAACGGCGAGCTGAAATATGATGTATTTGAAAATGGAACAAAGTCAAAGAAAAAAAAAGGAGCATCATTGAGTGTTATCTAAAACCCATGATTTTGCAACTACAAGTTTTAATAGCTGTGATTTGGTTCTTTGCAAGCCTATGCAAAGTCATTTTGGTTTCTGCAGCAATCTATGTATTGGTCATTTTTAAAGTGAATGTGCATACACACTGGGAGTATATACACAGTATGGTCTATTCGTAAAAAGAATTGAGCATAAACGAGATTGCTGTCAAGCGATTCTACGATCCCGCTTAGACTTCTAATTAAGTGTACACAATCAACACAACAGTATTTCTGAAAATCCCTCTATCAATAATTGTATTCAAAAATATAAAAACCAAGAAATAACGACTATATTCTATTCCGGTGGCTCTCATATTGTCCCATTCCGAGTTGTGTTTGGGATTCACATTACCCTCAAAACAATTGGCAAACTGCTTATACTAATCTAACCTTTAAATCATCAGCTTTGAGCAAGATATCAGTTGTTTTTAATAACTTGTCACGCAGGCACCTAAGTCGCGCCCTCCATTTTAGAGTCCCAAAGCATGGTGACTAATTGTGTCTCAAAACTACAAAAGATCACAACTGTGGCGGAAGTTGGCGCGTATACACCCAATGATATCTTTGAAATTGCACGACCAGAAGACTACCTGCAAACCACTCAATATCCTCACCTCATGCAAACGACTACCGTCAGCTGTTATTATCCTAAATCACAGAACTTCATCATTGTGTGCATAAAGCACACGATCTACGTTATTACACTTTACCTTCACCTAACTCCAGCTTTGCCTCCTTAGACGAGTCCATTCGGTATGAGTAGCCAAAGCGCTCCTATTTTACTTGGCTCTGTACTGACCCTTAAATGTAAAATATTTTCTGTTCAAAAAATACTTAGACCTCATTTTGTAATTGAAGCCCAAAAATAGTACCAATTCGGACATTTCTTACACAAAGCTGACATTCTGATTCCTTCTGAATAACGCTGGTCACCAAATCGCTTCTACACTAGCAACCCCAAGTCTAAAATACCGATCCAATCAATTCTAACATACTAATTAGCTTCAAATAATTAAGTACTCATTTTAATTTTTTTTTTTAATTTTATAGGATTCTTTCGATAGAGAACTGTAACGGGTTCTAGTGCGTTTTGAAAAAACATTTCCCAATTAGGAAAGTGGTGATTTCAGGTAAAATTCTAACCACTTGAAGATGTAAAGATCGAATAAACTCTAAAGAAGTACCAAAGTTATTAAACAAAACGTTCGACTCGTACCTTTGGTTTTTATATTTGATGGTATATCTTCATTTCTATATTACAGATACCATAATCTTAATAATATTATAAAATATATTTGACGAATTTAAAATTTTCATTGAAATTGAACGAATACACAATTCAAATTAATTATGTTCAGGTCTGTAACCATTAAGTATAATATCATCACATCTTTGAAACCTGCAGACCAGTATAATACACCCTACTAGAACTTTGTGTCGATGATCGACTGACAATACCATTTCTCAAGCATCCTTTCTTAACATCATGGACAACAAATATTTTCAATAATCCAGTTGCTTTAGTAAATATTGAGAGCCCCTCTTAGTATCTGATTTCTTACATTTACTCTAACTTGAATTTGTACTTGGATTGGCTGATTCCTTAGTCAATACTTGTGTAAGTGTTTTCTGATACATTTTCTTTGCAGTACAAAAGACTCAAGAAATCCTTTGACCAGTTTTGAAATTTTGAGTTTTACTTCAAAGTCAGGTAAATTAAAATCTAGCTTTCTGGAAAACGTAATCAGTTTTTGTTCAAGTGAAAAATTATAGTAGGTATATACACACTTGGCCCTTCTTGAATAGTTAGAGAAAAGTTCTAAGTAACAGTATTGACAAAATTGTTGTACGTCACACGTCCAGAACCTACATCAGTAGACTCAGAAGACGGTAATACACGCATGGAATTAGACGATAATAACTCATGTGTGGTATCAAGTAAAGACGATAAAGATTTAGATACAATGCTTGTTGAAGATGAAGCTGGTAAAGAGGATAAAGATGACGTATTTAAATGAACCGGCGATGAACCAATGAAACAGCTAGTTCCAAGGATATATGATAATGGTGTAGAACCAAGGCAATTGAGTTGTCGTACTCTAGATGTATCGGAATGCCTGTTCCATGTTTGCCCGGCTGAAAAAGTTGAATCAGAAAAATACAGAAATGATGGTGCAGAGTAAGAATTTGTGTGATTAGATGGTCGTTTGAGTATTTGTCGAGTTTTATTAATTGCCAAAAAAGACTTTGTCTGTTGTGGACTGTTTACTAATGTTGATTCTGAAGCAGATGAAGAAGAAAATGAGGAAAATGTAGAGAAGGATTGTGATGCATATGTATTCTGAGTAATCAAATGCAACAGTATGAGTACTTTGTTTCTATTGTGTAAATGAAAAAAGCGGGGATCGAACTGTATAGATGGTGGTCCTGAATATGATCTATCTAGATGACTAGGCTCAATATAAGCCTGACTATCATCATAGTCTTCGTTTTTACTATTGTCGCTATACTCTTCATTATTATCATTTTCTCCGTCAATATCACCATTATAGTCCTCATTATTATCATTGTTTTCGTTGTCATCGTTTTTAATAAACTCTCCGCAAATACCAAACTGATCCAATATTGCCCATGCTTCACGTTCTGCTCGCGACATCGCTGATCTGCTAGTTCTTTCCAAAGGTGGCCGTCTAGGCAACGGACCATCAAGAATATTTGCTATATGTAATACCACTGAAGGCGTAATATTCAAGAACCTTTCTTGTACAAGCTGTAATATGTCTGTGCAATGTTGAAGGGTAAGTTCCGTAGACAGATCATTCAACGGTCCGTTTTCGGTTTCGGATACATTTGATATATCATTATCTTCTTCTTCCTCTTCTTCTTCTTCTTCCTCTTCTTCATCTTCTTCATCTTCTTCATCTTCTTCATCTTCTTCATCTTCTTCATCTTCTTCATCTTCTTCATCTTCTTCATCTTCTTCATCTTCTTCATCTTCTCCATCTTCTCCATCTTCTTCATCTTCTTCATCTTCATTCACGAACAGATGGCTGATAGCTGGTTGAAGTGCCCGCAGTCTGTTAGTTAATCTTCTGTTTGTGAGACCCAAGCGACTTTCTTGTACAAAAATATTACTATAAATCTCGTATAACTCCAAAGCAGAATCCTGTCCAAAGCCAGAGTTTTCGTAGTCATATGAGTTTTGTCCATAATCTATAAGATCATTGTACAATTCAGGATAGGGAACTGATGATGGCACACTGTCTTTGACAGCATGGATTCTGATAATGCGACCTTCCAATCCACGCCTCACTGTAATTCCATAAAACTTGGTTCGGCAAACGGGACAAGTGTTGGATACCGAGCTCCATTCATGGATACATGAGGCATGGTACTTATGAGTGCACTCGGTTAAGTATCCAACTTCTAGCTTATCTTTGTCTATAGGGTTTAGGTTGAAGTTGGAATCTAAAGCGATCTTGCTTTCCATGTCCTTGTGAAGACCGTCCATACAAATGGTGCACACTTCCGCGCTGTTATCGGCTGTGCTGATGGCGCTGGGCGATTCGAGGGATTGTACTCGCGAGTTACACATGTCTACTATGTCGTTCTGTTCACAAGAAATTGGTGTATACGTTTAGGAGTATAAGACAAAGAATGTATTTCAAAAAGGAAAGAAAGAGAATACGGAGTAAGACAAAATATAACGGAGAATATTGTTGAGTATTTATACATTAAATTTACGGTGATTGTGGATAGCTAATTCAACTTTTTGTAGGAATCAAACTAAAAGTAGTTTCACAGCGTACATTAGGGGCAATTTACTTGAAGACAAATACTCCGAAAAAAATAAAACTATATGCGCTTGGACGTCAAATAGCAAATGAATGAGATTCTTTTGGAAAAGTGCGTTAATTTTAGTATCAACAAGCTCTGTTGCAATCAAAAGTTCAGCTTGATAGTTTAGCAGAATGTAATTACTTTGTCTAGTATTCTTGGCCTAAGTCATCCATCGTGACTTACCATTGGCATGAAACCGTGAAGAATAGGACCAAACGACGGTAAAATTACGTATAATTTACATTTGTATTTGTCGTCTGCAAACTTGACAGCTGGCCTTAAAGGTTTAATATTATTCAAATTTAAGTAGGTTTTTTAGAATCAACAATTATATCATAGCTTGTGAGCAGCATTTGCATTTGAATATCTGCATTAGCCGCGAATACACTCCAAATAGCTGGGGTTGTCCAATGTGCCCAAGTTTGAAATTTGTACATACAAAACTCTGAGTTGAACCAGAATGGTAAGTTTTGTTGACAAATAAACAGTTTTCCCCGGGTCAGAATCCTTTTTACGACAAAATGTCTACGAGATAATAATTTCTATCGGAATGGGTTAATACAGCGCTGTCCTATAGACAAATGAATGGCACAAAAATCCACCATAACTCTAGATCACCATGATTCATTCGTTGTTCAGAAATTCACAATAAAGATCAGTCCATATCTCTTCCAAGATTTAACGCATATCTCAAATTCTACACTATTTTCCTTCAGACCTCAATACCAAATATCAACAGCTCCAAAAGTGTCACTAGACATTTTTCAATTTTTACCTGAAATGTTGAATAGTTTATTTGCTTGTTTCGATGAAGTTTTATTGATCCCATATGCTCTACTAAAAAAGTTTTTATGAACATTTAGGCCTCAGCAAGATCTCTGAGACGCTTGATGGTAGATCTGACGGTGGTAGCGGCAGCGGTGCTGAAAATCAATGTTAGTAATTCAGTTGTAGAACGTAGAAAAGCACTATTCAAATACTCACTTCAAAGTGTAAGCACCACCAGCAATTCCCTTCTTACAGGAGTTACAGTTCCAGACACCAGTAGCAGCACGTCTGACAGCGCTCTTACCGCAGAAAGGACAGAGGTATCTGGCGTGGGATTGCGACTCAAGCTTCTTACATTGACGACGCAAAGATGAACCGTAACGGACACCGTACTTTCCTGTGATTCCGACCTTCTTAGTGCGCTTAGTCCTATAGTACCAACGTGTTAGTATTTGTTTGTGTTTTATTCTGCTTTGCAAGGTTTTGATCTTGATCTTGGTGATAGCGGGTCGCATGCTACATAGCAACATCGTGTCATAGCACCAGCGTGTATTTCGTTATCGGTAACGTTTGCGTCCAATTTCATATTTATCGTCATTCATTGAAATTTCGCGATCCATGCTTGCAAATTTGATTTCCTGATTGCATTTGTTCTTCCCAACCCCAGACATTCCAAATTGCGTCCTTCCTTTGCACTGGTTTTCACTTTCTCCTCGCTGATATCTAATCTAATTCCCGTATCCGAAAGTTTACACGCTGATGCTATTGACTGTTGACTTCTGACGATACCGATAATATGTCGTTGGTAATGATTTTTTTTTCGAAACGCACAGCTCAATCTCGACGACCGCAACTATCACCTTAAAAATCAAAGTCGATTTTCCTTATTGTTTGAAGCAGCTGATTCCAGCATCGATGTATGTATCCTTACATTTTTTGTTCTGTTTTTAATGTCTAGAGACCGTATAGGGCAATCGTGTGACAAGTGTTTCGAGCTATTCAAAAAAAATTTCACGTAAAAGAATTTTGGAGTGTCGAAATGATAGATTACGTAACAGGGCCCAGGGTTTTTCCCTTCATAGAATCTCCAACTGTCTGTTGTGTATTATGCTTTGGTCTCGACCCGGACAAGGTCCCAAATGGGCTTTCTGTGAAAAAAAAGTGTGTTTGCATTTGTGGAGACTAAAGTGAGTCTAAGACATAAGTACAATCTGTAAGAACACGAAGCTACTACGTGACGCGTGGAGCCCTAGAGCCCTAACCATAATTTTCTTAAATTTGAGTGCAGTTTTGGTTTTGTCTCTTGTGAAAGAATCATAGAAATCGAGTTCGTCTGTGTCTATGCATAAAGGCTAGTTACAGTGAATCCATGGCGATGAAGATTATATTATACATTTGATATCGATTTGAAGGTTACACGATTCGAGAGCACATTGCAGAAACGGCTTTTCAAACGTGCCATGCAATGTCGAGGAAGCTTCTGAGCACCATACGCACCCTTATCTTGATAAGATAAAGCATATTTTATACATTGGTTTTTAGGGGTCTTGAATCGAGATTTTTAAACTAAACAAAAAAAAAAGTACTGTAATATCTATTTTTAACTAATGATAATATAAATGTCTAACACTCAATGTCTTCGTGCTTGAATTGTTTAGATCCTCCAGCTCCTTTGTAATCGCTGGCGACTTGTCCGTGACCACGCAGGTTGTATTGGTAGCACACCAAACCCTCCAAACCAACGGGTCCTCTGGCGTGGATCTTACCAGTAGCCACGCCGACTTCAGCACCAAAACCATAGCGGAAACCGTCGGCAAACCGGGTACTGGCGTTCCAGTAGACACCGGCAGAGTCAATGCCCTTAAGAAACTTCTCAGCATCGGACTTGGACTCAGTGACAATACAATCGGTGTGATGCGAACCGTGCTCGTTGATATGTGTCATGGCCTCAGACAAAGAGTCGACGGATTTGACGGCCAGCACGAAATCAAGGAACTCTGTGTAAAAGTCTTGTTCAGTGGCATTCACGATCTGGTCAGCGTACTCGGACTGCAGCTTTTCGGAAATTGACAGACGGATCTCTGGGGTCACCTTGAGTGTAACTTTGGCAGCCAAAAGCGCCTGGACAGTGGTGCTGAACGCTTGAGTTTTCAGGGCTTCGGTATCGAAAAGAAGGGTCTCAACGGCATTGCAAGCAGCGCAGTAGTTGGTTTTGGAGTCGACGACGACGCGTGCAGCCATTTCGGGATCGGCGTCGGCGCGCACGTAGATTGAACAGATTCCGTCGGCATGGCCCATCACCGGGATTTTTGTGTTGTTTTTGATGTTTCTGACCAGCTCGTTACTGCCTCTGGGAATCACCAGGTCAATGTACTTGTCTTGATGCAGAAGCTCACCAACCTCGTCGCGGGTTGTGACTAGTTGGATGGCGTTCTTGGGAGCCTTGCTTTTGGCCAAAGCGGTTTGCACAGCTTGGGCCATGGCCTTGAACGAATGTGTTGATTCCTTGCCTCCTTTGAGAATGGCAGCGTTACCCGATTTCAATGCCAACGAACCAATATTAGCAATGACCTCGGGTCTGGCCTCGAAAATGACCAGCAGCACACCTACCGGCGATGTGATTCTATACAAATCCAATCCGTCGTCCAATTTCTTAGCGAGTGTGATTTTGCCTACGGGATCAGGCAAGCTTCCTACGTCCAAAACTCCTTGAAGCATGACATCGTACTTGTCGCCTGAAGTCAAATCCAGTCTTTTGATCAGCGATTTGGGCAAATTGGCCTTTTCTGCTTCGTCCAAGTCGAGTTTGTTGGCGGCGATAATCTCATCTTTGCGAATTTTCAACTCGTCGTGAACAAATCGTAACGCCTCGGTACGTTCTTCGTTGCTGAGCGTTTTGAGAATAGTGGAAGCGCGACGGGCTTCTTGTGCCAACTGTTCAGCCATTGTTGTTTATTTTTTCCGTTCTTGTAAGGGGAAACTCCGATTTGATTTGTGTTGGTTACAAAGGCAAGAGAGGTATTATAAATGGTGTGTTTTTGAACAAAGTATATTGATTCATTTTTTTTTTCTTCCAATGCGGCGTTGACAACCCTTGACCTTGAATGAGTCGCTTTATGCAACCGTGAATCACTGTAGAATAGCAGCAAGTTCTATTCATCCTAAAACACCTTTGATTCAAAGATCACAAGGCTCGGCAATTTTTCTTATTGTTCAAGATCCTCGTGCCAATATTTAATCGTTCTGTCCAGGGTCCGAAAACGCTTGAAATTTGAATTCTTGGGCGTCTTCAAGTGCATATTGAAAAATTATTGTAACCAAAGCCTGCTTGTAGACAGGTGATGGATAGCAACACTGCCAAACCTTAAGAATGTGTGTACATCCTGAAGACATTTTACAATAAAATTATAAACAATGGATCATGGTCAAATATAAACAAAAATCTATGGAAAATGCAATTAAGAATATACATAAAGTATGTGGATTATAAATGTGGGAAAGACAGAGATGTACGGAAACTGCTAATGGAATCTGGGTAATCCTTTTCCCTTTTTAGTTTCGTGAACAAACGGAGTTGGAATTGGTTCAGACCGTCTTCTTTCTTGAGGAGCTTCCTGCTCTTGTGTATGGTTTGTAAAATGCTGCTGAGAATGGATGCTGGTTGCTGTGTTGTAGTTCTGAGGATTGAACGATCCGTACAAGTTGGGATGGTTTGCATTATGCATCAAGAGTCGCCGGCGCTCAGATTTTGTGCTCGATCGTGTCAACACGTTTTTGCCAATCCAAAGAACGATCAACCCGGATCCAAATGCCGCGCTAAACACAACTCCTAATAGAACAGCAGCTAGTGTTCTAAGTCTGGGGATTGGTTTGCCTAGCCATTCAGGGTCAATGTAACGATCAATGTACAGGATGGTTGATCCCGTTGTACTGTGGCCATGTGAAATGACATGAATATCATGATCGTTCATGTCGCCAGCAATAGAAATCACATAACGGTCATACGAGGTTTGCTTCATGATGAGATCAATAGACGAGTCAAGAGTGGGAACTTGTTCGCCGCTGAATAGATCGTCTTTGGCAACAATGTGCGACTTCAAGAGCTTATCTAAATTAGGTGACTGTTTGGTGATGTTATTGGCAGCCAGAATCGAGTCGGACGGAACCAGAATAGTGTAGTTGCTCTTTGGATCTAGGACATGCGAGAGGTTCCGAGCATTCAAGAGGTCTACAAAAATACTGGCATCTAGTGTTTCAATGAGTTGGCCCGGATAGATATCGATGGTTGGGGGTAAGACAACTTTGGTGACGGGGTGGATGACACCAGAAGAGTATAGCATATTTGGTGAGTGGACAGTGTATGAAACATCGTCGAGACTAAGCGAGAATCCCGCTTGTGATGTTTTAAACCGATGACCATCTCCGGCGGAAGCACTGATGTTTACTGATCTACCATCGAGCAACTTTGCGCCCACCACATCTTCAGAATCAGAGTAAAACAACTGTTTAATGGCAATTGACTCCATTACCAGTTTCAAGGCAGTTTGGTTTCGCGCTAGGTAATCTGCAACCAAGCCCATTTCACTCCATGCAGAATCGGTGGGGAGCAGAACAGTGTAACCGTGCTTTTTGGAAAGGATGTTGATGAGATCTGCGCTATCGAAAAAGTCTGCTGACCGAGAGCATTCAAAAAGTGAGCCTATAACCAGCGAGAGGTCTGGTGGTAGCTGCAGCGATCCGTCAATCATGTAAATGTTTGTGTTGCCCACAGAGTAGGGTTCACTGGAAAGAATGGCGTCGCGACCATTGACGTATAATCGGTGGTCCCTTTCAGAGGCAACAATCTTGATTTTTTGCTCAGCCCCGCCTAGCATTTTTTTCCTTGACGCCATGGACGAAAGCAGTACATTGCTATCTAGGGCCTCATCAAAGTCCAGGTTGATTTGGCCTTGGGCAAAGTGATACAAAATCGATGTTTTTGAATTGATTGACAGGTCCTGCTCGTTGTATCCATCGTAATACTCTAAAGAATCAGAATCGTCTTGCAGTGGGACAAAAATAGTTTGTGAGATATTAGGGTCCTGTAGTTGGGAGGCGATATTTCTGAAATTGACTTCTTCCCAGAACGAGGTTGCGCCAAGCCCAAACAGATACTTTTCAGGAGTGAACAGAACAATGTCCGGGTTGGGGAAAGTGTTGTAGAAATGGAGGACAGAGTTTGGAGTGAAGATGTTGGTTTCGATTGGTTTGATGGAGTTGTTGAGAGTCAAATCTGCTGAGATCGTGAGGCTGGCCCCATCCAAAGTGTGAGTGGTTATGTTGTCTTTGACAAAGGGCGAAGGAAGAAACAGGTCAAGCGATAGACTTTTGACCAGAGCTTTTCTATCGTGCCTACCCTGAGGAGAGAGCAAATAATCGATTTCTACCTCGTTGAAAGCCAGTTTGAATGCTTCGTCGGTAGGGACCAACAGCGTTGAAAATTTTAAGTCGAAAGCTTTGTAGTCTTGTTTGACGGCTTTGTATAGTTTGCCAAAGATGGACTCGCTTAGAATGAGGTCTGTCTCAGCTGGAATGTTGATGGCTTGATCGACTACATGAACGATGCCGTTGTCGAGCTCGATGTTTTCTTGAATGATGGTTGCTACGCCGTTGTTGACTTTGCCATTTTTCAGCATGATTGGCGCGCCTTGGTCGAACCAGCTGTATGCAACCTGGCCATGGTGTTTTGTTGACTCAGTTATGAGGACCGAAGAGTTGATCACATGGTACTGGATGACGCTTGGCGAGTAGCGGGGCGTGGACGACGGTGTTGAGTCGGAGGGATGGTTTTTGAATGCCAGGACGGAGATGTTGTGAGCAACATCCGATAGTGAGACATTTGATGATTCGAGATGAGATAGGAACGAAGAGAAAGACGGGTCTGATTTCAGGTACTCAAAAATGGATAGTGAATGGGAGAGATTTAAGCAGAAGGCGAATGCGAGCAGGATTGTTAACATTTTATTCTTGGCGGCGGCAGGATCATTTACGAGATGTATTAGTTGGGTAGAGATCTTAGTCGACTGTATACATCTGAGTAGATGTATGGGTTATGTGCAGGTCGAGAGAACGTATGGGAGGGGGAATTAAGGTAGAAGAAAAGGTTTTTTAAAGGGCAGAGCAAAGAATATTTATATATTTGCACCAGGCTATTTGAGATGGAATAGTAAAGAAGAATCAGAACAAGAAGCAATCGGGATATGTGGGAATAAAAAGGGAATTGGAAACACACGAAAAGCAAAAGAGTCCAAGAAGAAGAAGAAGAAGAAAAAATTGATGAAAGAAAGAAAAACGAAAAAGAAATGGGAATAAGGTTTTTTCTTGCTTGTCCCAAAACAGATATCAGTCAAGGCCCTGCCACTATGTGTGTGTACAGACCCAGGTCCACCCACCCACAAAATATCGATACACACTTTGCCATGTGAGTATGTGCAGTAGGAGATGATACCAATGGTGATGATGGCAAAGATAGCGGGTTTTGAGGAGATTGCGATTTGGGGACAGGTTTGGGGGGATGATGATGATGATGATGATGATGAGTGTACGGGGCCATGGAGACCGTTGATAAGCAGAGGAACAAAAGGGTTTTTTTGGATTATTTTTTATTTTATTTGATTTTAATTTTTTTTTGGTGAAAATATTTTTATATACAAGTTACCTGAACAGGATAAGCGATGGTTCACACTGATCAGAGACCAGATTAACTTGTTTGGGCAACTCGGATTGTATTCAGAGCGTGAGTAGAGAACATGTACACATCAGCGGCAATAGTTGTTGTTGCGATTGCGGTGATGGTAGTTCACCAGACATGTACACAGAGGAGATTGACAAGAGTGTGTGTATGTACATGCGAAAATACGCTGAGATAAGTCCTTAGATGAAGTCCATATCCAGATAGACAGCCAGACAGGCAATAGCCAAATGATCGGGAGGTGATGAGAAGAAGGTCCAGATCAGGGCTTGTATTTGTAGAACTGCAACTTTACAATCGATCGGAAAATGGAAATCAAAAGAGCCGCTGCATTTATCTATGATTTTTTATTATTTTTTTTTTTAATGCTTTGTAGACTCATTTGATATGGCAGAGACCAGTCCGAGAAGGCGTCACACGAGCACTTGCCCAAAACATCAAAGAAACTATGGTTGCATTTTATTTTATTTTTTTTCTTGTAGATGAAATGGCGATTCAAACAGAATTCTTCAAACGCTCAAAAGTTTTGGCGCGGAATCCAACCGGGAAATCTGTTGTTTTATCTTTTTTCTTTTCAGTGTGTGTACACAACCAAAAAGGGTATCCAACCTGTTGAGTTGAACTGGAAGGTTTATCAACATTCAAAAGCCTTTTCCCGGCGAGTGAAGTGAATGTGTACACAATCTCCAACTGGCAAACAAGCAAACGCATGTTTATAGAGATGTGTACACAGATAAAGAGAGCCAGTACCCGCCATAGCACGTGAAAGGGTGTGTACAGAAATCTGGACCGAACTGATCGATTGTACTTCAACATTGTTGTTGTTGTTGTTGTTGTTTTTGGTGTCGTGTGAGCATAACCTTATATATTTCCCAAAACGGCAACTCGTCACAAGACACCCTTTGGACACAGGTGTAAGCAGCAGACATTTCGTGTGGGTACGTGGCTGTGTGTTTGTATGAAAGAGGAGGGGACGGGGGGAAAAGGGAGTCACTTGTAAAATAAAAACGTCTTTTTTTTTTTTCCTGCCCAAACCAAACCAATCAGGCAGGAACCAGCCCCAAATCTAAATCGTTCGTCAGCAGAAGACAGCAAAAGTGAAGATCCCTGTAATATCGTCCCAATTAATGGCTTGCATTGCCCAAATCGTATATACATGTACACACTCGTTATCGAATCTGAATATGTACACACAAATACATGCAGATGTGTACACAAATAAATGCGGTGTCGGATTCGGATTCGGATTTGGATTTGGATTTCGGTCGATAGGACACATCTAGCAATGAACAAAGCAAATGGGATGGTTACAGAATTCTGATTAAAGACACATGAAACTGATTGCATTCTACGGATTGATACAAAACCAACCACCTCTTTGATTCATTTGTGTACACAGTTGATGAGTGCTTGGTTCTACTTGGTAAATGTGACAATTTCCAACAGCCACCCTTCTTTCTCCTTGAAATACACCACTGATTGGAATAATATACAAACGGATCGGGTATTTCAGTTTGGCTTATGTGATTCGTCCTGTCGAGTCGGTGTTTGGCATGCAAGATAAGAACTTTTATGGACAATCTTTGGCAAGCAGGCTGTATCAGTTTTGCGTAGGCGGACGAATTCTTGAAAGATAATAAAGCATCAATTAAAGATAAGAGCGTCTTTTGAGGTTTCTTAGGTGTACGCGGCAGCTCGTATAAAGGGTCCAAGCAGCTGTTGCATTATAGACCAATGGGAAGACTGTGGGACTCCTGTGTCATGTTTGAATGTGTGTGTGTGTATCATAGAAAATGGTCGGGTATTGGTTTAAAATGCTTCTGGTATCTGTGTGTATTGTCTAAATCGCAAGGCACAAGCTTTTAGAAATATTTTTATGGCAAAGAAATTGCACATGAACCAGTAATCGTTGGAAATATAATATTATAATGTAGCAAGAGTCTATCAAGTATGTATAATTAAATAGAGTTTTTACTGTTCAATCAGCATTCTAAAGTTTTGTGGTTACCTTGAACTCTTGGACAAATCCGTTACTGATCCTCAAGTACACGCAAAGTGAACTCCAGATGTGGAAATAGCGTGATACTGTCAACTCTCAAAGCTCTTTAAATACAGAGCAGCCATTTGTCTTTTGATATCATAGACTCTTACTGTTTATTTGTTTATCAGAAAATTGCGACATTTTTGTGTTTTTGAATAATGGATATCTTAAGCTTGAGCAAACTAGTCTTGTTCTTCAGTACACCATCTTGATAGAATCCGCTTTTAAAGTCTCATAACAAATAGTTTAAACCGGTATATCATTGCTTATTTGAATCAAATTGAAGTTTGTAAACCTGCATGGATGTATGTACAAGCGTATGTATTCACCAAAATGTGTGTACGGTATATTTGCCGTTGATGCAATGCTTGTGTAAACGTCAGTAGTAGTCTGTAATCTTTGAATGCTAGCAATGAAATCTGTGTGGTGTAACTAGGCAATTTGACTGTTCATTTTGAATAGACTACTCGGAACAAGAAACACTTTGGCTGACGCAACTGTCTATGAAAACATGCACAGAGGATGTTTTGCGGATATTCAGGTGCAAAGACATTTATTTTGAATTGAATTTTTGCCGCAACTAGAAAATCCCGAACAGTAACTGTACTCACCAGTTTCGTGTACAACAGACTTGAAAAGGTGCCAAATCAAGTTTGGTTGGCGCTGAGGCATGTACACTAACTCGAAAATGCGTTTATGAGGCTTTCTCGTGAGTGGTTGGTGTGTTGTTAATAGTCGCAAAAGCGTCATGATGATCGTATTTGTCTCAACTACTGTTCAAAAGCATTTTGAATGATTGGTTTCTGGATGGCTGATACATTCTGTTGTCTGCAATGGACTTTTTAAAAATTATTTTTTTCAACTGTTGGTCAGAAGTTGAAGAAAACTCTTCATCTTTTGCATGCGCCTAACTATAATGATACCATTATAGTGCGCAAATGACCTCAATCAATCAATAATAATATTAATAAATGGTTGTTTGTTTGGTTGCTGAATTGCCTAGTTTTTCATAAGCCAGAGAGTAATTCGAGAGAAAAAAAAAACCTCTGCACAACTAGATGTGGAAAAATACACAAGTATTTATTTTCAAGTCTTCAGCAGAACTGTAAATTATAAAAACTCGTGTCTACAAAATGAAAATTTAATAAACCCAC
This sequence comes from Saccharomycotina sp. CBS 16003, assembly GCA_022457085.1. NCBI lineage: Eukaryota > Fungi > Ascomycota > Saccharomycotina sp. CBS 16003. The sequence goes on along the minus strand of JAJNCF010000013.1, from coordinate 2,111,459 downwards.
ATTTTCATGTGTTTGCAATGCCAATGATGACATGTCCTGTGGAATATACAGAAGTTTTTTTACAATCCAATAACAATCACAAACGCTGCTCACGTGTTTTTGGCCCCGGTCAAGATTTGCAAAGTGTGCACAAACGTGCGAAATTATTGTGATTTTTTATTGGCAGAAAACAAACCTCCCAACAAACAGCTGGGAAGCACAAGCACAGAATAAAAGGGAATGTGTGTACAAGCAGTGAGTTCATTAACTGTGGATGTATTTTAATGAAGGAGGTGATCAAAGTCAGAGGTCGCAAAGTTTGGCGGTCTCAGAAAGGTCTTTTTTTTTTTTGACAAGTATGAAAGGTTACACAAACATCTGTTTACAATCAGCGTGCTTTCGTATGCTTCTTCCTCAACTAATTTGAATCATAATAAACACACATGTGTGGTCCACCAACAAATAATGACTTTGATGGTTCCCATGTGAAATGCATTCTATGCCAAGCATACACATGTGTTGCGTGAATCCAATAATCCATCTCTGAGACAACGCTGGTTTTTGCCAGTTGAAATGGACTCGTGGGCACTCTGTTGGAATTTACTCGATAGTCTATGAAAGCATAAGAAGCCAGCGAACTCGATGTTTGAATCGTACTTGATAACGGAAAAAAAGGTTTCAAAGTGGTGATTGAGTTCTTAAACGCGCTACCGTACCTACTTGTATGACGGTTCGCTAACTATCAGCAGTCTGTAAAGGACTTTCTGCATATCAAAGGTTATGTTCAAAGATCAGGCCTATGTTGCCCAGGTCGTTTTGCACATGGTTGCAGCGGTAAAGAATTTGGCGTCATTAAACACGGAAAAACCTCATTCGCACTTTGAAGCTGTACTTTGCCAATATCTATGAAGTGAACAAATGGATCAAATGTCTCCTGATAAGACTGTTTAGATTTAAGTATTTCATTCAAAGGTATACTGTGTATAGTTTCTAAACGGAAAGGCAATAAACAGAGTATCATCAATACCATACACAAGCGACCAAACTTGTACGAAAATCAAAATGATCTCGAATATAAAATAAAAGTTGATCCGCTACTCTGTCCTTGCTGCTCATATCTAGGAACCAACTCATCGCCATAGCTCAATCTGTGCTCTGTACATAACTGCATTCAATCATAGGCACCCATCCACCGCTATAGAGTAAATAACGACTCACAAACGCAAAAAAAAACTCGATTTAGAGATTTGACATGTGTAAGCACACATTTAGACCTCCTTTTTTCGGCTACGCATGAACCCGTATCCCTTCTTCATGTCCATGTGTATAGTTTTTATTTTGTGCACATCAAGGGAAAAGTACAAAAACTCAATTCGTCGGCAAACCTAGAAATAAAAAATCAGCTTGTTTTTTTATTATTATTTTGTCTGTGTATGTTTGCAGGAGGCACGACGAGCTGGGAGAGAGTCGTGTTTGAGACACATTTTTTGGAAGGAGAACCCAAAACCAAAAAAAGTGTAACTTTAAAAGGAATCAAAGACAGAGACCAAGGCAAATTGAAGTATAGGAATTGCTATTTCCAAGTGAATTTTGGGTATTGTGGATGTAGTTTCTTTATGTACATGGATATGTACACTGTTGGCTGGTGGACTGAGGTTATGCTTGATTTAAGCCGTGGTTTTTCTTGATCTACCTACAATGAAAATTTGCTTAATGCTTCGAGAGTACACATAATATATCTCTAGATAGAATACCAATGTTTAAAGCAGGCATAACAAAAGACATAAATAATTCATTTAGCTATCTCATAGATATTGACAAGGTGACTCCCCGCAGAGATTGTTTAAAGCTTTTCAGTGCTCAATGGCGCCAAATTCTTCATGGTTGTGACCATGTGCAAAGGATGACAAAAGGCTGGTATTCAGACCCAACCTTTGATACACAGCACAATCTTCACAGGCTGCTAGTATCTAGTGAACCGCCAAAAAGTAGGTGCAGTAGCGTGTTCAAAAGCTTGATCACTGCTTTTTACTATTTCTTGATATCAAGTCCGTTTTAAATATCGAACTTTTTTGTAGCTTTGTTTTCCGCGTTCTGCGCTCTATTACATGTAAAGCGCATTTATTTGGGATTTGTCTCACAGTTGTGATCTATTTTAGTGTTCTTGATTGTCTGGAAGTATTTACCAACGCGACCGTGACTTGTTTACATCCAGAACAGTTTACTAACAGTGTTCCTGAGTTTTTTTTTGGCCATCAAGACCTTCATTAGACTACGGTATTTGATTCCACACAATTCTCCTTTTGTGTAAGAGTAGCATTGACGTAGCTCATCGTCTATCTTGTATTCTTTTTTCCAAAAATCTTTAGTCATAGACAACAAGGCGAATTTGAGCTGTATTGTTACTAATTTTGCTTCTATGATTTTATCATATTTTGGCTGTCTCCACAAAGATTTTTTCATTCCATAAATGTTTTCTTTAATGTTTTAGCTTTTGTAAAAAGCTGTTCCGATGTTGTGTCTGTATTTGGTGCACGTTTGGCTACTATTTTTCTAGGTCTTATAACAGGTAGAAATTCATGTAAAAGTTTTGGATTTATTCATCTTGAAAAATAAACTATCTGCACTCTTGATCTAAATGCTGATTGTTCAAAGCTTTTGAAATGCTCATGATCTATAAGTCATTTCAGCTGGCATGCTCTTGTTTAAGTAACTTACCAGCATCTTGTCTGCTTATTGTAAAAAAATTACATTTTTTATCACGCCTTTGCTCTCTTTGTCATGATACGAAGCCCACTTTGTTATCCAATGTACATACACCTTAAACACATGAATACCCAGCTATTAATACCCGAAACCTTTTGTTTTACATTTCAGCCACCAAAACTTCTCTACAACTATTGTATGACATCAACCACCAAAACTTCTCTACAACTATTGTGTATGACATCAAACGGTAAGAACGGCTGAGGTGTGTACTCATCCAGCCGTGCTGGAATCAACCATTTACCACAACTTGTTACTTGAAAGAAGAAGCCAGGCATGAGAGATTGCTGTATACGTACACTGGTTCAAGGGTACAAATCAAAGGCATCAAAGTGTACGTTTACAAACGTATATAGACGTGCATATAGATACGTCACAAGAGGTCTGGAGATTCAGGTTTAAGTCTTTACTCCGGGTCAAAGAGACCCGTGTGTCACTACCACTTGTATCTGATTGATTCACGGTTTTGGCGTTTGGATCAAAGACCTATTCAGCGGCTATGTGTATACATTTTCTTTAGATTTTTTTTTTTCATGTATTACCGTAAATGTTTGAGAGCGAGGTAAAATGAAACAGTATTTGAATTCACGAGACTCTTTGTAGTGGTATGAACATGTGCTTTCTGTTGTGTGAATACATACACAGCGAGAGCCCTTGATGTCTCAAACATCTGTCATACAGTGAAGATTTCTGAATGTATTCATTTGAATGATGAAAAATCTCGGGCAGCTATGACGACACAGTTGCTGCCTGAGTGTACGCTCAACTCCCACACGTATACGCACACATGTACACTCACATGTTACTAACCGCCCTTTGTATTACTGCACGAGGACGCGGATCTTGAAACCAGTTTTTGTGTGTATTTCGCAATACGTGGGAAACAACCATTTTTCTTAGCTGATTCTGTGTTTGGGGCGGCAGCTAAGAGGAATAAGAAGGAAGAAGGAAGGAGGGAGGCGATTGCCTGCGTAGTGCCACAGGGCGATGACGTTTGCTAGTGCCGCTGATTGGAGATGTACATAAACCGGTAACGAGCAAAAAGGAGATTTCAAGTTTGACTTTGAAGGACATGAAGCATCTGGCGATGATGCTACAGAGAGTTTACACTACAAATGTGTTGAATATTGCGAAAGTGCACTTGACCGCGTTTGAGACCTGCTCATCGAGTGTAACAAGCTGCTGCTGCTGCTGTCTGGGAACTGTGAGGATTTCCACCCAACTCAAAAATAAAATACATAAAATAAAATAAAAAAGACGCGCTTGAAGACGACGACGACAACGTATAAAATTATATTCAAACAAAGGAGTTGATAAACGTCATTTAGAGTTCTTTGATGCTGCTTGGACGGGCAGCGATAGCCACAGAGTCCACGAATAAGAAATTCAGTGCAGCAGTGGCTGTTGCTGTTGTTGTTTGTGTCTTCGATGCAGGAGCCAAATAATAACTAAAACAGCATTTGATTTGTGTACAGAGAAACACAGTGCGCATCAGACGCGTGTCAAAAACGCGTTTTATAGATGGCCAGTCGTGGTTTTTAATTGGCTGCTGCTGCTGCTGCAGATTTGTAAACCAAGCGACGCGTTTTTATTGCCTAATGTGAGTAGCGTAGGATATTTTGTATCCGCACTAGAATACAAGTGGTGCATCATCTTCATCTTCATCTTCATCTTCATCGGATGGGTGTGCACGGTTTGCAAAGGAGTTGAAAGTGGTGGTCATGGCGTTTTGACAAAGAAAATCAAGGGTTTGCTCACGGGAGAACAACGAGAATCGGTGGTGGCCAGATGGTACATACACTCGTCAGTACACACGCCAGTGCTTGCACCAGTTCAACAAGCACTACACATCTCAAACAATACCAGATGGCATGATGGTGATGTTGATACTTTTCAACTGCAAAGACCAAATGAAAAATAACGGTTCCATGATACAGCCCAGCTATAAATAAATAGATACAATAATTGTGTAGATGTACAGATGTACATGCCCAAAGTAGACTAGTGGGCAACAGGTGGACACGGGGCAGATTCACACGCTGCTGCTACACATGTGCGTACATGGCAAGCACCGTATTGGGAAACACAGATCTCGCAATGTGTAAAATTTCTGTCTCCCAAAAGCCAACCCACTGTTCTCATCTACTTCTTCTTTTTCTTCTTCTTCTTTCTCTTCGTCGCAAGGCCCAACGAGCTGGGTCCGGCGTACGCACTCAAAAAAAATAAACACATGCACGAGAAGCGTGGGATGGGCTCTGAGTCAGCCCCGAAAACAGACGTGAACTGGCCGCATTGGGAAGTGTATGTAAAGTGAGATAAGATGGCCTAATTGGGCACAAGAGTGGCTGTTTTGGGAGCAACGAGGTGGAGTGTGCGGGTGTTTTAGTTTGTGGTTAGCATTAATACACAGGTTATTGTATGAGACCATTTCTGTCCCAAAAGAGACTCATCAGCAATCTTCAAAAACTGTGTACCAAGATCACCAAGATCAACATTGAAACTATCAGAACCATCAAGACAACCGCCAAAACCACCAAGGCTTTTTCCAATGCTCGTACGACCAAACCAGACAGTACAAAGATCATACGCTTTTGGTCTTAAGGACGGCTGCTGCCCAATTAATGTATGTGTGTGTAGTTGGTGGATCCATACGTTTATTTGTACATCCACCGTCCCACCGACAACCGCTTGAGGTCTGTGAATCCTGGTGGTGGTTGGCTTGTTGGGAACGGGTGGAAATCAAGGTGGTGGTGGCGGTGTGTACAGTGTGTATGTGCACATAGGAGGTGGTGGTAACGGTGGAAATAGTGGTGATGGCGGATCCAATCCGCATGTGCACTTGAACAACACCGTCCTCTCTGTCTCGACGCGTGTCTCCAAGCAGCGTTGCCCCCTCCATCCGCACACTGTGGACAGACGTATACACACGTGAAAACATTGACGCATCCCAGTTCAGAAAACCGGATTCATTCTGTCAAATTGCAACTCTGATTCTTGGTGCAAAGCCAGTGCAAGTGTATAAACATCAACATCAACACACGCGTCAGGGTGCACAAGACGCGTCTGCCTCGCGTTTAATAACGTTCTCATCGTCGACGTCCCTCGTCACCTGATTAACCGCATACTAACCACTCTCACCAACGTGTTGTAACCCGCACAAACCGGTTTCTAGAATTTAGGTGCACTTGCTTGCTTTTTCCTCATGATCTGGTTACATCGCTCGCGTCGTTGTGGTACAAACCTTACATTTAGACTTGTTCTTTTTTTTGTTTTTTCTTGATGTGTACATTTTGCTTTGTCTGCAAAGATCCAAAAGTGTCTTAGCCTCTCTCTCTCTCTCTCTCTACTCTGCTTTGTTTTCTTTTTTTCTTCCTCCACCTGGGCTTATGCCTGACTCGCCCCCCCTTCCTTTCCTTTTTCTTCCTCTTTATTTGCGCACTCAATATTTTTATATAAACAATCGCATTTCTCCCACAACGTGAAAAAAACATTCAACTGTTTCTTTTATTTCTCTCTGCGCTTTTTTTTTTCTTTCCTTTCGCTCCGTTCGAAATCCTTTATACTTTCCTTTAAACCCCACGAGGAGCATCTTCATCCAAGTCCTTTTTTCCCGTATAAATAACCACCAGTTGTTTATCCAGTCACTCATTCAACCCCAACGACTTGAAAATATACCTTTTGTCGGCATTCGCACCAGCACAAACAACAACTTCATTCCTTTATATTTTTTTTCAACACCAGTTTCCCGACAAACACGCTTTTTTTTGTCATTCAATGCCCTCATCTCATTAAACAAATTTTTATTCAGCATTTAGCATATTTTTAATACCATCGCCAACTATCACCGCTCTCTATAAATATATAAACAACGCTACAAAATGTCCATGGTCTCGCCCGCTCCAGCTCCCATCGAATTCAGCTTTCCTCTCCGCGAAAACGCTTCGCTTTCTGCTCCCTTCAACTTTTCCTCCACCGCCGCAAACAGAAAGTCTTTCCACTCAAGACAATACACCGGCATTGAGATCCCAGTGCCCATCAAGGCGGGAAGCCTCAAAACAAGCATCTCGTTCCCAGAGTTCCCGCTCAAGTCGCCCGACCAAGCATCGGCCCAGCCCCGCGCTCCGCACAAAAAGCATGCACACAGACGCTCCGCCGCAATCTCTCATGACTTTTCTGCGTTCGTTGCCAACGATACCAACAAACCGCCTACGCCAGACTCTTTATACTCACTGGACCTACCTACCGTCCAATTCAATGAATACCCCGTAAAGAACAACACATCCGCTTGCTCTTCTCCCTATTCGTTGCAATCCACTCTCAATGCATCCAACTCGTCGCTTTCCCTGCCAATTCAGTCTTCAGAGTCTCTGTCATCAACGGAAACAACCGCTGAAGAACTGCCATTGAAGAAAAGACACAGCAAGGTGTTTTCCTGGACCTCCAACTTGTTTTCTAAAAAAGAAAACAACAAAAAGACGTCTGAGACTGTCTCTTCAACCGTCCCGGCTCCTCTGGAATCCCCTCGCAGCTCAGAAGACTCGTCTTGTTTCATTCAAGCCTCTACCCAGCTTTACCCCGAAACCTTTGTCACTGCTCCTTTGAACGTCCCCATGATTGACCTCGACGCAGCATTGATTCCCTTTAGCATTTCCCTTGACCAGAACCGGTTCCGAAGAAACCATTCCGACATTAGTCCCACCATTGTCGAGGAAGAAGAGGATGAGGAAGAACAAGAAAAATCATCATTGCCGGAAATGAAACTGCAGCAGGCTGCTAATCTTTCCAATGTTTCTTTACCCTCTACTTCCAACCCTGCATCGTCATCCTCTTCAGTTCATGAGTCTCCGCGTTCCCGGTTTCCTCGCAGCTATGGCTCGTACAGCCTGGCTGCTCCTGCCGCGTCATCGAGCAACAACTCGCTGTCGCTGTCTTCCCTGATCAAAGAAGAAAAGGCTGTCAAAGCCCTTGATCAATATTCTCTTTCCCCTGCTACTGCAACTACTCCTGTTGTCGCTCCCATTAGTCCCGAAGAACACACAGTGTCCTCCAGCACTATAACACCTACGCAGTCCATTACGGAAGTCGTGGATGAAGCGCCATCTCCCATCGTCGAAGTCCAGCCCAGCTCGCAATCCGTGTACACGCAGACCAAGCGCATGTCGCGGTCCCGGTTCTCGGTCTCGTCGCTTTCGTCGATGGCGAGCTCGCGGTCCTCGCGGTTCGTGAACTGGATCAAGAGCAAGCGTCGCAGTCGCAAGTCCGAGCTATAATTATGTTTGTGTTGCCTGGTGCAGTTTCTCAAAAGAATAAAAAAATGTCAAAAAAAAAAAAAAATCTATTTTTATCTATATATTTATTATTGTTTTTTGTTTGGTTTTTATTAATAAGGATGGTTTACTGATTATTGTTTTTTACGTATAAGATATCCTATATATCAAATTTACAAATGTTTATGTTTTGTTTTTTAATTTTACAACTTTTGAACCGTTTCTGCAGTTTTCATTTTTTTCCAATTTGTACAAATGTTCATGCTCTATTTTTAATTTCACAAATAACTTTGACCCGTCTCCGCAATTCTCATCGAGACGCAAAGATATGGAATCCGTAGTAATGTAGAAAAAAGGGCAGGCAGGAAAGTTTGGTTTTAAAAATAGGAATGTGCATTCCTGGGAAACCAAGTGTAGACAAATGCGGGTGAACCCCGGAGTCTAAAGACAAAATATTATGATCTGAGTATTTGCGGATAATTCTGAGACAAGTTGTATATTTACCACTTGGGTCGTACATATACATACACGTCGGTTTGCGCAGCGCAACGAGGAAGGAGAAGAAGGCTGGTTCGCGTGTTTTGGAATAAGTAGCTGGCGCTGTTGGGGTTACGAATCCAAAGGAAAGTGTGGCTGATTCGTACCCAATAAAACAATATCAAGCGCTAAATCGTTATCATGTACACACACAATAATACAGATGAACAAAAACGTATAAGATCACAAGTATCGAAAAATCTTTGGCGAAAAACAAAGAGAAACCCCGTTTGAATAATGATTCTACATTCGCAAGCCGAATCCTCGGTGTTTCTCTGAGAAACAAACGCGAATCAGCACAATCTCGGTCAGAGTTTAGGCAAGCAACTGGAGAAGTTGAGATGTACAAGCAACAGTGCCGCAAAGTCGAAATGGTTACCCTACTGCAGTGTTGAGCCCCGTTTCAGATATGTTTTGATTCATATTGTGAGTGAAAGTTTCAACGAGCATTTGTGATCTGTGTATGTACACATTTTTGTGATCAAAGTAATCGTCTTTTTTTTTTTAGTTGTTACTGGCTTTGATCTATGACTGCTTGGTACAGGGTAAGTACAACTAGCAAACTTGGCGATACGTAAAATGCTACACAAACCACCGAGAAGGAATAAGGATAAGGCTGACATTAATTAAATGAGTATTTTTGTGGAGAGAAAATACACATTTGAAATTAAGACAAAAACAATATCAATCCGGGGTCTTACTTCTTGCTAGTTATTCTTAATTTGGAATCAATACGCACGGTTTATACACACTTGTGAAGGGAAAAAACACACAAAGAAATGTCCAGCTCCCAGGGATCAGACGAATCGCCAAGAACCAGTAGCGCCAGCGTCAGCGTCAGTAGCACCAACACCGCCAACACCAATAGCCATGAATACCCGCGGATCTCAAAAGAAGAGTACATTGCCAAACAAAGTGAGAACTTTGCACATCTCACTGGGTTCAGTTCGTGGGAGGACTGGCGGCGAAACATAGCGGAAAAGGGCACTGGCGGCGAAACTGAGTTGGACGCAAAGGCATTGATGTACGCCTTGAACTTGACTACGGCCTCATTAGATGAGGATGTCTACAACGAGGTCAATGCGCAACGAACAATTGACGCCAAGTTCAGAGTAGCAGCCGGAAGAGGGCTCTCAAAGCTCAAAGAAATGCCAAACAACGAAGAAAAATGCGTTTATTTAACCAATGTATGCGAACGATTGAAGGATCAAGTAAACGAACTCGAAATCAATTTTCTCAACTCGCGCAAAATCATGTCGACGATGATGGCCAACGAGGCGCAAATGAAGGCAAGACTGGTAAAAAGCACTACCATGAACCAGCGACTAGCCACGATGAGCAAGTCGTTAGAGCTCAAAATTGAGGACAAAGTCAATAGCTTTGAAGCAGAAAAACGGCTGAATTCCTCGCAGATCAAAGTCTTGGAGCAGCAGATCGAGGAGTATAAAGTAGTTACGGCGGAACTATCATCGAATCTAAAGCAAGGAGATATGAATGCTTCGAAGAGTTTGCAAAATAAGGTGCAGCAGTATAAAAATGAGATGAAAGAGCAGTCGGAAACGTCAAGGACAATACAGGAAGGGCTGAAAAGGCAGGTGGAGGAATTGACGAAATCAAGAGACCAGTTAAAGAAAAAAAACGAGGAGCTGCGGAAATCAAACGGTATGTACAAAAAACAAAACGAAGAGCTGAAAAAGTCTGGCGACACCTGCAAAAAACAGATTGAGGAGTTGAAGAAGACCAATGATGGGTATAAGAAACAGAACGAGGAACTTATAAATATGGTTCAAGAACTACGGGATATGCATCAGGGGATGCTCAAAACAACCGATCGGTACGAGGTGATAGTCGTTGACCTAAACAACAAAATAAAGACCCAATTTTTGGAGTTTGACACCAGGATCAAACAGCTTGAGACACAAACATCTGCCCACAGTAACGACAACTTGGGCCTTATCGAAAACAAAACGAAATCTGTTGCTTTGAAAGAGAAACCAAATATGGCAAAACTCGATAGCCACCCGTTACTCAAAGACTTGATAGCCGATTTTGGCTTAGAACAGGGCTCAAAGCAGACAGAGGCGCAAATCGAGACGATCAAGCGCGAGTACCCAGAAATGTTGTCAAAAAAGATCGGTGCGCTTTGGGAAATGTACAAGAGCCGCGAGAACTACTTTAAAAATACTTTGCGTAATGCAAAGCTTGAGGCCCAGGTGTACAGTCGGCGGTACAAGAAGGTAAAGTCTGAACTGGAGGTTGAGATAAACCAGTCGAAATTGTTAAAAGAGTGCTTTAACGACACTGCCAAACAAATGAAGGCAGTAGTTGACAAGTTTGGAGAAATAGAGAAGAACAGTATCAAGTTTAACGAGGCGGTTGATCAACGGATTGCTAGTATGCAGGAGATGGAGAAACAAATAAAGGTTTTTCAAGAGGAAAAAAAGCAGATGCAGGAGCTGATTGCTGCCTCCGAAGCCAAAATCAAAGCTCACGAGAAAGAGCTTGAAGATGTCAAAAAGGACCGTGACTTCACACAGACCAGCAAGTTCATCGAATACAAACATTTTTCCGAGTTGCTGATCTCCAAGACACAGGAGCAGAACTTACAACTAGGAGAAAAAATTGCGCAGTTGGATTCAATGGTACAACCGCTATCTGAGGAGCAGAACACATTCAGACAGCAGTACGCGGATCTTCACGCAAAGTACTCTGCGTCAAACAGTTTGTGCTTGTTGTTGATGAAGGAACGAGATGAGTACGAGTACGCACTGATCAAAGCGGAAGGCAGGGCTTATAAGCGGTTGATGGAGCAGAGCGGGCGTGAGTGTAATGCCGATGAGCAAGATCAGAACAGCTCAAGCGGGGTTGGTCGTCAGAAGAACACGGACCGCAAAAGGTTAAAGAGCACCTCGAAGCAAAAATCAAATATCCAAGATATAGGGTCTGGTCGGACAGACCTGGCAGTCTCTTTAGACAACGGCCAGTCGGTCCATGTAGAGGTCCCGGTTGCTCAAGTAGAGATACCAGTTGCTAGAGTAGAGACGTCAATACCTCGAGTGGAGGCACCAGTTGCTCAAGAAAGAAGGGCTGGCGAGACGCCTATTTCCATTAGCAGCGAAGGAGAATCGGTTTCAGGTCATGGAACACTTCCCGACCACGCTGCGAAAGCCAAAAGTAGTTCTGATCTTGATCGTCCTGATTCGTTGCCTTCATCGGCGACTGTGTCAGCCACAACCAGTAAATTTGAATTTGTACCTGTATCAGCCTCTGAGTCCAGGACTAGACCGACCACTGCCGAAACTGAAAACTGCGAAATTCCGCCTTTAGTGTTTGAACAGGACCTGCCCACATTTGCCGAGGCTGAGTTCCCAGAGTCATCACAGCCTATTCAAAATGTACTTGTTGATAAATTCAGCTCCAGCGTTGAAAGCAAGACCTTTTTCAAAGACTTGTTTGGATTCGACATCACTGGGCTTTCATTCGGCGATGCGATTCAAAAGTACTCGAGCAACGGACATGGTCCAGCGCATTGCCAACTGGATGCGTGTTTGGTGCATGACAACAAGTCGTCGCCTTTGGGTGATTACGTCGATATCAAGCTTAAGAAGGCATTGTCACCCGAGTTTATCAATGGCAAAAAGGTGTTTGGACCGGAAAGACCTCCTTCCATGTTGAGATGAGCATTGATTTGTATATCATTTATTATGAAATAACATGGAAACAAGTTTTTTCAGTCAATCTGTATTTTTTATAAAAATATTTTAGAAAGAAGGGTGCAACAAGCTGTGTGTGTTACCAAAGGCAAGTTGCGTTGTATTAAACTCCAGAGCCAATTTGTAGTGTAAGAAGTTGCAAACAAGGGATTGATCTTTGATATCAAAAAGCGTCATTAAAGAGTTGATCATGAGTACGAGTGCAAAAGATGAACAACGTAGACGGGGAGTGTGTGTTGATGCTACAACTATTATAAATAATTTTTTGGCTGTGATAATAGAATCAGAGCGTTGATATTATGGTAACCTGGCTTGGTTTTGTATTTTTCGTGAAGGATCAAATGTAGAAACGAGAACAAGGTATTAATGAAAGCGTACAAGGAGTATGATGAAAATCAGCCAAGATCTGGATTATAGAGATTTAGTAATAAATAGGTCATTTTAAAATTCCAGGTGAATTCTGGATCAAGAACTTATTAAGACCACTTTTTCAAAAGATGTACATATGTGATTAGAAGCTGGAGATGATTGCCTCTGAAGTGAGTATGTATTGTGTGTTTAAAAGTTCTGCTACTTCTGTTGATCTAGTCGATGTGTAGACTAGTCTCTTGCAAAATTGATATTTACTCTCAGTAAGTATTCAAAAGCGTTGTTTCAAAGCAAAAGCAGTTCTCAATCTGAGATTTAACAAGCATCGGTCACTACGGTTTCTAATAGATTTTAACAAATATTATCTGTCAAGGTCTGAATGATCATGCCAATATACCACGCTTACTAGTGATCTTTCTGATCACTCTGTAATTTTGTAAACTGTTGACCAAAGCTTCATCATTCTCCTCTGAAACCCCCATCAAATCTAGCTTTGTTTCATCATTGTTTCTATTTCCTTCTTAAACAATACCGTTGTGTGTATAACTTTTTTTTTTTCCAATTCAATTTTTTGTCTGTTCACATAAATACAATAATATAATATATACAAGCCAATCAAAACCTATTCATCGTTGTGGTCCATTTGCCAATATCTGATTAAACCGTTTCGTTTTCTTAGAGTCTAAAGAGATTTCATGTTAGCATTGGTCTCTTTTTATTACGCCTTTTTGAAAGCCAGCTCTTGCGTCTGATCCCACGCAGTGCCGCGATCCGTCATGATCTAGATCCGAATAATCACATCAAATTCAAACAAACAAAAAAACTTACTGAGGAGCCATGTTATCCATCAACGATGATTTGATAAACACGACAGCGGCGGCAAAGGTTCCCACAGCCCAGAAGATCTTGTGGGAGTGCTCAATAGCCATTTGGGTGACAGCGTCAGTCATAGAAGGATCAGAACCAGCCATTTTCGTTTTTTAGAGTGTATGGGTATATGTGTTTTTGTTAAAAACGGGTGAGTGTCGTAGAGCAATGAAGCCTTGTTAATACAGAGAGAGGAAAAAAAGTGAGAATTTGGGTGGTGGAGCAGAAGAGAGAGAAAAGTGAATGAAAATTATTGGTTACCCAAAACAGAAATCTTTCTTGAAAGTGTAATATCACATGATTTTGATCTTTTATGGGTAGTAACTGCTTGATACAGCAGCAACATCCCGTTTTGGTAATTATAAAAGCCCAGTGTGTCTTTTTGTGAAATCCACATCAGCGTGTCTCGATCCCTGTAAATTCAAATAAAGAGAAAACAAATGAAAATAAGAAGGGACGCGTATACACTATATTGGAATGATATCGATAAGATTTGCCTTAGTTTGTTTTGCAGGTTACAACGAAAACGAATGTGAGCTGAGAAGGTTCAAAAGAAAGCCCTAAGCAAAGCCCTTTACAGAAAGTGTCGAACGGGTACACTCTTTTTTTTTTTTTTTTTATTGGCCTTTATTCTTCTTTCTTTCATGTGTTACAAAAGTACGCATGAACGTGTATCTGTGTATGGATGAGTAGAGATAAGACAGCGATGAGAGATGATAAGGCCGGTTGACGATGTAGAATTTTAGTGGAGGCAGTGCTTGGAACATGCGTTTGTCGAGACCAATGGCGAGATGGGATACAGTGGATGATCTGCTCCAGACACCGTTCATCTCCGAGTTCAAAACGAGTAGCAGCAGCAGCAGCAGCAGCAGTTGTCGTGTAACCTCAAAAGAGCCTTGCAAAATTAGCCGGATTAACCACGAAACAACGTGGGTTTGGAAATGGATAGATTTGGGTTTTTGACTTCCAAGAACGACAAGACAAGGCAGAGGCAGCAACAGTAGGGAAAAAGTTTAATCATCGAGAACCTTAAGACAGGCAAATAAAGAAAAAATAATTCAGGGTTCTTTACAAAACAAGTTTGTGAACGAATCGTTACAAATGCATTTATTTGGAGTAGCTTGTTCTTTATACAAAAAGAAAAATAAATTAGACAGAATAGTTGGAGAATAGAATAGCTGAAAGAGCGCAGGCAAAATCGAATGATTGGAGTCGTCTATGATGGCAGCAGCAAATGCAACAAGAGATTATCACATGTAACTGCAGAATACGAGATACAGAAACACCAAAAATGGCAAAAAATTCAAAAGAAACAGCAGGGAGACCAGCATCGCCATTTCCCAGAAAGTATGCAATTTCAATAACTACGCATGTTTACTTGTCTTGCACAGCATTGTTGGCAGGTGCGACTGTGCTAGAGGCAGTTGCTGTAATATGCGCATGTTGTATGGTGTCGCCCAATTGAAACTTTGGCCGCGATGTTGAAGACGAGTAGTGGCCATTTTGATAAGTGTTTTTCCTGCCAAAATTGTATGGCAATTGCAGATAGCGACAAGCACGTAGAAACAGAAACTTGTACAAGGTGGAACAGCTGGAATAGCTTTTTTTGGCCAGTAAAGACAAGTCGGGTTCGCTCAGTTTGCGGCCCAGCTCGCACGAGTTATTTACCACCATGCGGGCCAAGTATACGCTCAGGTCGATAACAAACAGGCATATAAATGGAAGTACGCAAATACATGCCAGGGTGAGCGAGGACCGGACTATCAGAGTCTCAACAATTTGAAAGTTAGAAGGCAGATACGACATTTTCTGTGAGGTTTGAATGGATGGCTGCAAGCAGGAGATGAAGTCGATAATGATGGTGATAAGTTTGGTGTAAGGAAGAGAATGAGAAAAAAGAGAGAGAAAACCCAGGGAAAGAAAAACTTTATAAATACCATTATTCTCAAGTTGGGGCTTGTACAGAAGAGAATTATAGACGCAAATAATCATATGCCAAAAAAAAATTATGGCAACAGCAAGTAGGTGACAAAAATCCGGAGACGAAGACAAAAATAAAAAAAGCCCAAAACAAAAACGTTCCTGAACTGGGATTTTGCGGTTGATCGCCATCTTTGCTGAAAACAATGTGGATTTTTAGACTAAAGCAAATGATGAGTTCATGCTCGCAGATGGCATCAGCAGCCACAGTGGCCGTAAGAGGTGTTACTTTTGTTGTATGTGTACATACAAACGCTATCAGTGAATCATCCAAATTTCAAATACCTGTTCATCAAACAAAAACTAGAAAATCATGGGCTTTGAGTCTCGACTTTTTGTTTCAAAAACAACCCTGATTTTTTTGCCAAAAAAATACAATTATTCGACTCAAACTATTTCTTGATTCAGTCGATCTGAAATGAAATTCAAGTGGAAATACAAACCGGCTGTTTCAACTGTCTCAAAAAGCCAAGTTGCCCTGTTTCTCTGTGTGGCCCTCCGAGAGCACGTCGACGCATAGTTCTCTGAGATCGACTGCATTTATATGACGGCCAAATCCAAAGATAACAAAAGATGAATATGAAATGCTTCAAAGACATTGCTATCAGTCTAGTGCTCATTCTTCAATAAAACAATTGTAGATTCCGTGGCCTTGTTCCGGTTAATGTCAAAGCAGCAATGGGCTGAGAAACCCAACCACCTTTGCTGCAGAATCCATATCTACATTGGCATTCTGTTTCAGTTTCCAAAAATTTACTTGTATCCAGGGTCCATGTGTACAGTTTGTTCAATTTTGAATTCAGCTTAAACCTTTTTCTTTCGACATCTCGGCGGCGGTTACACATTGAAAGAAAATAAAGAAAACCCTTGATAACGGTACAACGGAAGATCCACTAGACTTGGCCTCTACTTCAGCTCGAGACTTTCACATTGCACCCTTATCTCTACATCACTCTTACGTACCTTTGATCACTATTTTCACTACAAATGACGATTTGATGCAACCTTATAGGCAAAAGATCTTTGCAATTGCATCAAATTCAAAAATAATAACGAAAATGAATAAATGAAAATGAATGAGGCGCAAGCTTCATATCACGTGGTATAAAACCTGCAACAATATAGCGTCAGCTATCCAATCACGCAAGATCCTTCTTTTCCTACACCTATTTCATTGTCGCCTCCTCCATCACCGTGATCTCCAGAGATGAAACTCACACAGGTTCTACAAGCTACCCGTCGAACACTGCGCAAGGCCAGTCCGATTCTGCCACCTATCCCGCTGTACCGACGAGTTCTCCGGGCCAACCGCAAGCTTGATGCTGATGTGCGCCAGCTTGGCGACGAGTACGTCAAGGCTGAGTTCAGAGCGCATCGCAAAGTAGAGAACCCGCTTTATATTGTTGGCTTTTTGACGCAATGGCAGAACTACGCGGAGCAGATTGAAGGCGACACCTGGAAAGAGGCCAAACTAGACATGGAGAAGCTGTCGAAAATGAGCGACGAGCAGGTCATTCAGCTGTACGAGTTGATGCAAGCAGCAAAGGAAGAGCCGTCTGGCTATGAACTGGAAAAGAAGGAGTAATTGGATGTTTTCCAAAATAATATTATTCGTTTTCTACAATGTACCACTTCAAACCGCTCTTCCCCCAACATCGATGTCATCACCAGTTCCCCCCAACACCACTGTCTACGTCGGCACCACCTGTAAATAGATATTTTAATGCATTTGTTGACTTTGAAACCTTCCCCCGTGCCGTGTTTAGCGTTGGACAGCGAGGGATAAATGCAGTAACCTATCCCCCCACATATACATCCCCATACATTTAAATCTAATGTCCGTATTTCTCCATGTGGTGTGATATTAACCTGGGGTAAACAGGTGGTTCTTCCGGCTGAAATTTACCTGAAATTTTCCTGAACGAATTTCGGAAAAACTATAAGATCAAAGGTCATATAAATACCACCAAATCTATTCGCTTTTTTTATTCAAATTCAAACACATCAATCAAAGAAACAATCTCATCTCTCACATCAATTCAAAAAACAACAACAATGTCTGCTACTACAATTCCCTTCGGTGCTGCCATCACCGAGTTCAGTACCGTTGACGGTAAAAACTTGGTATTCCACTTTGACAACCTGGAAAACTACAAAACTCCCGAAAACCCATACTTTGGCGCATCCGTTGGCCGATACGCCAACAGAATCTTTGGCAAGGAGATTCAGGTTGCTGGCAAGGCCTGGGAACTGTCGCCCAACTGTGACAATGAAGTGACGCTGCATGGCGGTGTCAAAGGATGGACCTTTAAGGATTGGGAAGAAGTACCCCAGAAACCAAGTGCAGATGGCAAAGTGGTAAAAGTGTATAAACTGTACTCGCCCCATTTGGACGAGGGCTTTCCGGGAAGCGTCAATGCGAAAGCCATCTACACTTCTTACACCAAGGTCGACCCTGCCGACGGAATCGAAAAGGTGTATCTTGAGCTCGATTACGAGGCAGAGCTAGCCGACGACTCGCCAGTCGACGAGACCATTATCCATCTCACCAACCACGTTCATTTCAACCTTAGTCCGGACCAAGTCTCCAACGCCGGTACCCAAATCCAAATCTTTTCCAACAAGTGTCTTTTCCAAGATCCAGAGACCGGTCTTCCCTCTGGTGAAATTGTTGCCCAACCCGATGTGCCTGCCGACTGTTCCGCATTCACCCTCGGAGCAGTAGAACCCAAAATCGATCACGGCTTCACTTCTGATCTCCCCACAATCGCCGAGTTCCAGGGCCTTGATACCCGTGTCACACGCGAGCTCCGCAAACACGTCCACATGTACAATCCCGATACTAAGATCAACTTGGCTGTGTCGTCCACTGAGCCCACATTCCAGGTCTACACCGGTATCGTCATGGACGTTCCAATGATGCCCGGTGAGTCGCGCACATTCAAGCCCAACAGTTGTGTCGCAATTGAGCCTGGCAGACCTACCAACGCTGCCAAAATCCCCAAATGGAGAAACTGGGTGAATTTGAAGAAGGGCGATAGATACGGATCCAAGACGGTTTTCACCAACTGGATCTCTAAATAGACCATAAACACATCTGTATGTAGATTCTGTAATCAAACGGCTGAGGCCTCTGGATTTTCTTGTCTTTTTGATCCGCAATAACCGTCTCGGACCACATACTCGCGCAGTATCGTAGCCACCTGAGATCACTGGCCGTATTCGTTATCCTTATTCACCGGCTTCGTTTCCTGTAAAAGCCATACAAACGGCATTTGTCGCTGCTGTTGCCATCGTCATTCTTTGCGGTCATGCTCAGTGACAAGTTATCTCTTTACATAAGAACTTGCACAGATATGACATAAGAAACAAGATCCAAAAAGAGAAATAAAAGCTTTTTAACATAAAAAAAAATAAAATAAAATAAAAAACCGACATTGTCGCGCTGGTGCAAATTCCCCTTTTTAACACATTCCTCTTAGTCTCCGATATAGACATCATTGGCAAGAAGTACACCGACGACATTCGATTTTCGTCATTGAATATTTGTCCTATTTCTTGTACTGCTGCGAAACTGGTGGTGCCTGGTGCTTTGCTATCATACTATTATCATTTTTTGTTTCTCTCTTAAAGGTCTCTGAACCAGAGACAACTTGCAGACATTGGAACACACAAGTTTGCGAGAACACGCCATAGTGTCTGCTCGGTTGATTCATTCCATTCTGTAACAATTTTACTGGTCATATTGGTTTTCTTGTGTCAAAACTGGTGTTTAGCGACTTGAAACCAATCATATTGTACAAAACACTGTGTTTTCTCTGCTTCAAAAATCCACTCGCCTAGACAAAATCAGATATTGACCATGTCTGGACAACCGCTTTCCGGAACCTGGGAAATCCCAGAAGCTCGAAAGGTATGGTGTGCAAAAATCCGACTTTGTTAGATTGTTCTAAATACCAGAACAGAACCTAACATCATATCATGTAGGAGCCTAGTCTAGAAGAGCTCTTTAGCAAACGAACAACTCCGTGAGTAACAGTTCTCATTAATGCTATTTGGTAGCGCATCTTATTAACCTTCGACTCAGACAAATCGAATTAGTAGATACGACTAACCCGAATCGTGTCAACAACTGCGCAAAACCCGCAATCAAAATCCTAAAACGTCGAACCGACAGCCCAGCTTCCTCTTCAACTACGTCTTTGGAAACCGGAACAAAGACTCCTCCTAACTCTGCTGTCAAAAAGGAAGACTACCAAACCCGGGAAATGAAGTACAACCAAGCCCGCGAGAAGCTTTTCGGTAAAGAGGAGCCCGACACGTCTCCATCGCCTCCTATCTCAGCTGCTGGTGGAGCTTCTTCACAGTCATACAATAATACCCAAAATTTTCACAATTACAACGATGCATACAGATCCGGTACAAGGACTCCGCCAAAACAGTTTTATACCCAAGGATATCTAGCCAACAACGGTGTGGCAGGTGGACACTCTGCAAACGCTTACAACAGCAATAACAGCAGCACGTTCAATTATGGATCATCTGGCTACGGTAATGGATACAATGCTTCAGGAATTTCAGGTAACACATATAACAACAACACCTACGGAAACCAGCAACAGTATGGAAACACTTACAATGGCATGTCTCAAGCAGCATACAACAACAACGGGTACGGATACAACGGAGGCAATAGGTTTAAGCGAGGAGGTGGATATAATAATGGAGGAGGTCGACAACAGTATGGCCAGCAGTATCAACAACAGCATAGTCAACCACAGCAGTACAGCCAGCAACAACAGTACGGTCAGCAACAGCAATACAGCCAGCAACAACAGCAGTACGAAGGTCAAGACCAATCCCGGAATCAACAATGGACACAGCCTTCCCAGCAGTTCAAGGGTCAGAGACCACCACCTGAATCTGAATCAGAACGATATACTAGATGAAGAAACCCCGGATTTCCCTTTTTTTAATTCTGCTTTTTTTTCTTAATTCTTTTTTTTTTTTTTGCAGTATAGTGTCTGTGTATATCTGAATGTGTTGCAAATTTTGTGAAACGTTATTAAGAGCCAGAAGTATCGTTTATTTGAGAACAACCACGGTTTTGTAGGAAGAGTATTGGACTTTGTAGATGCATACGAGGTTAAATTGAGTGCTTAAATATATGGAAGCCTGTTATAAATCTACGAAAAGTGCTTGAGAGCGGCAAGTTGAGCAGAAGACTTAAAATCTTCAAAAAAAAAAAAAATACAACAGAACAGCTGCCATCTTAAAAAGTCTGAGAGCGCGTGCGCCAGAAAAAACATCAACTGTATTAATTTGGTGTGTACCTTTGAAAATGGAGTTGTGAATCGTTGGGCAACGTTCTATCTGGATCGGCCTACAAGCTGACATTGTAAACTAAGAACGTTGTATTAAAAAAAACTGACTGTATTTACAGACAATGATGATAATCTGTTTATTGTCCCTATGCCTCGGGATTATACACAATATATCTCTAAATAAAATAACTATATATAAAACAGACATAACAGAAGACATTTATTTCATTTGCTTATCTCATAGAAGATTGACGAAGTAACATCCCGCAGGAAGCGTTCTAGGTTTTCAGTGTTCGATGGCGCCAAATTCTTCATATGATGATAATCTGTTTATTGTCCCTATGTCTCGGGATTATTCAAATTCTTCATAATCGTAACTATGTGCAAAGAAAAATCCGGGAGTCAGAAGGCTGATGATCAGAACCAACCTTTGATGCACAGCAAAACCTTTGCAGGCTGCTAATGGTTAGCAAACCATCATAAAAGTAGATGCGGTAGCGCTTTCATGAACTCGATCACCGCTTCCAGACCTTCCTTGGAATCAAGTAGGATCGTTGAAAGATTATTCAGTTTATATGATATTTACTCAATTTCGATGGATAACAGCTCTAAGTCATTTGTGAAAGTATGATTGCTATTTTAGAGACATTTCTAAATCTTGCATTCGTATGATTTGAATTTGCAAACAATATTTCTACTCAAGTCGGTATTTCAATGAATTATATGGGACTTGTTTTAAGCCTCAACTATACTAATACACAATTCAAGCTTCACACATAACAATATCGCTTCATCATCATTTTCCTCCTTGATCGTTTGATTTTCAAAGAACTTACAATTCTCTCAGCATTGCACTCGTATTGTGCTACACAAATGTATTTTTGTAAATACCAAGTTTATATCACATCTAGCCAATCCAACTGTTCATGTCCCGTTTTGATCACGCATTTCCTAATTGGGAAGTTTACAACTTTAGGCCATCTTCCAAGCAGAGACTAACCTTTCGTAATCTTTATGCACTTGAGAAAATTTCAGCAATTTGGATTGAAAGCTGACTGAGTAAAACAGCATTTAACAAACGAAATCATTGATAAACTCGGAAAAACGTTTTCGAGCTAGAATCTTTGCTCTTGTTTTGAGATTCCAATACACAATTACAATTTTCCCACGGAGTATTCCTCTGCTCTTGCTAATCCTTCCCAAAAGTTGTCTTTTGCAGTGATATTATCACTTTAATATTATCGGGTTTCTCTGCAATTCACGCATTAATATCATAGCCCAAAGCACATAAATATTAATGCGTTTTTGACTGGCCAATCTATACGTAGACCCTTCACCGAAACTGGGCCAGTTATTTAGTGTGCCCATTGTAATCTCCGTACTCACTCATACACATTGCATGTTTACAAATATTTGTACACCAAACAAAACAACTTTAGCTTTCTTAAAATAATTGGTATTCGTTTACATTAGACTCAAGAAAATTCATATACTTATTTCAGCTCAAAAAAATACACTAATCAACAATGGCTCTTTCTAGACCTGTTCCATGGGCTCTCAGGTTATTGGCCAATCTCACATTCAAATCCTTATGCTTGGTCTTGTGAAGCTTTCTTCTTGCTACCATGACGGGAACGCTGCTCCGCTCAACAATGTAGTTGGAGAACGAACCCAAAAGAACACCCTTGATGGCACTGCGTCCTCGAGAACCCAATACAACCATTGTAGGGCTGACATAGTCAATGACAGCAGTAAGAAGATGTTTGGGAGATTTGCAGTGAATCACTTCAATGATGACATGGATTTGAAGTCTGGTCTGTTTCAGCAGCTGAGAAATCAGCTGCGTGATTTCAGTCGTGGCGTTCATTCTGTCTTCCTCCTGCTGTTGAGGCGTGGCATTTGAAGTGCCATTGGCAACCTCGTCTTCAAAAGCGCAGACCACGTATAAGACGTTTGTATCTCTTAAAACGGTACCAATAGTCCATTCTAAAGCGTGCTCAGACTCGGGAGACAAATCCGTACCCAAGACAAATGTCTTTGGTCTCTTAGCCTCTGGATCAGTCAGCGAGGGGATATTCTCACCTCTTGTCATGGTTCTGATCATTCTCTTGGAGCTTGGGTTAGAATGAACAGTACTGATCTCAAATGGAAGTTGCGCGGCACGTTTTGCGTCCATGAACTCTTCAGTTGTCGATGTGTAGGGCGCATCTTCTGGAGCATCGTTGTTGAATGCGGTGTTGGGGTGGATGATACGTCTTTTGTAAGCAGCGTATTCAGCCATGGAGGGAGCTGGAACTGCACCGGGTACTTCAACGTCAAGCATTGATCGAACTCTTTGTGGGCTGTGCTCGGACGAGGACGCTCTGGGTGGAGGATCAAGCAAAGACCTAGTGGCGTTTCTGGGTTGTCGTGGGCCCGGAGTATCTACGTGAGTAAGCGGGACGCCAATTTGGTCTTCATCGTCGTCATCGTCGTCATCATCATCATCATCGGACGACTCTTCAGAACTGGCGTCATCTTCAGAACTTGAAGCTTCTTCATTATCTTCAAGACGACGGTTTTTGAGTTTGCTGGATTTGCTTGGCTTGGTGCTTGTAAAATCATAAGAGGGGTCTGATTTTTTCATTTCAGAGTCTGTCAACAAACGCTGTGATTCCTGAGCGTCATCGCGACCAATCGAGGACGATCTAGAGTGCTGGGGCGACAAACTTGTTTCCGGGTCCAACAAGCTAGTGTACGAAAGCGAACGAGTGTGCTTTGGGTTCCCGGAAGACGAGGACGCCGCCGCAGACGCCGAAAATGTAGGGCGCAATCCCAAATTGTAAACGTTTTGACTGAGAAGCTGTTTTTCTCTATCAACGCCGTCGGCCGAAGGAGCTCTAGCATTAAGGTTGGTAGTACTGTTGTTTCTACTGCTTGAGTTGGAGCTGGATTTCCAGAATTTGAAAAAAGAGGACTTTTTCTCCTCGCCTCTGTTTCTACTGGCGTCTCTGGATCGAGGAATCTGGGACCTGAGATCCGCGCTTTTGTAGTAGTAGCTTCCGTCAGTGCTCGCGTTGGGGTCAAAGCCACTGGGGGCAGACTTTTGCGGTCTGAGAGCGTTGTCGTATGGATTGTTGGAAGGAGCAGATTTCTGAGGTCTAAGCGAGTTGTCGTAAAGGCTATCACTGCCTCTGACGTTTGAACTTGACCTTGCTCTCTGGGCGGATGGACGTTGCGAAGGTGCCAGAAGCATTGATCCCGGCGAGTGTGATCTAGTAGGTTTAGCAAGACCGTTTTTTCCCGCGTAATCAGTGACCTTGAGAGATGGAGTAGAGAACCCAGGTTGCGCCTGCTTCTTCTTCATTTCCTGCTCTTCCAGTAGCTGGACAACGGCGCGGCGTTCTTCATCCAATGCGTCAAGTAAAGACATTTTTTTAATTTTTTAATTTTTTTTTTTTCCAAAATATGCTTTAGTAGATTCTTCTATAGAGACTGGTGAGCGGAGGTTGAAATTCAGGACAAGAACAAAAGCGTGTGTATTGATTGTTGTCCAGAACAATTAGGCGTTGATCGTGTGCTTGGTAGAGGGGGTGAGAGATTTTGAGTGGTGAAGTACTAAATTGCTGGAATGTGTGTACCACAGACTTAGTATGAGGTGTTACAAGAATGATGTTGGGTTGTGGTGCACAAAAGCAAAGCATCAAAAAAAAAAAAAAAAAAAAAAAAAAAAACGTACTGGTTTGAATACATAAGCAAGTACGAAAAGCTTAAAAATCAAACAGCCAATAGTTAGGTCAGCACTTGTGTATGTATTATAAGTGGGGAGTCTTGGGTGTGCCAGTTGGTCACTTGATCAGAGGAG
This sequence comes from Saccharomycotina sp. CBS 16003, assembly GCA_022457085.1. Lineage (NCBI taxonomy): Eukaryota > Fungi > Ascomycota > Saccharomycotina sp. CBS 16003. The sequence continues at coordinate 2,086,813 of JAJNCF010000013.1, read as the reverse complement.
ACGTTGTTGGACAGAGCAAAAGAACCAGATGTTTGGGGGCAAACAGTGTATGGTGCAATGTACATAATAATGAATGTATGAGATACATGTTGTGTGTATACATACAAATGATAGGATTTTGCAACAAAGTATATGCGACATAGAACTAAGCAGATGTGACTTGAGTTGGCACGATAACAACTTGGGTGTTGCTTGTGAAATGCAACTGTACAGCAGTGGTAGAGAGAGTGATTACCTTATTCCTATTGGCTGAGTAATTAACTTTATTGTATTTACCCGTGTCTCTCCAGGAAATTGTGTGAAATGTGTACATTTGGGCAAAGCGAAATGAAACAGTTGTTACATTTGCAATGTTGTTGTTGTCGTCGATATGACATTTAGACTGTTGCCCACCACAGACACAATGTGATACATATCAACAACAATGTAACAACATCGGGTCCGTTGTGTGACCTTTTTTTTTTACGGGGGACAAAGATGAGCACGAAAAGTAGGCGGGCCAATTGCCAAACCTGCACGATAAAAATCCGGGTGCTTTTAACTACGCCAACCCCAACCCACACGTAAAACAAAAAAAAAAAGGGACAAGGTTTGTGAGCACCGGAGCTAACACATTTTTTTATTCTCGCAATAGTACACATAATAATAATAATACATTAACCCCATATGTGTACACAGTGTGTTCTCGTCACTAATGGTAAAGGCCAAACCGTTTTTTCGACAAGCAGGCACAAATTTCGTGGGGTAGCCGTAGAAATCAATTGAAACTTGACTTTGAGTCTCAATTTCAATTCAACGACAACAACAACAAATCAACTCTCGGCCTAAAAAGAAATTGCCTTTTTCCTTTTCTCTCTTTTCTTTAACATGTATAAAAAGAAGCTCATTTCCAAGTAATTCCCGTTTTCTCCTTCTCCATCTCATTTATTATTCTCATATACACCCACACGTTAGTCGCATCAACACTCGATCCCAGCATTTAATCTCATATTAATACTCTCAGCAGTACATACACATCGCAACACAATCAATCACACACACACACACACATCTAAATCACAATGTCTTCTAGCTCTCAATCCGCTCAAGTCGAAACAGACATCATCACCCTTACCAGATTCATTCTACAGGAACAGGCCAAGGTGGCCGCCAAAACCACTGGTGATTTGACCCTGTTGCTTAACTCTTTGCAATTCGCTTTCAAGGCCATTGCCCACAACATCAGAAGATCCACCCTGATCAACCTCATTGGTCTCTCTGGTACTGCCAACTCTACTGGCGACGATCAAAAGAAGCTCGATGTCATTGGTGACGAAATCTTCATCAACGCCATGAAGGCCTCCGGCAAGGTCAAGGTCATTGTCTCTGAGGAGCAAGAAGACCTGATTGTTTTCGACAACGATGGAACATACGCTGTCGTTTGTGACCCAATTGACGGTTCATCCAACTTGGACGCAGGTGTATCTGTTGGAACCATTTTCGGTGTCTACAAGCTTCAGGGCAACGAGGGATCTATCAAGGAGGTGCTCCGTCCCGGTAAGGAAATGGTCGCTGCTGGCTACACTATGTACGGTGCCTCGGCCAACCTGGTGCTGACCACTGGCAACGGTGTCAATGGCTTCACTCTCGACAATGCTCTTGGTGAGTTCATTCTCACGCACCCCAATCTCAAGATCCCCAAGTCGCGTGCTATCTACTCTGTCAACGAGGGTAACAGCATGTACTGGCCCGAGGGAACCAAAAAGTTTTTCGAAAGCATCAAGTTCCCCGAGGCCGGCTCCAAGCCCTACAGCGCCAGATACATTGGATCCATGGTTGCCGATGTGCACAGAACCATTCTGTACGGTGGATTGTTTGCCTACCCTGCTGACAAGAAGTCCAAGAACGGCAAGTTGAGAATTCTGTACGAAGGATTCCCCATGGCCATGATTATCGAGCAAGCCGGTGGTAAGGCCATTAATGACAAGAATGAGAGAATTCTGGACATAGTCCCTACCGAAATCCATCAAAGATGCGGCATCTGGCTGGGTTCTACAGATGAGGTCGAGAAAGCCAGCAAGTTCCTTGCCGAGAACTAGCCCTCGGAAAGCACAAAAAACATAAAAAGCTATATAATTTGAATGAAATGAATGATGTCCTTTTTTTTGTTGTTTTTAATGTCAAATCAAAGCTGAAATGGATGAAAGGAGATACCGAGCCCTTCCCCCGGATCAGCCGAATCGCACGCGCGGGGCGGGAATAAGCCCGATCACGTTTAATAAGGTGGGCATACTGAGTGTCTCTATCTATGTGTGTACACATACACCGAAAGACCGATCTGACTAGAGCTAAGACAGAGAGAATGAAAAACAGGCACATGAAAAAGCAAATTATATAATACGAGGCGGTAGTCGTGACTAAGCCAGAACTAAATAAGCCAAATAAGGGCAGTGTGTATTTCCCAAGTGCTTGTTCCAGCGACAATAGCTGGACATGGTCGTGTCCGGCTTTCACATCAGGAAATTGGTCGGGAATACACCAGTGCTTGTGTAAAATCTGATGGTAATGAATGAAAAAAGACAGAAAACTGTCAGCATAACGTCGAACCAGTTACAAGTGTATGGAGAAATGCAAACGTTTACAAATAAAATGTTATTGGGTCAACTGCGGTGAGTAGAAAAAGAATAACAGTTTCAAGTTTTGCATTGTGTATAATTTTTTGTTTGATTTATTTGATGAAGCTGCGACGCTTGTTAGTTGGCAGCTGGTCGGCGAGGTTATCGACTAGTTTGAAATGAAGGAAATGGTGATGGAGATCGTGTTGTCTGTTTGTTTGTGCCCACTATTCAGAGAACCCGGTCATCAATGTTAACCATAATTCAATAAAAAGTATTCAGGAAATTAGACTAAATCTATCTATAATATATTAAATTTGAGTGTCTATGCCTTATCACGCTTCATTTCGGTTTTTTCACTTGATCAACTGGATGCCCAAATTTGCCAAAGTATCACAGAAAACCACTACAACCTCGTAGTGAACATGTATTGTCCAGAGTCGAAATCAGAATCCTGACAAGCCGTTTTGAAAGAACGTACCGTTGTCATGTTTGTTAGCTTAAAAGATTCTGGGTTTTAGTATATTTTAATGCAAAATGATTATGACTATCAAAACTCATGCGTATATTCGATAAACATGAATCTAAAAATTGATCAATCATTGAATTATAACGCAAAATTTCTGTTTACTGTGAAACAGTTTTCAAGTAGAAATTTTTGTCAACAAAACAGGTCCCTTGGCCCAGTTGGTTAAGGCATCGTGCTAATACTAAGAATCATCTTGTATACGCGGGGATCAGCAGTTCGATCCTGCTAGGGACCATATTTTTGTGTTTTTTATTTATCTTTTTGATTTTAAATACATCTACATCGACAGCCGTCTCTGTTCGATTCTCTATAAATAAATCAGGTACATACAGCTCTTTTGTAATGGCTTGTAGTTTTGAAAAGTTCCCGACTATTTCTCTTGTGAACAGCTTGTCTGGGTTAAAAAAAAATAAAGAACCAAACGCCAGCTTCAAGTCTGTCATCAGATCAATATTTGTTCTAACCTGATCTGATTCCACTTCAGGCCTCTTAGTGTCTTGATTGTGTACATACACCTCACAGTTTCGACGTCTAGACATGCTGTTGAACAGGTAATAGAGAGAAAAGAAAAAGCAATCAGACAACGTTCCACTAAAAAATTGTTTGTGTTTCCGTATTTTTCAATTTTTTTTCAATCGAACCAATAATACTTCCTCTTTTCCTAACTTTGAACGATTTTTGGGCCATAGCAAATAACCGTGTGCCTCTATTCACATAGACATTACCGAAACCTCCATACTACACTTGATACCATCATGAAAATTATTCGTAATATTTACATTGATTAATTCACTTGAAAAATATTACATCTTTATAGAACTTGCATTATATAAGTATTTAAGCATTGGTCTTGGGCTTAACGGGCTTAGCACCGTATCTTTGAACAACCTTACCATCGGGAATGGTGAACAAAATAGCAGGCTCATCACCCTTAGCGGCCTTATCGACTCTGAAGTAACCCTTTCTCTCGAATTGGATAATAGATCCAACCTCAAGATCACGAATGTTCAAGTCGGCAATAGCAGGAGACTCAAACTCAGTGTCCTTGGTAAGGAAATCCTCAAAGTTCTCACCCTCTTCAATCTTGTCCTTGTTGATAAGGTGATCGAAATCAATCAAAACAACCTTGCTGACATCCTTGGTGTCAGCCAACCAAGTAAGCTTCTTCTCGGTCTTCTTGAAGTCACCCTCAAGATGAAGCTTAGCATCAATACCAGTAACAATACCGTCGGCGTTCTTGTGGATCTTCTCAACAATAGCGTTACCCCAGTCCATGAAAGTGAACTCCTCACCGTCAGCAAGAGTTTGAGCGTCCTCTTGGTCAATCAAAACCTTGGAGCTGAAAATGACCTTCTTGTTTCCAATAGCAGCGTTCTTCTTGTGCTTGGGTCTCTCCTCCACAACGTCCTTTTCGGGACCACCGCTGAGAGTAACAGTAACAGCATCCTTAGCAATAACGGCAGTGTAACGAGGAGCAACAGGGTCAACGACCTTCTTGTTACCGGCCCAAATCAAAGACCATTCCAAGTTGATAACGTTCTTAGAAGGACCAGTGGCAAGAATGAAGTTTCTGAGACCCTCAACAGTCATACCTCTTCTGCGAACACCACGAACAGTGGGGAATCTGGGATCGTCCCATCCGGAAACAAGTCCCTTGTCAACGAACCATTGCAGCTTTCTCTTGGAAAGCAAAGTTCTGACAAAGTTGACACGGGCGAAATCCCAAATGTGAACCTTTCTCAATCTAAGAGATTTGAGGAACCAGTCGTATTGTGCATTTCTGTCACGGTATTCAATGGTACGAAGAGCATGGGTGACACCTTCGATAGAATCAACAATAGGAACACAGAAGTCATAAGTGGGGTAGATCTTCCATTGAGTTCCAGTACGGTGATGGGGAGTCAAGTTAGTTCTGTAAATGACGGGGTCACGCAGAGTCTTGTTGTTAGCATCAACAGAGATCTTGGCTCTAAGACAAGACTTGAGGCCTTCCTCAGTAGCATTCTTCATCTCTTCGAAAGCGGCAAGATTCTCCTCGACAGTACGGTTACGTCTCTTGGAGGCAATACCCTCACCACGCTCCTCACGCATTTGCTCCAAAGGAGTATCGTCAACGTAGGCCAAACCTTCATTGATAGCTTGAATGGCATAGTCGTACATGAGTTGGAAGTAGTCAGAGGAGTGAGTAATCTTGTCACCCTTGATTCCCAAAAGTTCCAAATCCTCGACAATAGAGTTCTCAAACTCCTCCTTTTCCTTAGAAGGATTGGTATCGTCGAATCTGATAATCAACTTACCCTTGTAAGCTTGAGCAAAGTATTGATTAAGAAGAGCAGCCTTGGCGTGTCCAATGTGCAAGTATCCAGAGGGCTCAGGAGGGAAACGGGTGACAACCTCACCTTCCTTAGCATCGATAAGCTCAATATCAAAAGAGGCCTTAGACTCCTTCTTTTGACCAACCTTAGAAGCCTTACGTTGCTCAATAAGATCCTTGTTGAACACATCAACTGCACCACCAAAGTAGCGGTTGGCATCAAGGAATCTGTACCATCTGTTGACGTTGATGTAAGTACCAGACTTGACAGAAGCGGCGACAACTGGGTTGGCACGGAGAATACCCCAAATAGCAACATCAGCAAGGGTGGGCTCGTAGGCAGCAACAAAAGATCTGAAGTTCAAGTGAGCCTCCAATTTCTCCAAGGCAGGGATCAAGAGCTTGAAATCCTTGGTAGAGAAACCATCGTAGGCAAACTTAACCCATTCGTCGGACTTCTTAGCCTCATCCTTACCATAGAGGTCAGCAGAGTACTTCTCAGACAAGGTCTTAAGAGCTTCTTGACCATAAACAGTGCCGGAAGGGCCCTTGAGAGCAACGTTGGATTCAGGAACATCCTTTTCAACCAAGGGGGTGTCGACAATAGCAATGTCAACAGGAGAAGTAGGCTCCAAGTGATTGATGATGGCGGCAGCAATGAGCTGGGGGAAACCAGCCAATTGGGCTTTAGCAGCGATGGTTAATTGATATTCAGACATTGTTGACAATGATGGATAATGAGGAAAGAAGAGAAGTGTTTTTTTTGCGCGAAAAAAATTTATTCGTCATATCGCCGCTATCACGTGACTAGAATCTACTGAAAGATCCATTCAAGTCCCTTAAACTGTTATTTCAATGTGCAAGAGCGTCATGAAGAACCGTCTAATTGACTTATTCCCAACATAAAGTTATATAGTCGCAACCAATTGGAATGTTAAGCGTTGAATCGTGATTTGAATATATTGTAAACCATGAATACTGTTAGGGCAATTTTCAAGTTTTACACTAGTACAACTGATAGCAATGCAATGAAGCTCAAACAAATTGGCACCTGAGAGTCTAACCATAACATAGACTTTATTTGACAGCCTTTTAGTCGTCAACATGAACTGGCTTTTGCCATTGATCGAACAGCCAAAACTGTCGCCTGTCCTGCTGGGATATCTTTGAGTCCAAACATAGAACACCAGCAAATGATCAGCAACTTACCTCTGCGCATCTTAACAATTTGAAAAATCGGTTCATTGTGGGTGAAAAGGCTACATCAGAAACTCAATCGAATGCGCTGACCATAATTACGAATACATTGCTGTTGAAAGAACCGCTTTGCAAATCATGGAAATCTGATGTTTTGTAATTGTGTAGGCTAAACTTCTAAGTCCGACAGGGAACATTCTACTTATTGATCAAATTTACTTTTCGTTATTGATAATATGACAAAGCTTCCTAGTTATGAATCAGAAAAACAACTTACAGAATCAACTTGTTTTTTCTACAGTATTATTCTATTTTCTTTGATTTGTTTTTGATACGCAGATTCTAGCTGTTCGTCCTTGAAACCCCAAAAAAGCCCGACTAGCTGTAACGTAACTTTTCTACTTTTAAATTCGGGCACACCAAGACAACTTATAGAACTCTCATGTATGTGATAAAGCAAGTCGGAGTAACAGGGAAAAATAAAGACCTTTGGGATAACATGGAATGTTTTGGATACGATTACAAAATTCTGTACTCTGCCAGTGCTGGAATGTGTTCTAAGTATTAATAGGAAATTCATGATCTTTTGGAATAGACGCAGATATCAAGGGATTTCTAAAAACAACAGCCTAGAGACTACTGTGTAACTAAGTGCCGTGTTTTTGCCGAGCAAACTGGACTTAACAAAATGTGAGAGTTTTCCTGGCTTTCTAACCAAACAAATCAGAAGTAGACTTGGTGGTTGATTCAGTAGTTATTGAAAAGTGACATTGCTAAAAACACAATAGTGTATATAACTTCATAGTTATATTGTGAAGCAGTTAATTGCCTGCCTGTAGAATTGACAAAACACGATCTTTCCATTGCTTTATTTCCGGATGCATACCGTCGAATAGCGGTTTGGCGAGTTCATCAGAGCTTTCATAGTATTTATTTGAAAATAAAATTTCTGGACTCAAGTCGTTTTTTGCAGCCCGCTCCAGATCATTCAGTCCCAGACCTTGTAAAACACCAATGACCCATCCTACATCCAATCCCACTGTCGATCCATGTGAGTATCCCGCATCAAAGCCTTCTTGGATATACTGATCTTTCGCTATTGCGACGGCATCGCGGTAGCCTGCAGTATGATGCTCGCGACGAAGTCTTGGGATGTCGCTGGTAATGACTGAGGGTACATGATCAGACGAGTCATTTGGATCAGAGTCAGATGCCCAAATATCATCAGAGTCGGCACCGGGAGACGTAGATACCGGTGCTGCAGCAGAGTTGAATTCTTGTTCATCCGTGGAAATCATCATTTCTTTGGTTTGATATTGCTAGAATTTAGATATTAATTGGGAAGAATGATTAGAAACCCGTAGATCTGAAATTTTTGGGAGTGTTTCATAGAATTATAATTAGGTCCAAAACCAGCTTTAGAACTTGCACACCTCAATTCACATCTACATAAACATGAAACCTGCCGACGACTACGATCCAAACAGCACGAAGTCGTTTTCATTGGGGTATACAAAGCGCCCGTTCATCCAGTTTGTTAAGGCTTCAAATGATAACGATGATAGTTGCGTTACGCCAACTCCCCCAGCACCTAGTGCCAGCTCGTTCTATCGAGATCTGATTCAATCTCGCCGGACTGATCCAGCAGACCTTAGTTCGTCTTCATCAGCTACGCAATCGCCTTTGCCACCACCATCGCTTCCAGTTTGTTCAATTTGTCAAATCCCAATTCACGATGCAAAACGCCACCATCTTAATGCCTCACATTTGTCTGCACTCACTAATCCTCAAAGTCCTGTAAGCCCACTTGCCATGGATCCGGAAAGCACTGGATACAAATACCTTGTCAAACACGGCTGGTCACCGTTTGAGCCTAAAGGTTTAGGAGTACCTGGACGAGAAGGTAGTCGAATACCTGTTCGCGTGCAGCTTAAAAACGATATGTATGGCGTAGGAGTAAAGGGAGCGGCTGTAACAGAAAACACCGGACAAAATCAACCACCAAAGCAAATCTCTAACGCGAAGGATGCCATAAAATATGCAGAAAACGAAAAACGAAAGAGAAAAAGGGTGTATCAAGAGCTATATGGCGACGACAAGGTCAATGAGTATTTTGGAATAAAGTGATCTGTTTGTGCAAGTATTCGTGCTATGATATTATCTTCTCCAATCATAATCTTGAAGCTACAAAAGACAGACAGGGCCAGTAACACTTGCAACGAAAGTAGTGATAAGTGAATAGCAATTTTCCAGTTTTTGTACGTATAGAGCCGAGGCTATCTTCCAGTGGGCTATTCGAATTCGTGAACAACAGTTCATTGTAATTCTTTATTATTATGAGTCAAAGTTGATCAAAATTTCGCCAGTGCCTCAACCATATTTTGCTTTTAATTTAGCCTCGGATGTTTTATCAGATTTTTCTCTTCGCTTCGCATCTCATAATAATCAATAGTGAAAAGCACAGACTATACCCTAGCCCTGTGGGGAATCAGACGAAATCCACTTAGCGCTTTCCCTTACAAACTCCTTCTGTTCAAATACACATCTGTGGACACTCCGATCATAGCAATACATAGACGTGACGTTAACTACTACAAAATACTAATTTCTATTCATAATGTCTGGATCTGCTCCTCGTCCAAAGCCTTGGGAAATTGCCGCCGGAACTTCTGCTGCTTCTGCGGGCGCCATATCTACTAGTCCAGATTCTACCAACAGTATCTCCACAAGCACAAATACAGCATTAAACTCGAATTCAGTAGACCAGACATCAAGTACGCAACTGGCCACAGTACCTGACCGGCCATCTGCGCTCAATTCCTCTTCTCTTGTCGAACAGAACTCGTACGGTGCTTACTCTCCATACTCTGGTGGTTACTCTGGAGGATACGGCAGCGGCTATAACACTGGCTTTAGCGGAGGATACGGCGGAGGATACAGCGGAGGTTATGGCGGAGGTTATGGTATGGGCGGTGGTTACGGATCATATGGCGGATATGGATCATACGGCGGGATAGGTGGCTACGGCTCTTACGGATCACCGTATTCGCGGTACGGAGGCGGTATGTATGGCCAACCTGGGAACCTGGAGGCAGGAACGCAGGAAACATTTCAACTTCTCGAATCTATTATTGGGGCGTTTACAGGATTTTCACAAATGATCGAATCCACATACATGGCGTCGCACTCATCGTTTTTTGCTTTGATGTCAGTCGCAGAACAAATTACACAATTGAAGAACACAGTGGGGAATGTTCTGGGTATCTATGCGTTGTTGAGGTTTTTGAAAAAGATTTTGGCAAAAATCAAAGGAGAAGAGTTGGAAGATGAAGAAGATGCAAATGAAGACGAAGAAGCAGAGATAAAAGATCAGGAAACTGACGATAAAAAAGAGTCTGCAAGCAAAACAAAAAAGAAGAAGCGTGCACCTCTTGGACTTCGCCCTAACTACCGACCGCTGATCATTTTTATGACAGTAGTTGTTGGTGCCCCATATGTAATCTCGCGACTAGTGCGATCTATTGCGCGCCAAAACCGCGAGTACGAAGAACGGGTTCGCCAATATCAGTTGCAATACCATCACTATGATGTGAACGTTCAGGAGCCAGTGATTGAATTTTGCACCGCTATCTATGATTTTGTACCAGAAAATCCGCATGCGGAACTCGAGATACACAAAAATGATCTAATTGCTATTTTGGCGAAGACTGATCCGGCAGGTCAGCCTTCACAATGGTGGAAAGCTCGAGACCGCAGTGGCCGTACTGGATACATCCCTTCTAACTACGTTCAAGTGATTCAGCATCCAGACACTCAATTTTCAGATCCAGATCCTTTTAGCATTCAAGAATTTCAACGCATGAACTACACCTCCTAATCATTTCTTCCACTACATTTTATGGCGCCGTTCGGCTTTTTAACAAGAATGATTTCGCTGTATTTTTGTTTTTGTTTTTTTTGTCCCATCTTCTTCCCTCTCCTTTTTACACACCCTGCGTACCTTACCTTTCACCACCATGCCCCAACATCAACATCAACATCATTATGACCACTAGATCACCGTCTCCTTCAATTTTGCATCCCGATCTGTTTGCGTCGCCATGGCATATGCGTACGTTGTTCATCATATCTATAATTCTTCGCACTTTTTTTTCCATCTCCGGTAGCTACATCCATCCCGATGAACACTTCCAAGGTCCAGAGTTTGTAGCTGACAACGCGTTGGGCTGGGCGTGCAAAAAAGCTTGGGAGTTTTCTTCTGATTCACCTGCTCGCTCATACTCCGTCGCATGGGTAGTATATGGTTTGCCAATGACTGTGATTGAGCTTCTGCTGGGTCCTGAAGTTACTCCAACTGTCGTTTTCTACTCGCTTCGACTATTTTTTTGTCTCGGAACCTGGATTCTTTCGGACATGGCTATCGATCGTCTTACATCTTCTCGAAATCATAAAACTGCTGCACTTTTCTTTTACTCCAGCTCATATGTCAGTTGGACTTATCAATCACACACATTCTCCAATAGCGTCGAGACCGTTTTGCTACTATGGTGTCTTGTCATAATCCACGAATTTCGGTTAAAACGAGCTGGCATATTAACTCGCATTTTTGACGCATTTTTATTTGGAACCTTAGTAGCATTTGGAATTTTTAATCGAGTCACTTTTCCCGCTTTTCTAATTGCTCCAGGAGTTTTGCTCCTTCCATGGCTTCTACGACACCCTCTCACTCCAATTGTTGTGGGGCTAGGATTTGTCATTACATCTGTGCTATTCATATACTTTGACACCTTAGTTTTCACAGGCTCGGTTTCTTCAAAGCTGCTAAGTGGAGGCGCAACAGCAGATGCACTTCATCAGCTTGTGGACAGCGCAACGCATCTGACGCAAGCTAAAATTCCTTTGGTTGTGACCCCTTTCAACAATCTTGTGTATAATCTCAACTCGAATAACCTCGCATTACATGGCTTGCACTCACGATTCCAGCATCTTCTAGTGAACTTACCTCAATTGATGGGCCCCGTCATTCTACTGCTCATTTCTACTCGGTATATCGGCTCTTTTCCGTTTCTTGCAGCTCTTTCGGGTGTTACTGTTCTTTCGTTTGCTCCGCACCAAGAAACTCGATTTCTGTTACCAGTGGTACCTTTACTATGCTGCTGCCTAGACTTTGGCTGGTTAAAACGCAGCAAAACGATTTATAGGATGTTTTTCGCGCTTTGGCTTGGGTTTAATATAGTCATGGGTGCGTTAATGGGTACATTCCACCAAGGTGGTGTAGTGCCGGCCCAGCTACATATTTCCCGAGAGCTTGCCGACAGCTCTGGTCCTACAATTTTTGTGTGGTTGGAAAACATACTCTCCACCGGTGTGGCTTCTTGGTAAGGACGTTGGACAGGTTGCGACTATAGATCCAGCAGATAACATACCGGGTGGAGGTGACAATATCCAACGGTATGACGGTATATTTTCATATCTTGATCAGCTAGAATTTTCGTTATCAGATGATTTGAAGCAACAGTTTGACATACTGAAAGGGCCATCTTTAGAGTTGAAGCATAACAACTCATCAATTGATTCAAATGAGTTGTTAAATGTTACAGTAGTAGATATGATGGGAGCTTCCTCCCCTATTATACTGGAAGCAGTTCAGAGAATTGCTCGATACTCACATCTGCCTTCATCAAAAAATACAACTGCATATCTAGTAGCCCCAATTTCTTCGTTTATACGGAACCAGGAATTGGTAAATGAGCTAGATCAAAATCTGGTTTTCCATACACGCACACATTTAAACCTGGACGACATTGACTTTTCGGATTTGCGAAGTTTGACCCCAGGCCTGGGAATATGGAAACTATAAATGTTTATAGAATGTTTTGCAAATAAAAAAAAGTAAAAAACGCATATTATGCAAATAATACGATTTGACGACAAAATTTTTACTAAAATTGAGAAGTGTAGAAATTGCAACAACTAAGAGTTTTCTCAACAAAAACAATGAAAGCCCTGGTGAATCAACATTTTTGCCAGTGGTGAAGGTTCTTCAATAATTATGTCAAGCTTTCCTCAATCTCGTAAATCATCTTTATAGTCCCTTCAAACTTTCTGAAATTGTCTACTACAAGCTTTACGACTAATTACTTGATATTCAATAGCTGGTATGTGTGTATCTACAGAAATATCAACAACTTGTCACTCAGTTTTTAATGAACTAAAATAGTTTGCGAGATCTAATTTCAGAGCTATAAACGCGTATTAAAACATATTGATGCGCTTGAAAAAATAGATTTCCAATTTACTTCGATCAGTTGTCTATACCTGTTTGGCTGTGAATTTGCAAGACAAAGTACTTAGAAAACGTTATTGCAACAACTTGTACAGCGAACACCTTCGCGATATTTTCACGTAGAATAAATGCTGAAAACTACACAATGGTGATGTGTATTACTGACTAAGACCCTTGCCCAATATTTTTTCATTTGCACACTCAGAAATTTTCAGCGTTAGAAAATCACTATCGTCATAAACGCCAAAAGAAGTGAAGAGACTACACACTTGTAACAATGTCGGAAATCAATACTCAAGCTCTTGCCAACCTGGACGAGACCACCCGTGCTGAGATTATGCAATGGGTTGAGTCTGAAAACTCCAAGTCCAAGGTCCAAATGTGTACGTAAAGCTATGCCATCAATGCCCCAGTTGAATAAAAAACTAACTATCGAGCATAGCTATTCACAACTTCACTGACATGTGCTTCAAAAAGTGTGTGACGGGCCCCATCAATTCCAACACTTTGAACAGTACCGAGGAGGCTTGTAAGTATATGATAATTAAACGACACAAGCAACAAGAGTGACGAAATTGACTAACTTTTGATCCAGGTCTCAGTAACTGTTTAAACAGATTCCTTGACACAAATATTAACATTGTCAAGCTGTAAGTTCAACTGAAATGTCTAAGTTCTCGAACCTCAAACTAACAAGAATATTTCCAGTATCCAAGAATCTCAACGATAGATACAGTGTTCCTCAAAATTCCGTGCTTGCATAACTCATGTAACGACTTTTTATTAATGATGGCAACACACTTCCATATATTGTACATAATCCAACGTTTTTGTTTTAGAATTTTTGTATTTGCTTATTAGTACGCGACAATGTGTGAAGTACAAGTTGAGATCTGGGGAAATGGGGATCTATGTGTTTTTCCGTCATTTTTGCCTGGTGTTGGTGTTTTTGTAGCATTTGAGAAGCATCTCCCAATTTTCACTTGCAAGATCAACCTGATTTCGTACGTTTTCACCAACAATGACCAACGAAACAAAATCCGAATTACAGTTCTTCGACTATGTTAAGTCATCATGGTCGGATTTACAGCAGTTGGAGTCTATTAGCGATGCTGTTTCCAATCTGACACTTTTTGTGAATTGGAAATCATTAGTGATAAAAGATCAACAAGGACACTTTCCTGAGTTGGAACTAGAGTCAGGGTTAAACTACATTGATATGCACAGCGAGTCAATACCGCAGAGCTTCCAAATCGACGTATCCAATAAATTAGCACAAACGGTCAGGCCTTTAGATGGCGAATGGAATTGGTATGATGATGGAAGATCAAAAGAAATTAGTGAAAGATGGAACTCTGAGAGGCAATTTCTCCAAACCGTACCGGTGATCATCGTTGTTGCAATCCGTTGGATCAAGGAATTGGAAAAAAGAAGCGTTCCATCAGAAGAGTACTCGGAGCTTTTATGGAGTGTTGCCTGCTACACCGTTGATGACACATTTCCGTGGAATGTTTGCAATTATCCTGAGCTTTATCATGAGACAAACCGATTGATACAAAAATATACCGATCCCGAGTCGTTGGAAAAACTACTTCACACTGTCAAACCGTTTTTCAAGTCTTCTTCAAAACATCATTCAGTTTCTTCGGCAGGACGCAAACTTTTCTATTCAACTCCACAATCAGCTTCTGACTACTCTTTCTTAGCTCCAGCCGATCCTCAATCCTGGCGCCACACACACCAGTCTGTACTTTCGCTTTTACGCTTATATCTTTTGAATACGGACACAAAACATATCGAGACCAACTGGCCGTTTCTTTTGCCGTGTACACTTAATATCGTGGATGATCACAACCCGGCTCTCAAACTGACTGGCGCAGACTTTACTTCTTTACTTGTTGCACACACTGCTCCCGGATTTTTGAGACGTACTGGTGTTGACACAATTCTTTGGTCTGCACTTCAGCCCTCGCTTGCGTTTCTACCGCCATCCACGCCTGATATCATTTCACTACCACTAATAAAACACACATACCATGCACTGATGGCAGTAGGCTCACGATCTGCTAATCCAATTAAGCTTTACGAAGAGTATCTTCAATCTGGCCTACTTGGTGGACTGGCGCATGTCTTATCTCGTCCCGCACCTATGCAAGTATTTTTTGATTTACTCTCGGATTTTTTGGTCAATCGACTTAAATCATACTCTATCCCGCATACTAAACCTTTAGTATCTGTGGTTGTTGGGTCTTTATGTGATCCACTTATGGCGTTTAGCGATGCCCAATTGGTTACCAGTGCTATTAATCTTGGAGTCCAAATCATTCGTGTTAGCTGGCCTAGGGCGCTTAATTATCGATACGACTTTGTGCGTGCTTTGGTTACAGTGGCTACTAGAGACAAAATACAGACCGACGAAACTGTAGTTGCTGCTGGTCAGTTGCTAATTCAATGCCTGAAAACAGCAATTAAAGTAAACCTCGAGAATAGCAATGAAAAAATTATAGGAGTAGAAAAGTTTGATGAAGAGCTCGACGTACTAGGCAACAAATATCCGATTTTTCAGAAGTTTTTGAATTGATCATTTTCAGTTATTTATAGGCAATATTATAATGCATCTAATTTATTTGAAATCAAAGTAGTTACTGACATTGAGTATTAATGTGATCTGAATAGTTGCATTGTTTCTGATTACCTACGTGAACATCCGTATAACCACATTTAATTATTATTCATTATTGATCTAGAGTTTCCTGTAGATTATTTCACAGATATAGCACATTTATATAATTTAAGAACAGAATTATAATACACCGAGGAAATCCTCCTTAATAGTTCCACTAAAAGCCATGAAGTTAGTAATTTGTCAAAACCGGCAGGCGTGAAAAATACATACATAGCCACCATGTTACCAACATCAGCTCTCACACCAACAATTTTGAGTCTGAGCCGACTACCCTTTTCTATAGTTTGGTCCTCGGACACATATGCAGGTGGGTTTGCCGTAGGATTGTAGCTCATATCAGAAGGAATCAACTAGATATATACGTTAGTGTCCGTTCTACTCGTACTGAAAACGTTCAACTTACATGACCAGAGATAAAAACTCTCAGCGGGCCGACGTCGACAAAGATACCATGATTATTAACAGTTGTGACGACACCATCAACAACTTCGCCCTTGAATGGTCTCCACACAATAGCCCGATATTTGACCTCAAATTCGGCTGATCCGTTACCGGGAATTACTCGACCCTTGCCAATATCCATGTACATACCGTCCATCACACAGATAATGTACCCAAATTGACCTGTGCAGGTTCCTTCCACATCCTGCAATAGCTTGGCTCGAAGCATCTGATTCATTCCAGCTCCAAATGATTTTGGTGGAAGTGTGAGCTTGAGCGAGAGATCTTTTAGAAAAAACATGTCAAATGTGTATAAATATGATTGGAGTTTATTGAATGATCAATTGAGCCAAGTAGATTGCTTGTTTGGTTGGTAGATCACCTGGTATTGTGTGGTTGAGTTGTGGAATGAATAATGAAAGCAACAATAGAGATTGATTTCTGAGATATATCGCGTAATATCGTATAAATCGGCTTGTTGTGACAGTTACAAAGATGAAAATGCTAGTTGAGATTGAGTCTATAAAAATGAGAATGCCGGGTGAAAGTCGAGTGTATCGATGTGTCAAAGTCGTTTAGTTTGCTGCTTTCGTGTTGATTTCGGCAGAGTAATTTACACTTTGATTCTAAGATTGAGACTTTCGGTTTCTTGTAAAGTGCGTTATAATGTTCTTAGATATTTCAGCACTGGTGCTATAGAAGTGGTTGTGAGTATCGTAGAGCTCGAAATGAATGAATGGTGATATCAAGGCTTCCACTCCAAATGAAAAATTCACCAAAACGCGTGCTCTCCTATAGTAATGCAAGTGCTGCAACGTTTGGAGTATAGGGTAAGGGTATATACGGCTAAGCGTAATTCTTCGAATTTGGCATAGTCAACCCCATAATAATCTTGAGTTTGAAAAATCGCCAAACTTGTCAAGACACAATCCACTAACGCAAAGACCAGACTCTCAATGGATAGATCCTGTAAGTTTGTTAGCACTTCTAATCTGAGACTGATCTATAGCTGTGGTATTGTGTAATTTTGTCATAATGAGATTACGGGCAGATATTGAAACTCCCACAGCTTGGCTGTTAACCATAAATTAATTCAATTCAAAAATGCAGAATCTTTAACGGTTACATTTTGGCGACAGTCGATCAACTTACAAAATTGATTTGACTGTACTTCTTCAAGTCACAGTCCCTCTTCAGCAATTCTCGCATAGGTGAGTCTTCTGAACTTGCGCAGCACCAGAAATTGGGAGCGGGTGTATCGATACTACATTGTATCTAGATTGTACACTTTGTAAGTTGCAGTTTAATGGCTCAGAAAATACAATTGCAATGATTAGATATCGCTCGATGATATAATCGTCAACTACGGCAATTTGACACTCAAAATCAGTCTATGCATATCGTTTTGTATTTGGGGGTCATGTGAAATCGGAGCTGAGACGTGCTTATCTCGTTGCCGTACGATTTTCACAATTGGGAATTTCTTCCTTCCCCATCTTCACTTTTTTGAAGAATTGTCTGGTTCTATACTTAGGATGTTAAAAAGAATTATCAATTTCCAACAAGCTGTTCCGGCATTTACAACGAAGCGGTTCGCCAGCTCGAGCCCAAACTTTTTCAAAGTGTCAGAGGAAATCCAACAGGCTATCGCCGAGAACAAGCCGGTTGTCGCTTTGGAAAGCACAGTCATCACGCACGGCCTCAAATACCCCGAAAATCTTGAGTTTGCTCTGAAAGTTGAACAGACAGTTAGAGATAATGGTGCCATTCCCGCCACTACTGGATTTTTTGCTGGACAGGGTATTGTTGGAGCCTCTACCGAGCAGATCACACAACTTGCCGAATCCATCAATGATCCACAAAATAAACCTGTCAAAGTATCAAGAAGGGATATTGGATATGTTCTTGCCAACAAGCTCAACGGAGGCACTACTATTGCTGGAACCATGATCATGGCCAACAAAGCCGGCATTGATGTGTTCTCTACTGGTGGCTTGGGAGGTGTTCATAGAGGAGCTGAAATTAACTTCGATGTTAGTGCTGACCTCTCGGAGTTAGGTCGGACTCCTGTCGGCGTTTTTTGCTCGGGCCCTAAGAGTATTTTAGACATTGCAAAGACAATTGAGTATTTGGAAACTGCGGGTGTTCATGTTTCTACCTACGGACCCAAGGGTACTAATATCCCAGGGTTCTACACTAACGATTCAGGTGTTCCTGTATGTATAAATGTCCGCTGATGCATTGACCTTTACTAACTGTCTTCTAGTCTCCTAGCAATTTTTCGTCGCCAAAGCAAGCCGCCGAAATCATTTGTAAGTACTTCCAAACAACAGAAAGCACAAAAGACTAACTAGTATAGACGCAAACTCTCAATTTGGTATTCAATCAGGTGCTGTGTTTTGTGTGCCTGCACCTGCAGAATATGCCTTACCCAAGGAAACCATGGACGTGATAATTGCCGATGCTCTGGCTGAAGCCGACAAATTGGGAATCACTGGAAAAGACTGTACGCCATTTTTGTTAGGAGCAATTATTAAGGCTACAAACGGAGAATCGCTCAAGTGTAACGTTGGCTTCCTGCTCAACAACGCTGTGTTTGGCTCTAAAGTTGCTAAAGAACTCTCTGCTTTAAAGATGTAGTTACTTGGTTATGTGTGATGTAGAGTAATAATACTAGACTTGTGCATTATAATATTTTTTGAGTTGAAAAATAGATCAAGTATGTTTGGGATAGAGATAACAGGTGTCACAAAGAGAGGAGAGAAAAAGGTTGGGTTTGTCCATAAGCCAACTAAAATGCCGGATTGTGTTGTCGTGAATGGACTGGCACTAGATATTACTTGCAACATCAACACAAAGGCATTCCAAGTTGTTTCTACTTCTACCCCAGATCAATTCAGCACACCCTTGGCGAAGTGGGCCTTAATCTGACCAGGGCCAACGAATTTTTGGGACATAAAGAGGGAGTTTCTATTCGGCATATTACTTCTATTGGCAATTCGGATGAATCAAAGATTAAAAAACAATTAGTTGAAACCATTCCGTATCAAATCACGCTTGATCAAGAAGGAATAATTGTATCTGAAACCGACCGTACCGCACAGTACACTATGATACATGATTGTCAAGGTAGCATTATAGTTACATGTGCAAATATGGAAATCATCAAGAATATGGACCCAGCATAGATCTCCAGGTTCAAAACCAAAAAACCCAAATCCGATTTGTTTAGTGATAACTTGGGTAACACGGCAAAAATAACCACAGTCAAAGCGGTCAAAGCGCAAAATACCATTGTTGGATTTGAGCCAACTTCAGTCGAGAAAGGCAAGTGGAATTGCTGAAGTTGCGTTTGGCCAGCGTGGACAATTTCTTAAAGAATATTCAAGTAATTCGATTGATTTCCGCACACGCAATGATTACAAACTTTCAGCCATTAACTCCAAATGAGACGCTAATGGATATTCTGAATTGGGTTTATGGTTTTCTGTTATCGATGCATTGAATTTGGGAACAAAGTTTAAAATTAATAAGATGTTTTTGAGTAAAACGTATTCTAAACCATTGCCTGGATTGTTGCCAGAGGAAAATATCTAAAAAGCGATTCAGACTCTTCCGTTTATTCCAAATTTACTTATCAAGCAAGGTGAACACAAAGTGATTTCTCTCCAGTTGATGTCAGAATCCAAGATTAGTTTTCCAAATTTGATCCCGATACTGGTGTCGTTTCCACATTCTTTAAGGAACACCAGGGACACGGAGTTCAGGTCTATCATTTTCCAGCAATCTTCACCAATAATTCTGACATTTTCAGTGTGGCTGAAGCAGTCAATACGTTTTGTGGAGTATTGCTAGCTGGGTTTGCCCGCGATCCAAGCTGGATCTATAACTATAAAGTCAAGATAAGGATATTAGAGTACTCCCAGAAAGCGACAAACCTGACCATACAGAGTGCGGAAAGTGTCAGTCATAAGATATTGAGCATGTAGGGCAAATGTTCCAGAAAGTAGTGTACTTTGTTGAATTTTTAAAACTAATAAACAATGGTTGTGGCTTGGCTCAACAACTACAGTAGAAAATTATAGAATGATAATGAGCCAATGCACACCTAGAATAAACAAAATCTAACATACATACTCTCTGCAAAATCGGAAGCCAAACAAATATGAATATGGAGCCCTCTACTCAAAACGTTTTCTTTGATAAACTCTATGTCTGTATTACTTTCTAAAACTGTGCCAAAATTGTGACTTGGTTAAGTTCAAGCAAGCATTGCCAAATTTTTGCTCCCCGATCACCGCTCTGATTGGTCATAAATCTTTTTAGAGCAACCTCCTGGCTCAACATTCTCATTCAAAATTGTCGTTTTTATCAAAAGTAAAGCTTGATACAAAATTAGTAGCTACTGTGAGCCACCATAAATGCTACATTAAAGGACATTTATGTGTATCAGCACACACTTTTAGTGAAAAAAAGTCAAAACGATTCCAAACCACAGTGGATAGGCATACCCATTTACGCAAAGGAAATTTCCCACTACAAACTACGGAACGCGATTAGGGTTTGGTGATAATCTGTATACACAACTGACCCGCCTAGCGAATGCACATTCATTACTCAAAGCCAGAAAGCAGACTGATTAGTATTTTAAAGTGTACCTGTTTGTAGTAGTTCTTGTACTTCACATATTCAAGCACTTAGCTTCTAATAGCGGCCAACGAGAATAATGCTGTACATACACTATGTAGTTCGAAATAGGAGCTTTGGGGATGACTGTATGACATGAGGTCATTCCGAAATGGGAAAACGTAATACCGGGTAGATAATTAGCCAATATGGCGTATTATCCCGAATCCGTTGGGCGGCAGTCCTATACACTGAATTAATCAGTGACTATATAAAAACAAAGTAGAACTGGTATTCATTGCAATCTATTAAAGAAGAACTAATTGAGACATTTCTTTTAAAACCAGTAAACAATAAGCCGTTTCGCTAAAGTACGTTTACTTATTGATCTAGATAATTCATTATGCTATATACAAACTGTTACGTTAGTCTATAAAAAACAGTAAGCTTTATCAGCTATATCCATGGCGATCCCCAATACCCCGTAGTAGTACTTGGACTGGTTTGAGATTTTTGATTTTGTTTGGATGTTTGATTGGTGGTCTCGTTATTTACGTGATTTGTTGCATGCAACGGAGGGGTTTGGTGTGGTGAGTTTTGCAGCGAGGCGTTTTGCAGCGACGGATTCGATTCAAAAAGGTCGTACCAGCTCTTTGTTCCTTCCGCTAGGAACGATTCAATAGACGTTTTTGGTAATACGTCATCTTGTGTATTTGGATCAAGAATTGTTGACTGGGTAAGATCGACAGAGTCGGATGGATTTGATAATAATGCAATAGTAGGATCGGCTAAGGATTGACTCGTTGAATCTTTTTGTTGTGGCAATAACAGAGAAGCAGAGGTATTGCCTAACAAGTTGGCCGCTTGTAAAAGGTTTTGAAACAAATCCGATGTAGAATCAGATATATCTTCCGACTTACTTTGTGAAGTGATGCTTTGCCAATCTAGACCTGGCGACTGGAAATTGACAGGCACCGATGGGGACTTTGGAATAGGGACAGGATCCGCTGGAGACTGCTCTGACGGAGAATCTAATTTAGATGTGTGAGAATGGTCTTGCTCAATGGTTTGTTGCAGTTGCAGTTGCTCTGCCTTTATACCTTTACATGCTTTTGAAACCAGGTGTCTGCGTAATGCATCTTTGCGGTTGAAGGCTCTGCCACATTTTTCGCAGTCAAACGGTCGGACTGGCAAGTGAATTTTGAGGTGTCGTTTTAGATCGTGATTTCGTCTGAACGCTAGCTTGCACTCCGCACAAACAAATGATTTTGATTCCAGTTGGTCTGATGGAGAAAGTGACGGAGTGGTCGGGTTATCTGACGTATTATGCTGATCTGGTGTGGTTGAGTGGTCTGGAGTGGCGGCGGCTGATGTAGACGATAAAATTTCATTCAAGTGTTTGTAATAAAACTCGTCTAGCTGAGATACCAGCTCGGTGTCTAGTTTGAAACTGTTGTTCATGGAAACAATTGACACATGCATATGGAAAAAGAAACAAAAAACGGGTGCGATTTCGAAATGATAAATAAATAAAGCAGGGATTCCGATATATCTAATGTATTATCTTCAGTAGGCTTTCTTTTGGATTTCAAGTGCGTATTGAGAAACACTGGTGAGTAACAAACGAAACGATCCTTGAACCAAACGACTTTATCTTTAATCAATCAACAGACCAAAAGGCTATACGCTGGATATATTGATTTGTTGAAAATGTATATGTTTGCTGCGTCAACCAAGAAAGTACTCACGCTAACCAATCGTTGAGTTCTGTTCAGACACTACTTGAGAAGGTACAATCCAAGCAAGTTTGTGAAATCAAACAATCTAACAGCGACGCTCCTATTTTCCTCCTTTCACAAGGATACGAGTGACTCAATATCAGCGCTGAAAAACACTCGGGAAAAAGAAATAAGCACTGGAAAATTGTAATTGAAAAGAAACAAGAAAAACTAATGAAGAAAAAAAAAGAGAAAGAAGAAGAAAAGGGAAAGAAAATATCAATCTACATATTTGGCAAGACAGCATTATCGAGATTTCTCAGCATTATTGGGCCTGAAGTGAGTTTTTATCGGTTATATTAGTAAAGGCTTTGGAATATCGGATCTTTGCAAAAGGTCCTACAGATATCTTTACATTTATCGCCAGGCTCGCACACCTTATTGCGCAACAAGCATCAATTGCCATACCCGCCCGTCAATACACTTCTTCCGTCTTCACCCCGGCTTCAATCGTTGAATCTCCATGATCGATTGAAGAGAAACCAGACGTTAGGCACGCTCATAAAAGCACGGGGAGTTAGTGCATTTTTTCTTTGTGTTTTCCCCCGTACACTCGACAAAATAAGAATTCTGACAACATTACAGGAAACAATGATGCAATATCCCAAGGGTGAATTCACGTGCGATGTTGTTTGTATGGGTCTGTATCGTCGCACGGCTGTGTAAAACTGTTTTTTTGCTTTAGCTTGTTTTTCGGGTATTTGATTACTGAACCAGATTGAGGATGTGGAGACAGGATTGGATACAACGAGGACCAGGGAAGGTCGATGCGGAGCCGTGATGCGATAGGTGGTCTTTGAGGGTTGATAGAGCAAAAGCGGTCACTAGTCGTAGATATTGCGAAATCTGAAGGTGGACGAGTATTTGGGATGCTCAGTAGAGCTCTAGCTTTAGCGTTAGGTCTGGGAGTTGAGCACCGGCAAGTTCGGAAACTCAGGGTCTATTTTTTTTTAACGCTCCCAATCATGATAATTTGATACTGTATTGAGTGCCATGTGTAAGACGACAACTTAGCAAAACGGAAAGGAAATGAAAAGAGGAGACCTAGATGTTTTAAGGCGACTAGATGACAATGATTATTTGTTTGTTATCATATTCTTTTACCAGAACTACTCTAATGCAAGGTGTATAGATAGAGCTTTTGAATAACACTTGAGCTTGGGGGTTGAGTGTGTTGGTGCACTATAAGATTATGATTATGATAATCCGTATACTGTCACTCTGTCCCAGAGTACAACAAGAAGTGATTGTTTTGATAGATAGAGATAATCTAACAGCTGTGAATAAGCAAGATTCGAAGTTAATATAAGATCTGCCATACAAAAAGGTCAAATATTGTTTCATAGAGTTCAGTCCCTATCTTATGAAAACATCAAATGTTTACCTGAAAAATACTTCCACTCTTACGATGTTTCACACATTACCAACTACATCCCCATTCACCCTGAAGACGACAATTTGCTACACTCACATGCAAAAAACTACATAACTACTTGCCTGACAAATTGATATAGATCCAATACTGTTTCAAAATTTCATACTTGCTTTTGCTCATAATTACCTTTTTCAAAATATTGCAAGTAGAGAAAGATTCCTACCTATGCAAATGCGGTGCCACCAATACTAATGAGCATCGACTGTTCATTGACCTTCGGTATGAAATTCAGCGGGTTGCCCCTTGCAAGGTGTCCCCTGGCCTGGATGTCTGTGCACTGCTTAGCACTAGAAGAGAGCTAGCAGCGACATTTGATTTCACCAGAGCGGCGTTTGCCAAAGACTAATGTCTTTATTTCCTCTCTTTTGTAGCCCTACCAATGAAAACAAGCGCCTAATTCAAAAGACCACTGCTGAACCAAGTTGGTAGCAGTATACAAACCCACCCTACCCGCTGCTAGAGAGCGGGCTGTTTTTATTATAGTCTTATTTGTTTGTCGAATAATGTTCTTTTGTGTAACAATTATACTGAATGCTAACAATAGATCATAACGAGTTAAAAACTATCAGTTGAATTTCCCCAAGATCGGTTTTCAACAAACTGAATCATCATGATAATCTGTTTGGTCAGCCTATGTATCAGAACCATACCCCATAATATGAAGACCGCCAAAACAAAATTTCACACATTACAATATTCAAATGTAAGAGTTTGTTTTGACGCTGTGATATATTTTTAAATAAGAAACTTACCTATCCAACACATAACAGAAGACATTCGAATCATACGCCTATTTCATAGAGATTATCGAAGTGACCTCCTAAATAGAAGGTGAGCTCCAGCAATACTACTCTTGCACAAGAAGAGAGTTGTATGGAGATCAATACCATAACCCAATAAAGGTCTTGATGGCCAAAGAACCCAGACATACTGTTAGTAAACTGTTCCAATTGCGAACAGGTCACGGTCGTATTGGTAAATACTTCCAGACAATCAAAAACACTGAAAGAAGCTACAACTGTCAATGTGGTCAACTGGAAACGGTGGAAAACATTCTGAAGGAATGCACTTTGTACACAGCAGAGCGCAGAATACTGAAGAAAACAACAAACGAGCTCGATATCCGGATCCTACTCGATTCCAAGGAAGGTCTGGAAGCGGTGATCGAGTTCATGAAAGCGCTACCGCACTTACTTTTATGATGGTTCGCCAACCATTAGCAGCCTGCAAAGGTTTTGCTGTGCATCAAAGGTTGGTTCTGATCATCAGCCTTCTGACTCCCGGATTTCCCTTTGCACATAGTTACGCCTATGACGAATTTGGCGCCATCGAACACTGAATACCTAAAACGCTTCCTGCGGGATGTTACTTCGTCAATCTTCTATGAGATAAGCAAATGAATTACGTGTCTTCTGTTATGTCTGTTTTATATATAGTTATTTTATTTAGAGATATATTGTGTATAATCTTGAGGCATAGGAACAATAAACAGATTATCATCATCATCAACCTCCTGAATAGAGACAACACTGAACAACATCAAAGAAAACGTTTGTTGGAGCAAACAGCCTCCGTGGAGGCTGCCAAAATACGACAAAATCATGGAAACGAAAACAACAACGATACAGATCAAATACGCCTTGCTGTCTACGGCAAAGGTGATTTGGCAAAAAGTCTACGAAATAGAAGGTGAGCTCCGGCAAGACTACTCTTGCACAAGAAGAGAATTGTATGGAGATCAATACCATAACCCAATAAAGGTCTTGATGGCCAAAGAACCCAGACATACTGTTAGTAAACTGTTCCAATTGCGAACAGGTCACGGTCGTATTGGTAAATACTTCCAGACAATCAAAAACACAGGAAGAAGTTACAAATGTCAACTGAAAACAGCGAAACATATTCTGAAAGAATACATTCTGCACACAACAGAGCGCAATATATTGAAGAAATCAACAGGCAAGCTCGATATCCGGATCCTACTTGATTCCAAAAAAAGGTTCGGAAGCGGTGATCGAGTTCATGAAAGCGCTACGGCATCTACTTTTATGATGGTTTGCTGACTATTAGCAGCTTACAATGTTTCTGCTCTGCATCAAAGGTTGATTCTGATCACCAGCCTTCTGATTCCCAGATTTCCCATTGCACATAGTTATGGCCATGAAAAATTTGACGCCATCAAACACTGAAAACCTAGAACGCTTCCTCCGGGATGTTACTACGTCAATCTTCTATGAGATAAGCAAATGAATTACATGTCTTCTGTTATGCCTATTTTATATAAAAGTATTTTATTTAAGGGTATATTGCGTATAATCCTGAGATACACGGACAATAAACAAATTATTATCATCATCAGTCTCAATCATTAATATACTGCGAAACTTTTACAAGCTGTTAATAGCTAAGAAAACCTCACGAAATCCATTAAGATATATTCAACAAGATTAAAACCAAAAAATCCCGGAAAGTTATTCTTTTACAGCATATAGAAAAAAAGGTCATACATCAAACATTGTGGTGATCTATCTAGATGATTGAACAGTTAATCATTAGAATATACCGATAGTAAAGGGTTTGATTTGTATAAGAGAAAAAATGCTCAGCTTGGGCAATCTCCAAGACCAAATTCCAGACTTGAAGTCTAGATATTAGTTTTTATTTTGAGAAAAAATGCGTTTGCGGCGTTCCATGATAGCAAACCTGACAAATAGAAGAGAAACGATGAAGAAAAAAAAAGCTTGTTTTGTTCTGTTTATCTCGTGAGAATTATTGAAAGCAACTTTTTTGCGGAGAGTGTTGAAGAGATGAGCCCAAACTTCAATAACTAAAAAAAAAAAAAAACTTTTTATTGATGAAAAGATCCAAGACTTTGTTTCGTATTTAAAAAAGCTGGTTTCCTGATTTTGATAGAGGTTTACTCAATGCCTCTTTTTTTCTTTGGATTTACGTACTTGGTGCCATACAAATTTATGATGGTTATAGTTGATCATTTTGTACTTGTATCTTAAGCTATAGACACACCAAACACAAACTGTATCAAGTGCTATAGCACATCTATTATCTCCTAGGTCACCTGTTTTCACGTACTACTTCCCCTTTCGGTGTTTATGCATCTGTACATACAGTGAATGTACGTATCGAGTTTCGCTTCCCCGTTCCCGACACCGAACAAGATTCAGAGTCATCGTTGGCTTTGCGCCTGCCACACCCTTCCATGAGTGTATGTGTACAGGCACATTTGTACAGTGCCATGTAGTTTGAATTCAAACAGCCGAAACCCCGTTCTCATTGCGATTGGGGTCTGTACAAACAGGTCCTACATTGCGAACTTCTACAAGTCACAACAATTCTCACAAATGAATTCAGTTGTGGCTCATCTTCTCGCTCTTCATCGCCTTTCCCAAAAAACCATGAAAAAAAAAATAAAAAATAACCACTTCTTAAGCTTTGATGAATGCTTGGAAACCACTTCTCTTCCCAAAAATACATGTAATCAAAGTGTGTGTATTTTTTACATTTGGGCAAAATGAACAAAAATGTTATGTACAAAAAACAACTACACAACTACAAGATGTGTACATACAGAAGTGTAGCCACTCCAAAATGATGATTCTGCTTCTGGACATCTTTCGCCGCGTCTTTCTTTCTTGATGACTTTTGCTAAATACCTCTCCGGTCCCCGGTACTCGCGGGTTCGCTGAGACACCACCGTTCGGTCTGGTCTTGTCCATGGTCCGCACTGTAATAGAAAACATCAGTGTACACTTCGCTATCGGCTCCACTATCGCACCCCCCACCACCTCAACACTTGTACTCTAATCTCGCAATCACCGTTGGAAAACACACAGATACTTTCAATAATAATGATAAACAAAATTCATAAAAATGCATTTTTTTTTTTCATTAATAAATAAAACACCACCCATGATGAGAAGATGAAGAAGAAGAAAAAAAAATAATAAATTTTCAACAACAAAAAGTCAAACTCCCATAATATAAAAAGTATCGTGTGAATTATACAAATAAAAACATTTGCAAGATATTCCATGAAAATAAAATAATCAAAATAATAATAATAAAATAACACCGAGGCGTGTGTAAAAAACAAAAAACCAAGTCTGTCTTTCAATTCAAAACCCAGTTCTAAAATCAACAGGTCGAATTAGTGGCAAGAGCCACATTGACAGTCCATTCGTAAATCTTGTTTCTGATATACTCATCTTGTGCAGTGGTAACACTACCGCCGTTCTTAAGAAAAGAAGAAGGAATGGTGGTGGTGGTGGCGGCGGCGGAATTCTGTGAGTCATCTGCCAATCCAGTCACGGAATTCGTAGGAGTCGCAATCACCGGAACAGGAGATAAGGCCGTGTCCAGCTTGACTTTGCAGTACCCCTGTTCGGCGGACGCGAGGTGGTACTCGGCCTTGCGTTTCTTGCTGGCCTCTGAAGCCAACAGCCCGCTGAGCGTGGCAGCGCGCGCACAAGACTCGTCGGTGGTATTATTGTTATTTTCAAACTGGCGCTGCTTTTGCAAATTTTTATTGTGGTACTCGACGCTCTTGTTGAACAGCTCCATGCTCCAGACAGAGTACTCTTTGACACCGACGTAGGTGTTCCAGTTCAGGGCCTTGAGCAGGTTCAGCTCGTACTCGTTGATCTCGCAGGGTTTGAGACCAGAGATTTTAGACCATGCGCAGGTCTTGTAGGTCAAGTCCTGATTGTACTTTGAAGCAACCATCAACGCGGCCATGAACGTGCGTCTACCGCAGTGCAGATTGGACGAGTGCTTGGCCGAGGCCAGCGAGACCTGGGAACAGGCCTTGATGAACTTGGCAATGTACAGCAACGCCAATTGGAGCGTAGAGTAGGACGTTCTGGAGCGCTTGAGGATGGTGGTGATGTAGAATCTGAGCGAGATGCCGTTGCAGGAGGGGCGCAACGGGTTTTGGAACAGCTTGTTTGTGGGGCTGGGCCAAAACGATTCAATGATGGAGCAAGACGAGTCAATCAGTCCGTCGACAAAGACCTGTTTGCTGTTGGTGGCAGCAGCGGTAGCGGTATTGGAGGGAGTGGTTGTAGCGGTTGTATTGGCGGTGGCGGTGGCAACGGCGGCCACGCTGATTTGTTTTGTAGTTGAATTCAAGGCATTAGGAGTGTTTGTGCTTGAAACTGGAGTGATTGGAGTGATATTCGCAACAGTGTTCAAACTAGATTTCAATGAGGATGTTGAACTCATCTATTTCAGTTGACAGGGGGATTAGGAGTTGAAGTAGAAAAAAACAACAAGTGATATTCGGATTTTGTTTGTTTTTAGATCAAAAAGCGTAGATCATAGATGTGTTTTCACAAAAAGGAGGCGCGTCGAACAAGAGAAAAATAGGCGGAGAGAGGCTTTGTGCTTGAAAGAGGGTGCGTTTGTCGAGGGAAGTGTGGTGATAATGCAAGAGGCGAAAATGTAAAAAACAAAGATAATAAAAAAACCGGTCGATAAAAGACTAAAACAAACTCCGAGAATATAAATATATATCTAATAAATAAGGAGACTACGAATCAAATGCGAAAACGAAAACAAAAAAAAAAAAGTGGTGATGGCGGTGGATATTGGCGGTGTTGGAAAAGCTGGTGGAGAAAGTAAAAGTGAGAGCGTGTGTTTTCTTAAAAAAAAAAGAGGTGATAAGAATTCTTTTTTTTTTATTTGTTTGAGTGGGAGCAACGGGACAAAAACACGATTTTAAATATCGAAAACAAAAAAAAATGATTCATAGCTTGCACATACAAAAAATGAGATATAAAGTTTTTTGAGGAATCAGTCAGAGAGAGGCTTTTTTTTTTTTTTTTTTTTTTTTCGACTTTGGGGGTACACTTACAGAGTGTCTGTTGCCACCACGGCACAACACTCATAATGTCACTATTTAGTAATATATCACATTCGCCCAGTTGTGTTTATGGCAAGGGTTAGGAGCAGTGACTGACAGTGAACATGTCACGGTCATGTGATGTTTGAGAAGTGTCCAAGCCCTTTTTCTAAATAAAAGATAAGTGTTCTTGCCACCGGTGGTGGTTTCTGATCAAGGCTTCTTTGCCAAGTTACACTGAATGGCTCAGTGGCAACAACAACAATCTCAACTGTAAAACAACAACAGCAATTGTAGTCCTGATTGCAAATGACTCAAACAAGCCTGTACGCGGACCGTTTTCGCATCCGATCGCACAGGTGAGCTCCGTAGTCAGAAGTGTATGGACATAATATATTTAGCCTGGATAAGTCATATTTACTCATTCATTCATTCATTCCTTGCTACCCAAGATCTATTCACGCAGTGGCAAAACCATTCTGGACAAGGCTGGTACAGAGCAGCGGTGAGATAGCGATAGCGGGCAGTGACTAGTGTAATACATGTGTAAACAAATAAAGAAATAGTCATGCTTTTGCTCTTTGTGTGTGGGGGTTTGACACATCTTGCCAAAAGGGCAGTGACTGTTGATGCGAAGGGTCATCACCGATAACGCGCGCGATTGCACGATTCATAGATAAAGCAAATACTTCTAGGGAAATGGCCGATTGCCCGTGATCGGCAATAAAAAAAAAGACCTTGCAACCAGAGGAATCACTCAATGGCCCGGGTCTCTTGATACAAATACCTGTTTCGGGCTTTTGCCATTTACATGCACTCCCCATATTCTCTCCCCCACATTTCCAGGCACAGGCCATGAAAAATTCATTGTCCTTTTTTCATTCATTTCAAGTTTTAAACATTTACAAAAATACACAAACACACTTTTACAAAGCGCGTCTGGCCTTGACGGCCTCAGCAAGATCCTCCAGCACAGTGGCAGTGGTCTCCCAGTCAATACACGAATCAGTAATCGAAACACCGTACTTCAAAGCGTCTTTGCCGCCCTCCTCAGCGCTCGGCACCTTTTGGTTTCCGGCACCAATGTTACTCTCAATCATCACGCCGCAAATGCTCTTGCTGCCAGCACGCAGCTGCTCGGCCACAACGGCAGCGACCTTGGGCTGGTTGCGGTAGTCCTTGGACGAGTTGCCGTGCGAACAGTCAACCATGATACGAGGACCCTTTTTGTCGGACTCGTCGTTCACAACGACACCGGCCTTGACAAGCTTCTCTTGCGCTTGCTTGACGGACTCAGCATCGAAATTGGTGCCGGTCTTGCCTCCACGCAGAATCACGAAACAGTCGTCGTTGCCGTCGGTACCAACAATAGCGACCACACCAGGCTTGGTAACGGACAAAAAGTGGTGCGGGTGGTTAGCAGCTCTGACGGCGTCAATCGCCACGTCCAACCCGCCGTCCGTGCCGTTCTTGAACCCCACGGGGAAAGACAGCCCTGACGCCAGTTCTCTGTGCAACTGCGACTCGGTGGTTCTGGCGCCAATGGCACCGAGCGAGAACAGATCCGACAGGAACTGCGGCGAAATGGTGTCGAGCATCTCGCCGGCAATTGGGATCTGCTCGGTGATCTGGTTGAAGAGCTCGCGGGCAATGCGCAGACCCTTGTTGATTTGGAAAGACCCGTCGATATCCGGGTCGTTGATCAGACCCTTCCAGCCAACGGTGGTACGGGGCTTTTCAAGGTAAGCACGCATAATGATGAGCAGCTCCTTGTTGAGCTTCTTGTTCAGCTCGGCCAGCTTCGCAGTGTACTCCAGAGCGGCCTTGGGATCGTGGATCGAGCACGGTCCAACAACAACAATCAGTCTATCGTCGTTGCCGGCCAGCACATCGTGGGCGGCTTGTCTACCCTCCAAAACGTTTTGCTTAGAGGTCTTGGACAGAGGGTACTCTGATTGCAGCAGATCCGGAGGAGTCAAGGGGTCGTACCCTCTGATTCTCCAGTCTTCGGTCTTGGTTTTGTCGCCAACGTGTGTGTTTTCAATGTACATTTTAGTTGTCGTAGTTGATACAAAATGAATATAATATGAAAATGGTGAGAGTGGGAAAAGAAAAGAAGTGAAAAATAATATGGTATAAATAGGCTCTTTGAAAAGAAAATTTTCACTGATTATTCCATGTGAATCCATCTCAAACCATAAAGCTCCATTCTACATATACACATTGAAGTTTAGTGAGGATTCAGGGAAATGGTTCTTGTGGTATTTTACAAAACGAAGCAGTAGCATGATCAATGCAGGATTTGTTTGGGTGATTGCAAGAGCAGAAAAACCAGTTCTGGCTTTGATTTCGCAGCGACGTGTGGAGGAGGAGATTCGCGAGTGTAAACAAATAAAAACGCTGCAAATTAGTCATTGTTCCCAAAACGCGCACACAATAAACACTGAGTGTACAACTATTCAGCCTCGCCTCACATTCTGCCCTGGCACAAACAGGGTTGGAAAGAACAATAAAAAAAAGAGATTAATAGTATAAAATGTGTACACTTGGACAAGGCAAGATTATACTGAAGATTGAGAAGGAACATGTTTCCTAGTAAAAACTGTAAAGACACTTGCAGCAGAGAATGGCATGTCTGGGACATGGTTTTGAAGCAAATTTCGGCAATGCGCTTACTACATTGTGTCTGGCAAGCATCAGTGGATCTTATACACACAATGTGCACCGTCAAAGACATTAGGAATACAATCACCACATCTATATGGGATCCTTCATTTGACCCGTCGACTCCAAGTGAAACACGACGTTACGCTGATAATTCTCCCACATCCGCGCCAGCAGCTCCACGTCTCTGTTTTCGGTATTGATTTCCTGGGAATCGCATCAAGATCAGTGTTAGAATGTGGGTATCGCGGGTGCTGGACATTTATTGCAAACAAACATAAAAAAAAACAACAACATACCTCTAGAATCTTGTTGACGTTGACCATGGATTCGTTCAGTTTTTCCTAGGCGTCTTCATGTTAGATTCATACATGAACCGCTCCCCCCTTTTGGCTGCTCTACCAAAGGAGCCATTGTCGAGATTGTACGGATCAAAACATACGACATTCGTAATAATACGCGCCAGCAACGCGTTCTGCGCATGTTCATGTGGATTCTCCATTGCCGCTTCTTCTCGTTTCGCAATCCTTTTTTATTCGGGAACAAAAAAAAAATATAATTCTGGTAACGCCGGAGGGTACAGATCTTTGAAAAACGATTGGGAATTTGTCAAGTTTTAAACGCGAATCTGGAGGGTGAATATGGAAGAGAAAGTGAAGTTACAGAGATGGGAATCGCGGGTTTGGGGACGCGTGTGGGTGTTTGTAAAGTGGGAGGTGAAAAGGTGCGGACATGCATGGTCATGTGATTTTGAAAGAAACGAGAAGGTGGAGGTTGTATAGTCACGCCCAATCCAACTGCAAAAAATGCATAATCGGGTCAATTCGACCAGCCTATGCTCTTCTTACAAGAGATCTATATATACAAAGAGATAACTTCTTTTGAAGTCGCGTCACATGATTTAAAGGGAGGAAGGTGTTGAGATGTTAGGGTTAAATAAGCCATTTTAGGAGTATAAATGGCGTGCATCACCGCCATTTCTTAGTTTACTCCTTACCTTTTTGTATAGGTCCTACCATACCACATACCTAGTTAAATATACGAAGTGAAACTGTTCTAATAGATTATGAGACTGAAATGAACCAATACTTCACGTTTGTACGTATATTGACAAGTGTATTGATGCCAATAGAAGTTGAGTGATCATGTGGTATCGATTGCTACAACTGTGAGGCACACCCTCTGATGTACACCCTGACGGTGACTCACGGTGATATACACAGGTGTGTATATGGTAGCGAAGAAGAAGAGCACTGCACTGTATCCTGCCAACTTTTGGAGCGTAGGTTGGCTATCATCACCAATGGCGATTCTGCCGGTGATAGGCGTGTACTTTTCCACAGCCAGGATAAGTGTATGTCATAATCTATTTCCTAGAGAACAAGGTCATGGTATTGAGGTGACAGACCACACTGTACCCAGTATCAAGCACTGGATATCGGCTTGTACCTGCTGAACTGTGTGCACTTTGCAACCAAACCGACCAGGAAATCTTGAAGTCCACATGGGAGAGGTGCTAGGAGATGTATGATACTATTGACAGGGCTGTGATACGACAATCAGATCAAATTGCGATCAAGTCCCGAGGTGTCACCTCCACACCTACTCGAAGCGATAATGCAAGTCCCAAACTCCGAAAACCTTTTGGTGTTTTTACATCTGCAGGCCGCAGATTTTCACCAATGACGATGTTATAAAATGTCTATACCAACTAACCTTGTCGTCCCAAACTCAGTAGATGTACTGAATTAAGGAAGAGGGGGTGTGTTGAGATGTTAGGGTTAAATAAGCCATTTTAGGAGTATAAATGGCGTGCATCACCGCCATTTCTTAGTTTACTCCTTACCTTTTTGTATAGGTCCTACCATACCACATACCTAGTTAAATATACGAAGTGAAACTGTTCTAATAGAAGGAGAGCATCTATATATACAAAGAGATAACTTCTTTTGAAGTCGCGTCACATGATTTAAAGGGAGGAAGGAGAGCATATTATATATACAAAGAGATAACTTCTTTTGAAGTCGCGTCACATGATTTAAAGGGAGGAAGGAGAGCATCTATATATACAAAGAGATAACTTCTTTTGAAGTCGCGTCACATGATTTAAAGGGAGGAAGGAGAGCATCTTATATATACAAAGAGATAACTTCTTTTGAAGTCGCGTCACATGATTTAAAGGGAGGAAGGAGAGCATCTATATATACAAAGAGATAACTTCTTTTGAAGTCGCGTCACATGATTTAAAGGGAGGAAGGAGAGCAAGGTAGTACAATTTCACTCTAAAATTTACTCTAAATCTCAAATCGCGACTTTAATCATGCCTCGCAGTTTGAGTTATAGTAATGGGGTGGCGAGTTGTAGCTGTTGTGAAATTGTTGAAAACTCGAATTAATTTCTTAATTTTGACGCTATATCATGACCTTGAATATACATGAAAGCTGTCGAGAAAACAATGTAGGCATTAACTTAGATTTGATGAATCGTTACAATAAGAGCCTTTCAATTCTTCTTTAATATGGCTTCTATTGAAGTGTTCAAAATTTCTGTCTCTGATGAGTCTATTATCACTCACCATGTTGTACCTTTAAGTAGTTTGTGTGAAGTTTTGAAAGCCTGCTTTAATTATTTGGGTTGCAGTTTCAATGCAAATTACAGAGACTTTGAAGCTGTGCGCCAAGCACTGTGTTGTGAAGCAAATTGGCTCTGAAGCAGGTATGCCTTTTGGAAGCATTTCTATCGTTACAGGCGGTGACTGTGAGGAAAGACTAACGTGCTGATGTGGTAAGAGCCTTATTGCAACAATCTAAGCTTTCCTGCTACTTAGAAACACTCGAACTCACTGAAATTATGGTGCAACTTCTGAAGAGAAAATTTCTTAGTGGTTGCTATATAACGATGAGTAGTATGGGGATACAAACCCTTCAGAAGTGTTGAATTGCTCAGCCTCCAACACTTCCTTTGCTAATCATGCAATCCTTACTATGCTGAATACCCAATAGTAACTCTCTCAACTTTTCTATCTACGGTTGGGGTGTTAGACTCGGCTAATACTGTAAATAAAGCTGAAAAAAGCGAAAGTACGGCAGACAACTCACCTGAATATCTCCAGTTCACCACTTGGCCGTCTACTCTTGAAAGTTGGAGTTCCAATAATGCTTATCCGCAATTTAAACCCATCCGTTGGTCTTTGCAATGGAACTCGATTAATTGTTTTGGCAATAAAGAGAAGAGCAATTCTAGCCCGGATTGTCGGAGGACACTTTCACGGCGCTGTGCATGTGTTGTGTCGTATACATCTTACATCCGATGATCTAGGCTTTACACTTACGAGGCATCAATTTCCTATTCGATTAGCATTTGCAATGACCGTCAACAAGTCCCAAGGCCAGTCGCTGAAGCATGTTGGATTTGACCTTACAAGCAAGGCCTTTTCTCATGGTCAATTCTATGTAGGTATATCCCGTGTTACATCTCTTGCCAACATGACAGTTGCATTACCTGCAAAATCTAACACAACCCGTAATGAAGTCTTTCCTGAAGTTTTGGTTAAATAATATAATACTTAATACATATAAAATAACACAAAAAACAAACAACCTACTAAACTGCGCGCCGGGGGAACGTTACGAGGGGTGCTGATTATACATACAGGGCAAATGTATTTTTAGAGCCATACTTAATTGATTAAAAAAAAGCAGATGAACTTAAGACGTTCATTAATCGGTAATGTGTATGCACATGGGTAGCTCATATAATTGCAGCAGTTGTGTACTAGGCATACCCATGAAGTAGGGTATTAACGGCTCTATAACTATTTTTCTATTCCAACTTTTCTAGATTGCTACTGGCTTTGTGCAAAACCACATAAGTAAACACCCATTATCAATATTTTGCTTTGTATATGCTCATTCAAACTTGTAACATGTTTTTGAATCTGTACATGTAGACGGCTAGACCAAAACTAAGTATATACATATCTGGTTTTTTTGGTCATTCTTGCAAAAGTTAAGCCATTGGATGTTTGAACAATTTGCGTGGTGAGAATAAAAAATAACAATAGTTGAACCAAGGAATGGAAATACTCTGAGGTTGGAAAAGTCGGTTGATAGCGGTGTTTAATCTGCTTTCACAACAGAGAATAAACATCGAGGTACAAATCGCCCTATACACATGTAAGTGAATTAGTCAATGAAGTGATATCTGATTTTAATAGTTTTCTCGGTGATCTATATACATCCAATACAATCATGCCAAATTTTCATCATCAACAAGCTGACCGCGACCCAAACCTTGGAACAAAGCTTTAGCTGGGCCACGTCTAGTACCAAACAATGACCTCCTGAACAAAATGTTTACAGAAGAGCCAAAGCAGCGTATCACAAGATATACATATCAACGTTTCCGATTCAAAAGCATTGATCTACAAAAGTTTCATCAAGATTATGACTGCTC
Source organism: Saccharomycotina sp. CBS 16003 (assembly GCA_022457085.1). Classification (NCBI taxonomy): domain Eukaryota; kingdom Fungi; phylum Ascomycota; species Saccharomycotina sp. CBS 16003. Next base: position 2,049,951 of record JAJNCF010000013.1, on the reverse strand, counting down.
TTCTGAATTTTTTCGAAAGTCAAGGTTATATTATAATATTCCTTGAGCTTGCGCTCTTACCTCGAATTGCTAAATAATATTATTTTCGCTATTCAGGAACAAGAAGTAAGCTTCTCACTCTACGAATTGCTTTTGAATTTTTGTAGATTTCTATTTTGTTAGTTTTAGTTAATTGTACAGAGACAGTCCCTACATTTGGAACTTGTATTGCTTGCATTCTCATAGTGAAACCTGCTTTTGCGCCCGTAGTTTCGCCACCTCTTTTCTATCAACAAGTTCCAAATGAAACAAATATATCAGGGCCGCGGAAACAAATCCTAATTGTAAGTTTTGATCTGAATTCAATCCAATCAATATAAAAACTTAGCTCTGGCAGAGTGGGCTAATAATTCATGAGTCCACCAAACACAAATGTTTGAATAAGAGCCGTAGTTGTTTTAATTACTGTAAGTGGATCTGTGTTTCCTCTCGATTACAGCATCCCAAATAGTGAAAAATGAGTAAGATCTGGTCTAAACAAACACCAACGAGATAACCAATCACACCAAATACCGATCAATATACAATGTGGCGAAAGGTATTAAGCCAATGGTGGTTTTTTATAGCAAGAATAAATTATCGATAATTGACTTATATTAATCAAAGATTTGACGAAATATCTGATTATTGTATAATGTTATATTTTGTTCTAGAAAATCTCCGTTGAACAATTGTTCCACAAAGTCGTCTCTAATTTTTGACTGTTCTGAGTTTCAACTCAAATCCGATTCAGGATCCATAGTGGATATATGCGGAAAAGTTTAGTACCCAGATTGTGCCATGTTCATATTTTTATAACATCTAAGGTCGCACAATGTAATCAATTCTTATGACTCAAGCTGATAATATCTTTACCGTTCTAATAATGGTCTGGCCGTGTCACTTGTACTTCACTCTGCAAATGTTCTACAAGTGTTTGTGATAATTCAATCATATCGGAGAAATGATTCCCTCAGCCCTGAATTGTGACATTATTAAACTAGTCGTTCGTTGAATAGTGATTTCCAAAATCATAACAAACATGTTTCACTTGACATTAAACAATTTTTGCATAACTATTGGTTGATAAATCAATCAGAGACAAAATATTTCATGTCTACGATTGAAAGTAGTCTTTTATTACACGTCTTGTGTAATCATTTTGAAAACTCCGCAAATGTTTCTGCGTAAGATAGGAGTTTCTGTTTTATACTCACAAATACTTCATAATTGTGCAATATTCTGCGATTGCTTTTGTAATAGACAAAAGGTCAATTTTATTTAGTTTTAAAAATAACTTGAAAGCCAACGTATCAACTGTATTAACATGTTCACTGGTACACAGCCATCTGTGTATTGTTTAAAAATGTCAATAGCGTGATTGTTTATTACACTGAATTGTAATGCCTCAGTATTTTGCAAATTAAATATTTTTATAGGCAAGTTGGTACGAAACTCTGTTTGCTGAGATTTATGAATTATTTTGCACAATAAATTTTCAGTAACTTGGGCGTTGCCGTGAAAGAACAACGCCTTGAGTTTCTTTTAAATTTTAAAATTCTTTTTTTGGGGCTTGTGAAAATTGTTGAATGAATCAATGTGTCAGTAACTTGTAACTGCCAGATTTAATCTACAGCTGTCAATACATATTGTATACCCATGAATGATCCTGTCGCTCAGTAGGTCATTATAAACAGTCTTCTAATGACAGGTCGAGAAAAATGCGTATGCTTACTTTAATATTTGCTTCAACTATAACAATCACTATATCCAGCTCAAACATCATGATCAACCAGATTTCTTGGGTTACAATTGTTTGATCTATAGGAAAACTGTTTGCTTAGTGTATTGAAAAAAAAACTTGTATTTTAACAAACTTGTATAAAGAGGTTAGTTAATCTAATAAATCGGAAATCGATAGTTTTCCCGCTTTTCTGCGTTTGAAGTTTTTATTTTCGCTCGCTTCAGCACTTGTTTTGTCACATTCTGATAGCTCATTTTGAGTTGTAGTGTTTCGTTTTAAGGACTCCATACTGACAAACTGTCTATCTGGAAACCTGGGAAGTTCCACTTGATTGGCTTCAGCAGTCGCCCGGGTTTGTGTATCTGAAAGCAACGAGAGTGAATTGATATGATTCAGATGTGTGACTGAAGGCTGTTGTATATGACTTTGTGACATAATTGGTGTAGAAGAGTGCCGTTGCACTGGAGGTGGGGGTGGAGGAAGAGGCGAAAAGGTTGAAAAAGAAGGATGTGTTCGATTGTAGGCTGAAGCTGTTGAAATCAAATGAGGATAGTGGACAGAATCACGAGGATATTCAGAGAAATGAACCGTTAGTTGTTCACGTTGGTTTCGAGAGTGAGAGTGTTGGTCGGGCAGCTGTAGTAGTCTCTGTTGCTGCGAATTGTTCTCATTATCCTGAAATGGTTGCTGGTGAATAGTTGTACGATATCGTTGTGGTGCAGAAAGAAGTTCAAGTTGTACTTGCCCATCTTCAAGACTTTTGCCGTGATCTTGCAACTGGGTAGCGTTGGATTGATGTGAAATGTTTTGAGATACATGTGAATACGGAACCAAACGTTCGTACTGCTGGGCATGTTGTTGCCAATGTGGATTAGCATTTGACAAATACTGGAGATGACGATTTTCTGTGTGAAAACTTTGGTGCGGTTCAGGATGTTGTATCACTGCATGCTGATGCACTTTATGATAACTTCCTGGATAAATCAAATGTAAAGAGGTCTCGTAGGATGAATGATTTCGAGCAATGAGAGGAATATTAGCGGATGAGGACATTGCTGGAGAAAATATACATTTTTGATTGAATCGTACACAATTATCACATCGAGTTTCTTTTACACTTCCATCTTTATTGAATTTAACAGGGTTGCAACCCGAGCATCGAATCTATGAAATCTCTGAATTAGTTGAATTCTCCATATTGCTAATTTTCAATACGCACTTTTCTTCTTCGACAGTTATTGCAAGCCACTGAAGTTCTTTGTCTGGATTTCAAACCTTTCCCTTTTCCATTATCGCCTTCAGAGCCGTTATTATGCACAATTTTTGTTTTTGACTCGTCGCTTGGAGACTTGCCTTTGTTTTGAGAGCTAGAAGATCTTTTATTGTTTGTATAATTGTGAATACCAGATGCTCTCTTTTTTCCATTACCAGATTGTTCAAATTGACCAGATTCTGATGAAGTCAATTGAGGATCTAGCGGAGACTTATTGGTTGCATTGAACGACTGATGTTTGGAGGGCGCGTGAGGCAAATTTGAGATTCCAGATAAAACGCTTTCAGAAATAACAGTACAAGTGTCTGAGTCCGAATCAGATGAACTTTCCAAATCCATAGAATGTGTTCTTGATGTTGGCAAAGAAGAGTGTCTACAAACGTTTGACGTGTAGAAAGTAGTTGGGAATGTGGTGTAATGCTGTTCAAGTACAGATGGAAGAAAAAAGAAGCAGAAGATTCAAGCTTTTCGGTGTATTTAAAAGACTCAGGCTTAGCTATTTAGTGCATTGCAATACTTGTGGTCTCTGTTGAGTCGGATAAATCGATAGCCGAAAGTTTATGGTAGGTTTTTAAGGGATAGCTATCAGAAGTTATCAGAAGAACTTCATTCATTGCTCAAAAAATATCCACATTTGGAAAGTTCAAACAAAATATTTAAAAACAAATCTGAATCAAATTGCAGCAACAAGTACCTAGCCAAAAAGTTTTTTTTGTAGTAGAATTTATAAAATAGCAGAAAATCAAAAGCTAAAAGATGTTTGAATTCAAATTAATTGTAATGATAAGTGACTGACAGATTGGCCAGATATACATAATGTCTTGTAAAATATTTTTTCAGATTTTGCAAATTAATCGAAAACTATTGAGCGGTTTGTAAGCGTCCAATAACATAATAATATGAATACAGAAGAAATAATTTATAAAATTCAATAATAAAAACGCTTTGATGATAATCTGATACAGTAAACTGTAATCAACTAGATACTCAACATGTTTGGGCTTGGCAAATTGGCTCAAAAGCAGGATACGCCACGGGAGAACTGCAAAATGCTTTTCAGAATGCATTTCTTTATCAGAACTAGATCAACAAAGTACAATAGTAGATATGGAAATGAAATTCATTGACAAAATTAATGATTGCCAAATCGTACTGTGTATAGCTGGGGCAATTTTGAAATAATTAGTCGATATGATGCGACAATTCCAGAGTCATCTATCGATTAATGTTTGGATTTAATAATTATTTTATCTGAGGCCTTCTATAAGAATAGATGATGAACTTTTGTTCCAAAGCATAATTATTATTCATAAATCTAAAACATACGTTTATCAAATCTCATACAGACGAGTTGCTATTGCTAATGCCACAAGTCCTACCGCATCCGATTCCAAATTTGTTTTTTGGTAAACGGATTCCAATTGTAAAATCATAAGTTTAAGTAAGAAGAGTGTACACAAGCGGTTACAATCAACGGTTGAGATTGACAGATTTTGGTTTAATATTAATTGTTATAATGACAATAACTCTTAAATATTCAAACTTCCGATTGCGGGCCAGTGCTTGATTAATAGTGTTTACTTTTATGACGGTGCTCTTTATACAAGTTGGAACAGCTTTTTGAGCGTTAACAAAGTGCATACTTGCCTGCGTTGGGCTCCAATTTTCACAAGGCGGTTACAAATTCAACTTTATAACCCAAACAATTGTTAGTACGCTCTAAAAAAAAATTAGAGTGTAGAATTTCTGTAGACGATGTCAATGTAGCCTTAACAAGTATTGGTGCCTTCATTCAAGAAACAACCTGGTTTGCAGGCTCCACTTAGAAAATCCAGCCTATTCATGATTTCTTTAAAAGCCAATTTTTGAAATTCATAACTCGTATTAATCGAAAAGGGCCGCAAAGTATTATTTTTGGAGATCTGAGCCAAAAAAGGTAACAGTTCAAAAAAGAATTATAAAGAGAAATTGTGTAGAGCTGGCAGTCGAAGATAGCGAGTAGAAGATAAAAAAGAACAGCAGTACACAAGCGTCAAAAATACATAACAATTCTAAATCTGATTTATTAACAGTTTGTATTTCATTCATTGAGATTTTGAAGCATGCTTGACATCTTTTGGTATTGATTTGATAAAAATCAAACTGTAATCAAAATTTAACATACACTTACAAAGAAATTGACCAATAATTATGTTATAGTCGAATAAAGCAAATCTGTTGCAAAAAAAAGGAGAAATATTTACCAATAGCAACCCTAATGTCGACAAAAATGCCAAATACTGTTAAAGATATCAAAATATATCTCAAAGCGCTTTGAATAGGTACTTCAGTGCGGATTTGTGGTGTTTTATTTTAAAGCAATTAAATATAAATCTTCAAAACGCGTTGGACTGCTACTTATACAGGAATTTGAGCACGTTGTATAATGAAGTATTGATGCTCTATTTGTCAGCCTGCCTTGATGTATCAATGCTCTATCCGCCAGTCTGCCTTGATGATTAGACTTTAATCAAATGGCATGTGCTGCAAGATGTGAATCAGATCAAATTTTGAAAGCGTTTTCCAAAAACAATTTCAAGCAAAAAGAACAAAAATAGAAATATTCTGGGTTCCACGCAAATACACAAATGACTAGTCAAACTAACAAAACTTCGATCGCATTCAGGAGACCTTCACGAAAGCAAAAGATTAGCAGAAAAATGCAAGAGGTGTAATTGTGATGACAAAAAAACTTTAGCATTGAGTTTGTATCGAAGAGTACTGGATTTGAGTCAAGCTATATACTCAGCACCTTTGCCCGGCTATCAAAAGTGAACAGAAAAACTTTTGCACGCTGCTGTCTGGATCAACTCATACAAATACAATGTTAAAGCAACAGCATACTTAATACTGTATATCTTGGAAAAGGTCAAGTTCATACAATGCGTTTTAAATTAGGCATTCTACACGAACTGTGTACAACACCTGAAAAGGATAAGATGCAATTAGGCGTTAAGAAAAATATACAATTTAGAGCCTGCTAAGAGAATAGCATCATCTTGCAGCAACGCTTTTGGGTATGCCTTGTCAAAAAGGGAAAATGTATTTGCTCTACACTGTAGAAGCTTGGTTCCTATAAACACCGGGGAAAATAATTATCATGCTAGGAGCCATGTAAGTGGTATGTTGGAACAATTGTCTGTTCGAAAAATTGTATGTTACATAATGTATAGTTCAAAATACATCTTTTGTTTGATTCTTGTTACACCCATATCTGATATTGCTTTGCTCAAGCCCCATCATTTGTGTGTATTCATAGGTTTTCAAATGAACGGTCATCAGTGGCTTCAGCAGGTGGGCTCTTGTCAACTTGGGATAGGACCAACTTGTACATGCTGATACTGAAAAATGGAAGATTATGTAACATAGAGCCTCAATACAAATAGGCGCTCTAACCCCATACAATCTTTACAATTCAGCGTTCTATATTCATACTCCACACTTGTCAAGTAGCACATCCACTTGATATTCTAAATATTTTATCATCTATTCTTCATCGATTTCATCATGAACAACTCAAACATTGATCTTGTTGAGATAAAAGACTTTTTAGTTGAAATTGCATATACTGCTGGTAAACTCATCAAAGAAAAAAGTGGAAAAGTATCTTTTGATGACAAGAAGAATGGTGCGTGAATATATATCTACAAGTGACGGACTATATGTTACTAACGGTGAATAGGTGTCGATCTTGTTACTGAGGTAGATAAAGCTGTCGAGGTATTGGTTAACAAAGCATTGACGGAAAAATATCCTAGTTATAAGTTCATTGGTGAGGAGTCGTACGTTGCAGGCCAGACAAAGATCACAGACGAGCCTACATTCATCGTGGACCCAATTGATGGAACAACAAACTTCATTCACTTCTATCCCAATTCTTGCATCTCCTTAGGGTTTGCATTGAATAAGGTCCCTCATGTTGGAGTGGTTTACAACCCTTTTCAGGAGTTACTTTATACTGGCGTAAAAGGGCAAGGTTCGTTTTTGAATGGCGAGAAACTTCCTTTGCGTCCCTCATCAGCTCTCACACTTCAGGGAGCACTTGTTGCAATTGAATGGGGGTCGGAGCGATCCAGCACCAACTTTGAAGTGAAGACCAAGACCTTCAAGTCTTTGGCTGCTGATACACAGGACGGTGGAGCATTTGCCCATGGATTCAGATCTGTTGGATCGGCAGCGCTCAACCTCAGTGCTGTTGCCACAGGCTCTCTTGATTGCTACTGGGAAGGTGGTTGCTACGCCTGGGACGTTTGTGCTGGTTGGGTGATTTTGACCGAAGCTGGCGGTAAAGTGGTTGGGGGTAATCCTGGTGAATGGGAAACTCCAATTGATTCGAGAGTATATCTTGCAGTTAGAGGTGGCGAGGGTCAAGAACAATTCATTAAAGACTTTTGGAGTCACATTGATGGTAAGCTTGAATATGTTCACTAAATCTGAACCCATCCATTAAATTATTAAACGATACCGATTATATATCTTATCATATATGACTATAAGCCTTAAGCGTTTAGCTAATTACATTCTATTTCAATGAGTTTCCATGAATGTTATTTATGATTGTTTGGTGCATATAGCTACCATGCGATTTAGTGCGTGTGTGTACACATGGGTATGCCTGCTTGGGAGTTTTGGAAGTTTCAAACCCGCAAGAAAAAATTGAAACCTCTTACACACATCAAACACACGTAAGAATTCAATTAGCACTATGGTACTTGTGACAGTTACTAGACCCCAGCGGTCGCTTATGATCGACAGAAAAAGCGTTGACAATGATGGCGATATCAACATGTCTACTGGGGAAAGCGACGACGAAGCTACCAACTTAAATAGTACCAATGCTGGAACCGTCCACAACACCAATTTAGTGACACCCGGTGAGCTTGTCACTGACGAAACTACATGGATGAGAGGGCACGGTACATATACAGTTGATAACAAGACATATTCATCGGTTGCCGGAAACATTGTTAGAGTCAACAAACTTTTGAGTATCAAATCTCTGCGCGGACGATATATCCCTGTCATTGGTGATCATGTTGTTGGGCGCGTCACCGAAGTTGGAAACAAGAGATGGAAAGTTGATATTGGCGCCAACCAAGAAGCAGTTCTAATGCTTGGATCAGTAAACTTACCAGGTGGAGTTTTGAGAAGAAAATCCGAAACTGACGAATTGCAAATGAGAAAGTTTTTGAAAGAAGGCGACTTACTGAATGCCGAAGTGCAATCCTTATATGCTGACGGAAGTGCCGCATTACACACAAGATCTCTAAAGTACGGCAAGCTGCGAAACGGCTACTTTGTATCTGTTCTTTCTTCTTTGATCATCAAATCCAAAGTTCACTCGTACAAGCTTCCAGACAACATCGACTGCATTTTAGGTGTCAATGGATACATCTGGGTTAGCAAGAGAACTAAAGCCTCTGCAGCTGAGAATAATAGTGTATCAATCACCAGACTTGAGGAAGAAGCTGGTCTTGAAATCTACAGTGATATTAACGAAGAGATATCTGTTTCTACTAGACAGGCCATTGCTAGATATGTCAACTGCATCAGAGCTTTGGCATACAAGTCTGTGGGTATTAATGAAACCAGAATTGTTGCCGCTTACGAGGCTAGTTTGTCCTACCAAAATGCCGGTGAATTAGTAGAAAATGAAGTCAAGCAAGCCATTGCACAGGAAGCTTTGGCGTCTGAATAGAAGCCGCCCAACATAAATTGATTATAATTTCATTTCATGCATGTAATTAAAAAAAACGAATCTGATATGTATCTACAATTCATGCCAATAAGGTATGTTCAGTCAATTTGATTATTGCTCCTAAGCTTTTTTGAGAATGATGGTAAGTTGAAACAACAATCTCCTAATCACTGTCTTAAATAATGCCATCAATGTCCAAGTTCCAACGACATACGCATTTTTTTCACTCTTTGATCGGCTATTTAATCATAATTTGTTGAAAGGTTTGTATGAAGAACGACCATGCCCCAATAAAACAATTCCTCTGTTAAGGCAAAATTTTGAAATTTTTCAACGCGGTTTGAGGATCTTTATGAGAACAAAATCCAAAGGTTTCGAAAACGGTGTCAAACTTTTGGCCAGACTGGAAAGAATATTTTGCTAAATCATCTATCATTCCTTTGACATTTTAAACATTTTCTTACACCGGAAACTTTTCGGCGACCTGTTCAAAGAAAATCTCTAACATAGTCTTAGGTGAACCAAGAAATGTGATTGAGAAAATATTATTGTTGTTGCAATAAACAATATTTCTTCCTGTATCACAAGAAACTTTCATAGTGTCACCCTTAATTTGCTTCACCAGCTGCTGGCGAATATACTATATTATATGGAACGACAATTCTTCAAACCAGATTCTACTATCGTAATCCCCAGCTAGAGCTTCAAAAACTTCAATGGTATCTCTGGGGAGGGAGGAGGAAAATTCAAATCATCTTTATCGATAACAAGTGTGCTGAAAATACTTTTTTCAGACCTTACGTTTCCAATTTCAGCATGTCGGTTTTCTCCTGTCAATATTCTTCCAAAACTTCATCTTTTGTAAGAATTAAGCCAGCAATCTAATTTTCTGATCAAAAACTTCAGTCTTAAGAGAATCAACAATTTGCACTTCAAATATGACGGAAAGAAATAGACCAATAATATGGATTTTGATAGCAACTACAATGAACTTGATGTAGATGATGGTGATTGGTAATAATGCATTATAGTAATGCATACTTTGAGTGTTCAACACATCATGTTCTGGCGCATTCGTCGGCGATCTTCTTATACCGTTGAACTATGTCTGTCCACATATTCAAATTAGGTATATTATAATACGAGAATTCAACAGATTTTAAAAAAATCTAATTTCAATATCTTTCGGGCTTGATTGATTCTGAGAACTGCTTTGCCAAAGGATAATCCATGTTTTCGAGATCAATCAACTTTCAGAGTGGTCAAATCAAGAATATCATACAGAAGTATTCGAAAATGTTGGCAACCAAGTGAGAAATATTATCAAACACTTCTCAACGCTATGTGGTGTAATTTCTCTTTTATCACAGATAACTATTTAGATAGTTCTAGTTTCTGTGTTGAATATAGAATCAGTCCCATATACTTCTTTTTGATTTAAACCTACATCATTGGACAAATTACACATGTCCAGATGTAAGTCGTTTTGTACCAGCAGAAAGACTCAACTGAACAACGTAAATTCTGAGTCTCAATAACATAAATTTCCTGCTTTCTTTTGACTATTCGTACTCACATTTGCTTTGAATAAATTACACCACTTTGTTCTTGCCATACCAAGTGTTTGCTATTTGAGCTCCACTATGCTTAATCACATCATGATCTGCTTCTAAAGTTTCCAAAGACATATTGCGGCAACAGCTGTGATGATTCCAAAATAATTTTTACAGAATAAATATAATTATTTGTTTAAATCTAGATATAAATGAAAAGTTACAATCCTTCCATCATATTTTGTAGATCATTAATAGAAAACTTTTGTTTAAAAATTAGACTGTGCCAGCCTAAAAATTGTTGCTTCCGATTGTATATTCGGGATTCACTGAAGTATATTACACACAATCAAACTCATGCATCTTTGGCAGCTTTCTTGGCCTTCTGCTTCTTCTTCTTCTCCTTCTTTCGGAGTCCAGTCATATTAGTCTTAACCACCTCGGTATACTTTATCCAAAATGATTCGACATTTTCCGGATCAACCACAGTGGTCAGTTTAACCTTCTTGATCTTGTCAGAGTGACCATTTGTAGCTCGGAACAACAGCGGATACGATTTAGTTGTATCCAAGTCGTTCAAAGTATCCTTAAGCGACGCGGTAGCGGCTTCGGACCCTGTGACTAAGTCATTTGGACTATCTAAAAACTTTTGTTAGCATATATAATGCGCGATCAATGCTTGACAATCTTACATCTCTTTTGTGTCAGAAAGACGCTTGATTTTGAGTTGGTATCAGCAAACAGCTGTGACATTTTTGTCAAGAACTGAAAACGTTTGTTAGTAACAAAAGTCATTTCTCCTTATAATAACTAAAAAATCGTACCTCATCATTCGTTAGTCTGTTTTTCACGGACATTGCTGGTTAACACGATGTATTTATTTTGACCAAGGGCCTTTGATATGGTGACAACACAAGGATTTTGATTTTCAATGTCACTGCTGAATATCGTCGTTACTGCTGAACAAAGTGAATAGAAGACCAAGAAATCCCCAACCCACTTATTTCGCTGGAGCGCGCTATATATAAAACCTTATTTGTTTGATTAATAGTTTTTCTTCTTGTGTAATTAGTGTTCCGTGTGTTAATAATGGTCATAACCAATTTAAAAAAAAAAAAAAAAAAAAAAAAAAACTGCTGAATATCTAGTCCGGGTAACTTACTGATAAATATATATGGTACGGCTGAGTTCATCCTGAGAAACTAGTGTAAATTACTATTGTTATGATAATATTATTAATCTTGTTATGCTTATAATTTTGTTCGAATCTCAAAAATCGCTGAATGATTTGATAATTACATAAAAATTAGACGGTTGGAAAGCGCTTTAATCATCATCTTCAGCTTCCATAAGTTCGACTATGAGACTGGCACTAGGCCAAACCGAGCTGTCATCTTTAATCAAAACAGCAGAATCAGACGAGATTGTTTTCCGGGGAAGAGTCGACGCAAGCTCGAATTTATACGAATGAACATAATCTGATGAGGGTTTTACATCACTGTCGAGTGTAACACCTTCTTTGATCAAGTCATAACACTCTACAAATGCATAAATATCATCCAAAGTTTGATTAGGAGAAAACTTTCTGACGATTCGCTCGCCAGATGGTAAACGAACGCTGATGCGCGCAGGCTTTTCTTCACCTCCTTCAAACTCTGGCCCCAATTGAGTTAATCTCCATAGCTTCCAAATCTTTTCATTGTTTTCGCGCTCTTTTTCGAGACGCAACAACTCTTCTGCGCGAGCAGATCTCTCGGCCTCTTCTTGTTGTGCTCTAGCAGCGGCTTCGCGCTGAAGTCGATCTCTTTCTCTATCAGCAGCAAGACTTCTCTCATAAGCGGCGTTTTGTTCTTCCCTTATCTCGCGATCACGCTCGCGCTCTTGTAGATCATACTCAAGAGACATGATAACGGGATGATGTGCATCCATTTTGTCTTCAAAGGTAGAAATAAATTTCATGGGATCAGTCTCTCCTTCAACTGTAGCCAAGGTTTTCATTACCAGAGATAATGAGGAAGGGCTTTTAGGAAATGGCGCAATCAGTTCAGCAACAGGGAAAGTTGTACATTTCAGAGATTCAGCCACTAGTAGCCCTTCAGTTGTTTCCACGTTACCCAACCATACAATAACATCTTCACGATTTAACAGCTCAATCACACGAGGGTCGGTTAAGACTTGACGGTTAAATGGCGTCGTAAGGTCATGCTCATCACTCAACAGAACTATCACTAAAAATTTGAATTTGGATTTGGCCTGATTGTATGCTTGTACCGAAGATCCTTCAAAAAACTTTAGGCCTGTGTTCCCGTAGGTTTCTTCGAATGATCGAATTATTTTTAAAGCTGTTGATTTCGAATCTAATCGGCTGATTGAACGAGTTGCCGTTCTGTTAGCAGGATAGTAGCCAGTCAGCCGTGGCAAGAAAGGAAAAATAGAAGATAAAAGATAGAACAAACTGCTAAAAAGCTTGTATCCAATGCTGAACGGGTATGTCATTATTGTTTGAAGAAAGGTAAAAACAGCATTATTTTGAAATTGATAAGTGATTGGTTCTCCATTGTTGGTTTGCGGCATATTCACTACATCTTCGGTAGGTCTGTATAGATCTTCTATCAGGGATGTTGCAACTTGATCTGGGGTCAATCTGTGAATATCCTGGGGCATTCGCTGCTGAAAAGAAGGTCCCGCGGCACTGGAAGATGCTAAATCGGCATCTAAATGAAGGCTTACGGCCACTTCTATATCCCAATTAGAAGCAGTTAGCAATTGAATAGCCTCATCAGAATCGCCTCCCCAATTTGTAACACCGACAAAAAGGTTGAATTTTTCTTGCTGTTCAGGCGTAAGAGATTCCAGACTGGACATGATTGTAATTTGATGTGTTAAGGAGAGAATGTTGGGGAAGTACTTTCAAGAATTAGTTAAATGGCCAAAGCAAGATCTGGCCTTATCGTTCATATCCAGGCCGGGTAACTTATTCAGGTACACTCTTGTGGTTACTTACAGACATGCAACAATGGGTTCTACTTGGCCTTACTATGTATTTCTTTGCGGGTCAGTAGCAGAAACTATGTGACCTATTTGCGCCTGTTTAGAATCAATTACTGAAATATGGATATTTTGACCATGAATGGCAACGATGTAACGAAGTCATTGCCTATCGCAAGAGTTTTTACTATATACAGTAATGTGGCGCTCAGAACTTTCAAACCCAGTTTAACTCCCAAACGCTTAAAATTTTCTTCCAAACACTTTAAACTTATATTTTTTCAAGCTTCTTCGAATCTGCCATAACCAGACTCGAATACACAAAATGCCGTCTACCGAAGATACTCAAGTCAAAAGACGCAGAACCGATTCTGAGGCTTCTTCTGAGGTCATTGAGAAAAAAAACTATGCTTCTCAAATCTTTTCTCCTTATAGGGTACGCATCTTTCAAAACCTGTTCTTAGTTTCTGGACTATACTAATCATGCAAATATAGGCAGTCGGAAATGTCACAAACGGAACACCATTGTCAGTAACATCTCATGGCCAAACTTTTGTTGTTACCACCAGTGTTGGCAACTTTTTTCAAATTTATGATGCCTCATCATTACACTTGCTTTTCGTATCAAGTCCAATGACACCGAGTCCTATCACCGCTCTCCACACTCATTTTCATCACGTTTTCGCTGCATGGGACGACACAGTTGGTATTTTCAAACGAGGAAGATTAGTTACCAGCATCAAGCTAAATGATTATTTGACATCTGAGGGTGATATAAAGTCAATCTCTTTGTTTGGTGACTATCTTTGTGTTTCTACTTCTGCCGCAGTTTACATTTACAGAGTCAATCCTAAAGAGCCTAGTAGAAACATTGAATATTTCACTACTTTGAGAATTCCCAAATCATTTGGTAACATCAGATCAATCATTCATCCCCAAACTTACTTAAACAAACTTGCCATTATCGCCGATTCAACTATTCTTCTGTATAACATCAGAACTGGTCGACTTTTGTTCACTTCCGAAGAATTTGACTCTCCAATCACCTCTGTTGAGTGCAGTCCTGTCTTAGATGTGATTGGTGTTGGAACTCTCTCTGGTGATATCCATCTGTATCACTTGCGTCAGGGTAGAATTATGTTTACATTGAACGCTGGTGAACGTATCACCACAATGTCTTTTAGAACAGACGGTCAACCAATTCTTGGTGTTGGTACTTCTGGTGGCAATCTGCTGTTCTATCATTTGGATTCAAAGAAAAGAATTCATATTGTGAGAGATGCGCATCGCGAAGCCTCAGGAGGTGTTTCTTGTATCAAATTCTTCAATGGTCAACCTATTTTTGTTACTAACGGAGGTGACAACTTCCTCTCCGAGTACGTGTTTGATCCTACTGTCATTTACAGCAATACCCAGCGATCAAAGAGTTCTGAAAACGCCGCTATCACATCTCCGCCTCGGCTTCTTAGATCTCGTGGTGGTCATTCACTACCCCCTACGCACATCACATTTACTGACGAAGAAGCTCATTTCCTTCTTTCTGTATCGAAAGATCAGTCATTGTGGAGCTTTTCGTTACGTAAGGACGCTCAAAACCACGAATTTTCCCAGAACGAAAAGCGTGTCGACGCCAGAACCGGTAAAAAGAAGGCTGGTTTGCTTGGTAGTATGAAAGACAAATTCCCCGAGATTACTTCAATTTCATATCAATCAAACAAGCTTAAACGATGGGACTCGGTACTCACAGCTCATAAAGGCGAAACGTTTGCTCGTACATGGGATGCTGCGCGTGGAAAAGTTGGTGCTTTTAGATTTGAGAGTTCAGACGGTGGAATTGTTAAAACTGTCACCGTCTCGGAATGTGGAAATTTTGGTTTTGTGGGATCCTCGCATGGTGGTGTTGCTGTTTACAATATGCAGAGTGGTATTTTGCGTAAGAAATTTGCAGGTCATACTCAGGCGGTGACTGGTATTGCAATTGATAATCTTAACAAGACAATGATCACAACCTCGCTGGACGGTTTGTTGAAATTCTACGATTTTAACTCAGGTAGACTTACACACAAAATTAAGATGGGATCCTCAGCAACATCTTTGAAATTGCATTCCGGATCCGAGCTTGTCGCGATTGCATTAGATGATCTCTCTATTATTGTTGTCGATATTCAAACCAAGAAGACTGTGCGTGTGCTGAAGGGTCACACTAACAGAATTACATCATTTGATTACTCCCCTGATGGAAGATGGATCATATCTGCTGCTTTAGATTCAACTATTCGAACTTGGGATCTGCCAACTGGTGGTTGTATTGATGTCGTCAAGGTTGACAATTTAGTTACATGTCTCAAAATGAGTCCTAACGGTGACTGGCTGGCCACCACTCATGTCAATGGAGTTGGTATCAGCATGTGGACCAACAGATCTCAGTTCAATAAAATCTCAACTCGCATTATTACAGAACAAGAAGAATCTGAAAAGGGAATTGCCAAGATTGCCCTTCCCAATGCCGGTGGAGAAGGCGGAGCCAATATTATTGAAGGTGCTTTGGACAACCAACAAGACGAACAAGGTGGCGTTCTAAGCAACGCTATGACTTACAAGACTGTGGAAAGTTTGAGTGATGACTTGATCACTTTAAGTTTACAACCTCGAAGTAAATTCAACACACTTACATACCTTGATACGATCAAACTCAGAAACAAGGCTAAAGAAGCACCCAAAAAGCCTGAAAAAGCGCCTTTCTTTCTTTCTGTTGGTAACGACGAAAAGAAAAGTGCCAGTAAAGAAGAGGTTTCATCCCGCGCTTTCCAACCCAAGGTTGGAGAAACTCTTAAGTCTGAATCTGAGTTTACTAGACTGCTTCGCGAGTACACCTCCAATCGTATTCCGGAAACCAGCATCAATTTTGCCAAGTTCCTTGCTCAGCTGTCTCCTTCTGCCACTGATCTTGAAATCAGATCTCTTAGCACATTTCCTCCTCTGACTGAATTTATCGGATTCATTAATGCTTTGACCGATATTCTTGAACGTCGTGAGAATTTCGAGTTGGTCCAAGCTTGGATGGCAATGCTTCTCAGAATTCATGGTGATGTCATTTTGGACATGGCTGCCACAAAGGTACCAGAATTAGGTGAAGCTCTTTCTGCTTGGGAAAGTGTTCAAAATACTGAAGCTCAACGCTTAGATAAAATCTCTAGATACTGTTCTGGTGTCATCAATTTCCTTAGAACTGCTTAATTTTGTGCAATATTCACTCTATAATATCATTATTATAAATAGATATTTTTGGAAAACAATAATAAACTCTTCGCCACTGGCGTTGTTTTGGTTTTTCAAGTAAGGCCCAATCCAATCATTTCGCTTTTAATATTCGAAAAAACTGTCAATTTATGTGTACACATTTGTAGCTGAAAACAGCGTAATATTATAATTTTCTATATCTATCTTTTTGTCGTTTGGCGTCCTCCTGTTCTTTTTGCTCTTCTAGTTGTCGTTCATATGCCTTTGTACAACCATAGTGCACCACCACGTTATTCGGATAAACCGAAATGACAGAATGTCCTAATCGCTTGAAGCACAACTTACATGTTCTCGTATTTGTGATTGTAATGGACTTGTTTTGTGTATTAAGAAGCTCTTCCTGGGTTTTGGCCAGGTTGACCTTACTCAAACTAGCCTCCATTTCAATATCGATTTTAGATTTGGTTAGAGATCTGATTTGTGAAGTCAGGAAAGTTGCAATTTGCGATATACTTGTGGTGTCTGGCAAAGCGTTGATAATATCCACAACCGACATGCGAGAACCTTGAACTGCGAGTAAATCCAACGCAAGGTCCAACCGCTGAGATTCGCCCTTTACAGGAGGTGCAAGATATAACGACATCAAAGTATGTAAAGCCGCAACGCCTTCTTTAGCATCCTTGTCGTAGAGATTAGAACAGTATATTCTAGCTTTCACTTCATCACGAATTTCAAATGTATAGATTTTAAGTGCCTCTTCATGCTGTCCTCTTTTTCCGTACAAGATTGCTTTCATTTCTAAGAGCATTTTAGAAGATGTAATTTTCGGGATATTTGACAAGACACGTTCAACCCGATAGTAATGAGGAGATTGTTTCAAAAAGGCACACGCCTTTTCAAAAGCCTCTTGTTCTTCAGTAGCTGCAATGTATTCAACATAGGCCACTGCCAACGAAGTATGGAAATGTGCCGAGGTCTCGCCCTTTGTGTCAACAAGATACTTTAGATATTTGATCGTCAAAAACTTTGAAGTATTTTGTAAATAGTTCAACGATTTTGTTTTGTTAAGAGACTCAGATTCTTTGGTCTCATTAAGAAAAACATCTATACCGTAAGACTCACTAACAGAAATAGGCCAGCTCAAAAATTCGAAAATCGTATCAATATACGTATTATCAAGTTTTTGTAAATACTTGACTGTTTCATCTGGGGACTTGAATTCCTTTTCGATATTTGAATCATCACTTACAGCCAAAGTCTTTAGCTGGTCTAGTGCTTCCTTATGTAACTTCTTGGCAAAATAGAAGTCAATCAAGTCTCTGTATTTTTCCAGCTTTAACAAGATAAGCCGCACTTCATTTGGATCACAATAATTCGAAAGTCGCAGCAGTGATCCGACAAGCCTTGGGCTTCTAAGCGTGTAACATTTAAATAGTGTGGTATCGATAAGAGTGGCAGTAGCTTTGAGAGCAGCAGGGTTATCTCCATATACGGACCTCATTAAATCAACATCGTCCATGGCAAGCGTTTCCTCATCAACTGGTCGCAGTAGCGCCGAAACCTTTCGTCTCGAATCCACCAAAAAGTTTTCTAAACCTTTAACAGCATTGACAAAGTCACTACCAGTAAGTTCGACTGGTATTGAATATTCATTCTCAGAGTCAACTTGAGATGAGACTTCTGATACATCGTGGTCATTGTTTTGCGACAACACCGAGTTTAATGTTGTTGCGCGAGATGTAACCGACATTGTATCAAACTGTTGGTCTAACTCTGAACTGTTTATCAAATCAGAAGCAGTCCCCGAGATTTGTAAAGGGAAAAACGCTATCACATCCGCGGGGACTGCAGACACTTGAGATAGCATCAATAATGCTTTCGCGTATCTTTTTCTTTTGATGAAGAGCGCAGAAGCATACCGGATTTTCAAATCTCTCAGAACTCTATTTTTTTCTGGAAGTAACGTGTCGTTTATCAATTCCACTAAACTGATAGCCTCCGATAGATGGCCGCGATGCTCGGATATCGTAGAAATCTGTTGTTTGAGATCTGTGAAACTCAAAATATACACTTCATTAGTCGTCGAAACATATAGTGAACTCTTTGTTGATGAAACGAATTTGACGTCGGGAATTTCGATTATTTGAAGCAGGCAAAATGATTCAATGTTGCGCACTTCGATATGTGACTTAAAGATGCAAATGTAGTAGGGGTAAAACAGTTCGATGCGTAACGGGGATGTATTAAAAACAAAAGGCACTCTGTTGCGAAGAAAGCGACCCTCGCTATCTATAAACCGTGTGTAAGGGCCTTTCAATAGTAATGCAGTATTATTGTCAGATATACCAACTACCTTTGATTCGTGTTCATTACCATGCTTAAAGTAGTTGAAGCTCATCACCGACTTTCCTTGTGGATAAAAAGATACGTTTATAAACTTGTTGGTATCGAGATCAATCAGATAATGACCATCGTAAGTATCGGCGACAAGCTTGCTAGAGTTGATAAAATTCACAGATTTGACCTTTTCAGGAATTATAATCTCGTTATTCAAAACCATTCCAAAATCAACCCAATCGTAAACCAAGATTCTTTTTTTCGATAGTGTCACCAATCTCAACAGTTCAGTTTCGGATGCATTAAAAGCCGGGCCACTGTTTATTGCAAAGGATGTCGAACCTTTCGTATCTGCAAGCTTTTTGGTGAGTTCAAAAGTTTCAGAGCTGTAAAGCGACACATAGCTATCCGTTAAAACGACTAAAGAATTCACAGACGGCAACAATCCCAGTTTCTCAACTGCTTTATTGGAGAATCCTTTGATTGATTGTTTGAGAGTTACCAAATCATCGCCATTATCTACCTCGACCGAAAACACTTCCAAGTCGCCCGAAGTCTGACCTAGTATCAGTTTGTCGTTGCAGTATGCAATACTTGAGATTTTGCCGCCACTGCAATGATCAGACAGTTTGCACATCAAGTTTGGCACAAACACTTCAACATCTAAGCAGTTATCTGGCGACGGTTCCTCTTGTATAGGTTGCGTTTGTTGTAAACGACCACTGTTTCGAAGATCTGACAGAGACTGTGACGGTACCATTTCAAGAGCACCATTTACGCGTTTAAACAGCAGTTAGAAAATATTAATATAGCGATCGCGCGGAATAGGAGGTGAAACAATAAATATGTATGCGAAAGAATATGTGCAAAGCGTAGCTTGTCTTGAGATAGATAGTGGTTGTAGGAAGACGACCTCAAATAATTTAATAAAGGCATGTTGGAGCTAAAGGGCTGGCAATGGAGAATGAAATATGGGTTCGGGCTGTGCCAGTCATGTGACTATATATACATTTTACGATGCACTTTCCGTTTGGGACGCATGTACTATTACGGAAGAGCAAAAAAGGCATGATCATAACCAATTTACTGTCTTACAAAAAGGCATGTATTTGAATACATAGAAATAAGTTGTTTTCAGTAATCGAAATATTGTGAGATTTGCGGAATCAGGCTGATATCAAAATTTAGTCTTATTATTATTTTTATCGTTTTTGCATTCTCGAATTAGTTGCCAGAAAAGATGCAAGACTTTAGACTAGATATATGAACCCTATTGGGCGACAACATGTATGATGAAATCAAAACATTGACACCAGTTTATTAGACAACGAACAGATTGCAAAGAGTCTACGAATCTAAAAGTTGCTGTGAAAAAGACCTGAATAAGTTTGCAATTTTGAGAATCCTTATAAAGTAGAAGCTGTTGTTACTTACTCAGTTTGTATATGTCTGTCTGCCGTATTTGCAAGTCAATTTATGATTGATGGACTGCCGTCACAAGCGACAAACATATTTGCTCTTGCCAGTCTTCAAAATTTGTTTATCTTGGTCCGTTTTGTCATACAAAGATCACAATGATTTAAGCGCAGTTACTTCAGTCAACCATCTTTTTTGGCATTTTATAATGGTCGTTTCAGCAGAAAGCATATTGACTGGACATTTCATGTGGGAAATAGTTAGAAAGTCGTTCACCGTTTTATGTGGCACAAATATAGCATCAAAATTAATCATTTGCTTTTAACATGATGATTTATTCGATATTTCAACAACAGCACGACTCAAAAAAGATAGCCCGGCGCAAAACTCATGTGAAATAGTCTTTCAAAAGAATTGTATTTGACACCGACTCAAGCAGTGTTTTCACTTTATACACAATTCTCGTGTGATGTAGCTTACAGCCAAAGCTCATTATTGCCTTCAAATATTTTATAGATTTCAGTCAAACAAATGATTAAAATCTGATAGTTTCGTAGATGACAGATTTGTGCCTAAGTGTAGCCGTGATTTTACCTCAAATTCGATCATTTTGAGTCTATGCCTGTCTGATGGTTGTGAAAGAAGAAGTGTGAAAAATGCTTCAAGAAAATTGAGGCATTCCTTATTGGATCTATCTCGATGATCAATACTTTCTTTATAATAGCAATCCAGCTCGAGAACAAAATATTCCAACCAGAGCAAGCAAGTTGTGTAACCGCCAATAGATTACCCTTCAAATCAAAAATCACGTAACCATAAAGTATTTTGAATTTTTTAAGCAGCGTTGCTCTGGATATGGGATTGATAATTGGACATGATCTATCTTTAAAGCAAGAACAGTAGTTGCTGAAGCGGCTAGTTATGAAAAAAGAATCGCACTGGCATCGAGCTGATTGGTCAAGGTGCGTGAAACATGCCAAATGGGACATATCTATCTGATCATGTTATAGAAAAAGCGGGAATTTCGATAATGACGCTAGCCTCAGACGCGTAGAGTGAGTGTTTGAACCAAAGTTTGAATCAAACGAATAGAAAATGCGTCAATTAAGCTTCTTGGTACACAATTTGGTGTCATGGAGTTAGCTGAATACACACTGGTGGCAGCACAAATAGCGTTGGATCCGCCAATCTAAGGCTGTACAGATAGCCAAGTTTGATTGCTGCCAATCCAATCTCTTTGCATTGTCTTCTGTACTCATTTTACGCAAGGGTACCACTGTATATCAAATGACATTGCCTCGACAAAACAGCGAATCGAGAAAAGTTTAACCAATTCCGAGTTCAAAAACCGGGTTAGATTTTTTCGATTGATTCTTAACCAGTAGGTAGATAACCTCTATATGCTATTTCTTGTCCCCCGACCTCTAAAGACTTCTTACAACTGAATATCTGAGCAAGCGTTTGTCCAAGTGTTAAAATATTCTAAGGAAATTTGCTAAAGAACTACGAACATTTTTATTTTTAAGAAGAACCACGTAAATCACAAACGATATGAATATATTTTGCTCAAAGTCAGGCTAATAGGCAACTGCGACTCGTTGGATTCGAAGCGACGAAATTGTAGTAAAGCTGCCTGCTCGAGATTTGCCCAAAGAAGTATTTTCTGCACTTACCATATATAGACTGATAACTGCCAGATACAGTAGTGCACACAGAATTTGAAAAAAAGCTTAAATAGCACTGCTTATTATAGAGCACGAAATGAAAACTTACATTGATAGAGAACATACAACAGCAAATAATTAAATCTGATAACATCCTTTGATTCATCCCTTGTTTCTGATAGGCGGACATAAGCACCTTGCAAGTTGACTAGTATAAATCGATTTCAAGAATCACTACACTTTATATCGCAACAGTTGTAAATTGAGTATCTACTCCTTCTCATGAAAGTAATTTTTTCTGGTTTCCCAGTCCGGCTTTTGAAAGACGAGAAAAATGGATCCTTACACGACCCCACTGCCAGGACTGGGGTGCAGGTTGCTGAGCTGTACACATTTACAGGCGGTAGCAAACAAAGAACGGCTGTTGGATGCAAAAAATTTTCACGCGCGATGGTTTAGATAATCAAAAAAATACTTTTCTTCTTTTGATTGGCTGGTTTGTGGCTTGTTAGCTATGCATATGACAGTGGCCTACTTCCGCTCAGTTCACTACAAACCTGCTTCGTTTATCACCGGTTTATTCAGTTCCCTCAACTTCTCCAAAAATTTTTACCATTCATTGCAAAGGCAGCGAGCTTCTGCATACAATCTAAAAGCCAAGTGAAACCATTAGAAGTGTGCCTGCATTTACGAATGGCTAGGCGTGGAAACGTAGATCTTTGGAACCCATTTTCAAAAGGCGCGATTGCCAAGTACCTGAAGATTCTTGGTTGCCTAGTACTTTTGCACTAGAAAAATACTTGCAAACCATGTAACTAATCTGTAATCCCAACACTTGGCTAATGTCTTTGCATGGTTTGCAACCGGCCAAACTCAAGAACAAATGTAATCCTCAGTCTTGGCTCAGCTACGGTTACATAGGAAATAATTTATTGTTCTCACACTTAATATCTGAATAATGGGTACAAGAGTAATGCACCTCGGTATCAGAAACGCCCAGGCCGAGTGTATGTGCCACTGCCCCTGAGCTTCCAACAAAAGCCGGCCAAAATGGGTTCTTCTGATACAATTTATCGTGCTGGCCCACATTTGGGTGTAAACGGCGTCTGTGGAATAGAATCCACATACACTCAAAATGTAAATCACTATTCGCCAAAGCATTTTCTCGACCAAGTACTCATGGTCATTCTTTTCTATGTATTAGAGCTTGTTTGCTTTCGTATTTCAAGTTCACCGGTTTCAATCTCGTTTAATGCTATTTTCAAACACACTTCTAATAGCTTTTTCAATATGCGATCAAGAGCATTAATAATCAATGATCTTACAATCATCTCATCATATATTTGATCTGCTCCTCTGAGGCCATGAACAAAAAAATATTTTCGAGACGGATTTTAAACTGGTCCATATGAGACATTCTTCAATTGGCTCAATCTGCTATGAAAGTTTATCAGATTTATCATACAAAAGCCATCACCCACCACCAGAAGTGCACAAAGAAATTTTATTCTCATAGCCACATTTGAAAATAATATCGGAATGTCGAGGAGCTTGAAATAATCAAATGTAAAGATCACCTGGCTCAATAGATCAAAGAAATTGAAGTGATATTTGAAAATGCCATTTGTTACTTTGACGTTGTATTTTATCAAGGGACAAGAGTGAAGGAAAAACCGAAGTAGAACATTTGACAATTACTGTTTCAAATAAATTGTATCCTGGCATCGTAGTTGAGAGCTGCCGGAAATAGGCAAAACCAATATCAGTCTTCATTGTATATTTTGATGAACACCGAGTCTAAAAAACAAACACCGAAAAGCCTCTGGGCCCGTGATTGATGGATACTGATGGATCCTTGATGTATGGTTTGTAGATAGATTTGTGCAAAATCTTTTAGAGGTTGTGTTTTGTTGCGACTTTTCAAGCGTGCTAAAGCGCAATTTTGTATTAATGCGTTCCATATGTAATCTTATCACAGTGAAATAAACTGCATATCATAGTAAGGATTCGACCATGTGATGATAGTTTTTACATGCTGAAAGAACAATTTCAAGATTGCATGAAAAATGCTTCTGTAAGTGAATTGTAAGAGGTTTGCCGTTTAATCCCCAGACATTTTCTTACACAAACATGAGTAATGGCGATTCCCGTTCCCCAAACGTACTACTCTAAATTCATGTACGAAAAATATCTGTATATGATGCTGCCACAATTGTGATCAATCTCATTTGCGTTTCGCTTTGTTTGCTCAAAAATGACTCTTGTACAATTGACAAGTTAAAGAAAACACAGTTGGGGGTTCACTCGGACAAAAACTGTACAACAAAGTGAGTATATTTGGAAATTTAGCTAAAGAACTTGATTTAGGATTACGCCGTAGCTGTTTGTGGATACGACGCCAAATGGAACCTATAAATCTAGTGGGAAACAACCACAAATCTTCTGCTTTCAAATCAACATTGACCTAAATAAAAGAAATACAAAACAAAAAGGACATTGCACTGTTGAGATAACTTTGGACGCATCAACTTCTTACTCCCTTTGTCTTCAGCAGTAATGTGAACTATGCACTTATCTCAGGTGGTCTAATTTATTTCATGCTGTACTTGAACTTGATTTCCGATTTGTGTCTAATCTTTTAACAAACATTGATCAGATTGATAATGATCAAAACGGAATGATGTGGGAGGCTGAACACAAAGCTTCACCCTAGCATATTTTGTTTTTAAGCATATTATCCTCAACTCTAGAAGGGGAAAATACAATACTATACATTTCTTTTTCACGTTGTTTCTTTTCTTTACATTTCCTTTTCTTGTTTCTTTCCATGATCCATTAAAGAAAAAAGATTTTTTTTGTACATCCTATATATCTGATCAATTGTTTCATCGCGCTCCCGAGAAAAAGTTTATAAAACCTTTGCTTTCCGCTTTTAAATTTGAAAAAAAGTCTTTCTAGTCAACACTCCTTACACTCTTTTCCACCATACACTCAGCCATGCTTCCCGGGTTATGGATTACACTATGGCTAACTGCCAGCACGGCGGTAGCCCAAAGATATATCAACAGAAGTCCCCTTGGCATGACATGCTGGGCTGCTGCTGGAAAATTCAACTTTGAATGTAAGAAAGAGAAATGCTGCAAGTCAAAACCTTTCATGGGAACAGCGCTTACTTGCATTCGCCAAAGCATTCCTGACGGAACTGGCGATGAAATTCAATATGCCTACAAGTACATTCAAAATACCTGTTCGGATTACGGTTTATCTTTTGATGATCTCGAAACTGTTTATTACAATGCTTCTAAGTTTTTGGCAGAAGCTCCTAAAAACAAAACACAACCTTTGAATATGCCAATTACAGTTATCAAGGACAAGAAGTTGATGGACCCTCTGATTCTGAGTAACTACTCTCTTTACAATCAATACAAGCTCAGTCTTCTCTATGGCTGTATGATTATAGCTTACTTTGTTGGTATTTTCGCTTTAGCTGGACTCCATAATCTCATTCTTCACTACTACAGTGACGCCTTGTTTAAGGCTGAGAGAGCTATTGGTTTCAGTTACGTGAGAAAATACTTCACACTGTCTGCCATTGGCAGAGAAAGCCACAGTAAGCCCTACAAAATCTTTCACAGCTTTTTCAGTTTCGGAACTCCCACTAGAGGTCAAGGTTTGATCATTCTTGGATACTTGGTTCTTAACATTGTGTTTGTTCTGGTTTCGTACGGTTCTCCAGTCCCTGGCGTTCCCGCCAACTACCAAGATATTGACAAATTAAAGCTGTACGCTTTCCGTACTGGTGCTTTGGCTTATATCCAGCTTCCTTTGATTGTCTTGTTTGCCTGCCGTAACAACTGGCTTATTTGGCTCACCCACTTTCCTTACAGCACATTCCAAGTCTACCACAGGTGGGTCGCAAGAACTATGGTTTCTCATGCTACTATCCACGTTGCCATCTACATGTACAATCATGCCAGAAAAGGTTTCTGGGCCGAGAAAATGCGTACTACTGTTTTGTGGCAATATGGGTTTGTAGCTTTCCTTGCTGCTGCCATTATGCTTTTGTCTTCTTTCCAGTTTATTAGAAGAAGATTTTATGAATCATTCTACATGATCCACAAAATCATGTACCTTGGATTCATTATTGGTTTGGGCAGCCACGTATGGAGACGTGAATGGATGCTTTTCATCTGGATTGCTGTTGGAATCCACGCTGCTGAGCGTATTACTCGTATTGGTAAAGTTATTTTTGCTGGCTTCAAGAATAAGGCACAGGCAAAGCTTGAAGATGACGGGGTTGTCACCATCTCTGTTGATTACTCTTATCGTTGGGACATTAAGCCTGGTCAATACTGTTACATTAGAATTTGGCACAAGAACTTGTTTTGGCAAGCTCATCCTTTAAGTGTTTACCAATCTCCCAACCGTAACGATAAGTCTCTCCGCTTTGCTCTTAAGGCCAGAGGTGGTGCTACTTATGAATTGAAGAAGTACCTTGAGAAGCAGCCCAATAACGTTGCAACTATTCCCATGTTCATTGAAGGCCCTTATGGCCAAGAAGCCCCTGTTGCTAACCACAACACGTTGGTCCTCATTGCTGGTGGTATTGGTATCACCGCAACTTACCAATATGCCCAAGCCGCATTGAACCGTGGCCAACGTGTCGTCTTCATGTGGATGATCCCCGATTTGAGTCCCTTGGAATACTTTAGCGACGAGCTTCTTTCTCTTCTTGCTGATCCCAACTTTGAAGTCCAAGTATACGTTACTCGTAACTGTGTTCTATCAGGTGGTGAAACCGAAGATGAAGAGACTATGCTCTACTTGAATTCTGAAGCAGAGAAAACTGAAAAAAGCGGCATTGAAGTCAACGTCACTACTCGCGAGCAATCCATGCCCAAGTCTGTCAGCAGTGCTCAGCTTATCAAGAGTCAACATACACACATCATCATGGACCGTCGTCCAGATGTCAAGGAAGAGGTTACAAGAATTATGGAAACCAAGGAAACTTTGGCTATTGTTTCTTGTGGACCTCCTGGATTCGTTGATGGAATCAGAGCTTCAATTGTCAAGAACATCACTCAATGCAAAGAGCGTGTTGACTACTTTGAAGAAGCCTTTTCTTGGTAATTTGCATTTTTCCTTTTTATATTGCTATTTTAGAAAATCATTTTAGTATTATGTAGTTTTTATTTGTTATAGTTATGAATGTTGTTATTTTTTTTTAATTGGTTGTATTGGCTGCTTTCCAAGTTTGGCATCACGCTGTATACATGCTTCACAGTTTGATCGTAGATTAGAAATTGACTAGTACTATCCACATGAGCAATTTTGGAGAAAAACTCATTTGCCACATCCATGACATGTTGAAAGCTGTAGGAAGACTCCGAGTTTTATTTGAGAATTATCTGGTGATATCTAAAACAAGCACCTTTCATTTATCAAAAATTTACAACCTTTCAAGAGCTTTGATTGTTCCATGTCTGTTATGGGTCCATATATATATCTGATAGAGTACCTGATGTAGAAACCACTTAGATATTTGAACACTTTTTATGTTACACAAGCTGAAATGATGATTTTTCTTAAACTCCAGTGGATTTGCTTTTGGAAATAATTTTTTTTCGCACACTGAACAAAATACTTACTCATAATTGTATTTGACCAATGGGATATTTCAAAAATACCGAGCAAATTTGATTCTCTGATACTTGTGGCTCAGGATTTCAAATTCAACTTCAGCGGCCTATGGAACAAGGACTTGTGCTCTGCTGACTATTACATTCAAACTATGATCTGTTAACAACGACTAAAAATCAAGTACAATGTAATCAAGTCATTCGGAGATACTTAGTAAAAGCAAATATATGAGCCATAAATGAAACGCAATGAAAAACGTTTTATTTCAGCACTTTTGTAGACTGAGGGCTGTCTGGCAATATTAAATCTCAGAAAGTGAGTGCTAAACAGTAACCAAATTTCAATTAGGGTTTCTAAAATTGACCGGGGTGAATATGGGTGTGATGATTTATTTCTTCAAATATCAGCACCTGTAAGCACAACTAAAATAGAGATATGAGCCTGTTACACAGAGAGACATGAAGCAATCTCGAATTTCAACAGCTTGAAAAGATCTTCAATTGATCAATCAAAAGCAGTCCAGACATTTTATACAGTCAGTTTAGAGAACTATCACCAGCCAGTGAAAACATTTTACCGTTTGTTCTCTAAGGTAATTTCCCGGTTTGCGCAAATGTATTTTGCTTTCAAAAGTGCTGTATCCATGAAAGTGCAATATTTGAAAATGTTTAACTGCTTGTCCTTGTTTCCGTAAGATTCTTAAACTCTCGCTGATTGGTTGGTTAGCTAAGTGGATACATGAGAAGCGGCGCATCTTTCCATTTTCGGATCTGAATCTGATAAAATTATCTGATCATTTTTTGACTTGCTGGACCACTTGAGTTTTTCAATAAAACTACAGTCAGGGGTTGCTTGAAAATTCAATAACTGCGTTGCCTAGTTCATAGAATAGGCAAGACCAGGTGTACTATTTTGGGAGCAAATTTTAATGCTTTTAATATGAGTGTCGTCAACTTGGAAATCATGGATACAAGTACAGAGTACTATCACGTCTGAATTAATCGCATGTTTCTAGCTGCCCCATTTGTACGAAATTGCTTTGGATAGTCCGTATGTGTTTTCTACACAATGTCAGGAAAATTTTGGAGTTCAGTGTTTGCAAGGAGAAAATTCTTGGATGCCAAGTCTGCGGGCCACCTTAGCTTTCTCGTCAAAGTACCTGCATTATCACATGAAGGCGTTCCACAAAAGTTGACGATCAGAAAACAGAAAATAAACCCTTTTAATATGACTTACGTCAAGTTGCAACTAGGATGTGTATAATCGATCTAGAAATCAAAATTGTATGTGCACTCAAAATTTGTAGAATATTTTGACCAATCATCTCTATTCCCGAATTGTCAGTCTTGGCCCGCAAATGTCGTTTTTTTATAGATGCTTTCATCATTCAGGTGAGATTTCGAGTCATTCAAAAGGTGCGAGTGTAGAACAAGCACGCCTCATGCTCTTTGACATGTATCACTCAATATCAATCTTATAGAAAAGTTCCTGCTATTGCAATTTTCAAAGAGTTCATACTTTCTGATTTTACCTTATAAACTGTTCCAACTGATCAACTGTTACATAAAAATATTTCAGTTCCCCAGGGAAACTGACCAATTATTATTTGACAAAAGTCATGCTTCTCCATTTTTGAATCGGCTATCCATATGTTTGGCCATTGATTTGATTGGACATTTATTAGGATACATAAGTATATAGCGTTACACGAGACCGGTCGCTTTGTAGTTAATGAGTTTGATATATTATTTCCAAAACAGAAGCTTGAAATAGTCGAGTTTATCCAATTAAATACCATTCAAACAAGCAATAAATACAATTCTCACGTTCAGTTTATAGCGATTTTTCTAGTAGAAAGCAAATGCGGAGAAAGAAAAATCAATTTTCGGAAACACTCTGTTTTTGTCAAGCTTTTACAGACAATTTTCTTTTGCTCTGAATTAATGTTCAGTACAGTTATAGTCAAGTCTGCATTGCCAAGCAGACCAAAAGATGGGTTGATAAAAAACAATTCACAAATTTTGAATGATATTTTTGATCTTACACCAATACACACTTCCCGTTTTTTCAGAAAGCTTTCATCAGCTTATTGAACAGAAAAAAAGCACACAAAATTTGTGTCAAATATTAAATATTCACAAACTTGTCTAATGAATGAAGAAAAAGACTGGAACAGAATATGGATACTCAAAACTATCCAGCAAATGCTTGGTCTAATGATTAGGGTTTACGGGGAGCGGGAAGCGGGAAGCGGGAAGCGGGTTACACCGAGCAGAAACTCTTTTTTTAGGATTAAGTCGGTGAGTCAAATTTCCATTCTCATAATTGGATATATGTATGAATGTTTTCAATCATATTGCCTGCCCAAAGATCCTTTAACAAAAGTTTCTATAGCTCTAGTTCTTGTATTCTTTTAAAGCCTATAGGGTGATAACAGTTATGATTTGCGTATGGACCGTGATATTGTGTTGATAAATTTCATGAGTTTGTTAGATCCCGAATAGAACGTGATATTTCAACACTGTTCGCAGGTCGACTCATCAAAGCTCCACAAACCCTTGTTGGCTAAAAAAATATCAAAATGTTGCTAGTTGACCACAAACACTAATCGATACAATATCTCAAACAGAAACTACTAACGTCTCCAATCATGATTTGACCAATAACACTACCCAAATCACTCCAACTTTTATTACAAAACTAGTACTGTACAAATGAATCGATTCGGCTCGCGGGCTTATATACAAGTTTGGACACAAAGTGACCAATAGCGTTGTTCTCGCCACGGTTTACTACCTAATAAGCGTGTGGGGGAGATCGAAGACCACACACAATTAACCTATAAAATAAACTATATTGTACTGATTTTTTAGATAATCGTCCATCTGATATTCCGAATCCGGCAATTTGTAGATTCAAAATTATATTTCGGAGAAAACACCAATACACATGAGAGTTCCGGGGCTTTTGTCTAGTCGAAAACGTAGCTACTGCACAGGTATATAAACCGTGAATGCGACCCCGGAGTTTGATCATTTTTATATATTCAACTTCCAACCAGTTTCACGCATTCATCGTCAAATCTGAAAAAAACAACATGCAAATAAAAAGAATTCTATTTTCATTTGCACTTCTTTTTGCGACTTCTGTCTTGGCCTCCTCCGGGTACACCAAGAACGATCCTCTTGCCAAAGCATGCTGGTACGGCGCGACCAATTTCGACGTTGGCTGCAAGTCGTTTGCCTGTCTATGTAGCAGCAAGGTCTTCCTCGGGACCGTTTTGGTGTGTGTGCGGAAAAGTCTGAGCGACGCAAGTCCGGATAGGATAGCGTATGCCTACAACATGATTCAGAATTATTGTCATGAGGTTCACGAGTACACGTTTAACGAGATTGATGATATCTACTATAATGCGTCGAAACACGTCACAGGGATCCCGGAGAATGTGACTGCACCTGTGTACGCGCCAGTTGATATTCACAATGTCACGCTTATCATGGACGAAGCCAAGGTTGAATCGTACACAGATTATTACCAGTACAAAATGGGTCTGATTTACGGGTGCGTCACTATCGGATACTTTTTGTTTTTCATGGCGCTGGCCACTATCCACAACATGATTCTTCATTTCTACAGCGACTATTTGTTCAAGCTGGAGCGCACGGTCGGGTTTGGCAGAGTCAGAAAGTACTTTACGCTATCTGCGACATTCAACGAGCGGCACAACAGGCC
The DNA here is from genome assembly GCA_022457085.1 of Saccharomycotina sp. CBS 16003. Lineage (NCBI taxonomy): Eukaryota > Fungi > Ascomycota > Saccharomycotina sp. CBS 16003. The sequence goes on along the minus strand of JAJNCF010000013.1, from coordinate 2,018,609 downwards.
TTACAAGTTGTTCAACAGCTTTCTTAGTACTTGCGCCCCGACCCGCGGCCAGGCAATTATCGTGCTTGGCTACGTCGTGCTGAACATTGTGTTTTTGTGTGTTTCTTACGGATCGCCTGTCGACGGAATCAAGGTAGAAGAGGAGGATCCTCTTCATCATTTGATTCTTTACGGATTCAGATCCGGTGCTTTGGGGTATGTCCAAGTGCCTCTAGTGATTCTGTTTGCATGCCGTAACAACTGGTTCATCTGGCTGACCGGATGGCCATACAGCACTTTCCAAGTCTACCATCGACTGGTTGCCAGGATCATGATGATCCACTCCATCATCCACACCGTCATCTACTTCTACTACGGAAGCCAGGAAGGCGAGGTGGGCGAGTACCTAAAATACATTTTCTACCAATACGGGCTGGTCTCGGTGCTAGCCGGGTTCCTGATGTGCATGCTGTCATTCTACTTTGTCAGACGCCGGTTCTACGAGTTTTTCTACATGACGCATAAACTCTTGTACATTGTCTTTTTCATCGGGCTGACGGTGCATGTGTACCTGTGCGACTGGATGCTATTCATCTGGCTTTCTGTCGGTATCCACGTTGCCGAGCGCCTAACACGTATTCTCAAGGTCGTTTTCTCCGGCCTCAAAAACAACGCTGTTGCCCAGCTCCACAGCGACGGCGTCATCACTGTTTCTGTCGAGTACTCGAACCGCTGGGACGTCAGGCCAAACCAGTACTGTTATATTCGGTTTCTTTATGGGTCCATATTCTGGCAAGCGCATCCGATGAGCGTCTACCAATCGCCCAATCCGTTTGACAACACCATTCATTTTGCGTTCAAGCCCAGACGCGGCGCCACACGTAGCATCAAAGAGCTTTTGGAAACGCAGCCTGACCAAACCGCGAATCTCTCTGTGTTTATTGAAGGGCCGTATGGCCACGAGGTCCCTGTTGCCAACTACCAGCATTTACTGCTGATGGCTGGCGGGATCGGGGTCACTGCGACCTACCAGTATGCACTCGCGGCCAAGGCTCGTGGCGGCCAGCATGTAACATTCATGTGGACCATTCCTGATCTCCGTGCTCTGGAGTACTTTGGCGACGAGGTCCTGGCGCTTGCGTCGGCACCTGACATTGACGTGCAAATCTTCGTCACCCGCGAAGGCGTGCCTTCCGATAGTGGCGGCGACACCGAGGACTCGGAATCGGCAATCTATACCACAGCCAACACCGAGAAATGCGTCGGCACTGTTCGCGAGTCTGCAGTCAAGTCACCACCCGCAGCAGCCGTTTTGTCAAGTCTTGAAGCGATCAAGTCGCAGTACCGCAGTATCCTGATCCCGAGCCGCCCAGACGTTGCCAGCGAAGTGGCCAAGGCCATGGCGGCCCAGCAAACAACCGCGATCGTATCGTGTGGCCCTCCCACCTTCGTGGACAGCATTCGCAAATCCGTCGTGGATAATATCTCAAACGCCAAAGAAAGAGTGGATTACTTTGAAGAGGCTTTTGGCTGGTGAGTCTTGGAGAGGTTTGTAGTTATAAAATAGTTGGTGTATGTACATACTTTTGTTTACTTATGAGTTTGCTTTTTTTATTTTAAAATATTTGTCGTGGACTATGATAGTTTTTGGCGCCAGTTGTAGAAATTGTGATACTTTCTCGTCAGCTTGGTATTTAATCATACTAATCACAACCGTTGTACGTCTTCACTGAGCTCTATCAATATCCAGACTGAGCTCATGTTGAACAATTGCGTCTAATATGTATTTTAGATATTTGTAAATAAACCACCCGTCAATCCCAGTCAATGAACAATCTACATGTTGCCTCGCAATGATGCCTATGCAATTTCAAACAGTCTAGCAGTACCACAGGCTAACCACCTACCAACCGCATGCTATTTCTTTATTCAATTTTCATTGGCGTTCTGCTGTACCTGGGCAAAATAATTTAGTTCATGGGGTTTTAGCAAGTCATTCCAGATATAAGATTATGTCTGTTAGCGAAGGATTAGCCAGCATACAGTGCCATTTACACGGAATAGCTATGGCCATCTCACACTCTTTCTCTAGTGTGAGCAAAGTACATACGTTGAAGACCGTTGGTGACTGTATCTGCTATTACCATATTCAGCCGCGCTATTTCCCAAGTCATTATATCTAAGTCTCAGGCTATATATCACGGAATACGACAACTTTTTTGACAGGACTCCAACACTATCAACAGCTCTTGCTAAGCCAACGCATATACAACCCAAAAACAGCCAGAACCGATGTGTAGCTAAAAATCCCAAATACCTCTTTAAGATGAGGTTCTCCTCCCTCGTATTTGAACCCCAATATCTTTGACTTTGTCGGCCAAGCTTGAGTGGCGGCGTGTTTTGTACATAACTCGATTGCAAAATGGACGTGTGCCAGCCGCACTATGAGTGGCATCAACCAGTTTCTTGTGTACACATAACTGCTTTGTGTGTGTACACGCTCTTCCAAAAGAGAGTCTGTCAAGTTCAGATCGATTCTAAACCAGCTTCTCCAACAATACACTCTTCTTGCTTTTATTGAAGCGTTGAAACGATCAGACCCAGGGGATTCACTTCTAGGTGTTTCCATTGACAGACACAATTAGTGTCAAACCCCATCAATACTTGACCTATTACCTAATCAGCCATTTATTACCTAATCACTTCATGAAAGTGGTTTTCTCCCGCGTTTCCCGGTTAGTTCCCGGACGACGACGGAGTGTTTTTGGCCCTGCAGCCCTTTTTTTCTAAACAGAAACATTACTGAGCAAGACCCCTGTTGCCTGTATGAGTTTTTGTACTTGTGTAGTGGACATTTGAGTGAAGCTTAATGTCGCTCTACATTTTAGACAAGACAAGACAGGGACTATTCAATTTTTTTTTGGGCGAATGACAGTGTTTATTGATAATGGACTTGATTGGTTTTGATTGAATTGTGATTTGATTACACACTCGACTCAGAGCAAAAGCCAGTCTTTTTCCAGAACAGTGTTTGTTTCAAAGCAAAGCCCTTTTCTTCTAAATTTACAGAGCAACAACCACTATGTGTGTACAGCATGAAATACGTTTGTGGCAAGATGCATGATAAAACTGCCCAAACAAGCAATCAGAGAGATTTCCCTGTTTTTTTTTTCCCTCCCAAAATACAAAACGAAATGAAAAAAAAAAAAAAGGTGATGAATGGAGCATGGGCGGCGACGGCGGACAGTAGCAAGCAAAGCCATGTGTGTATTAGGAGAATCTCTTATGTGTACACTCATTTTGTGTATGGGTGACACAGGAAATGGGGGAGACCAATAGGAACACAGATGTTTCTGATTAACTTTCTTTTTTTTTTGTTGTTGTTGTTGTTGTCTAAATCACAAAACACTTGTGTGTGTATTCCGTTCATCCATTTGAGCAAAACATTGACTGTGTGTCATTGACAACATCAACGATGTCATTAACAACATTGACAATGTAATTGCACAACAACAACACTGTGAATGTGTCACAATCCATGACATTGTACCTGTGAGTAATGTAGTTGTCTACACCCAAAGAGAGAGAGAGAATACAATACAGCGGTGTGTATCCTACTGCACACATTGTACAACATCTGAAATGAATTCACTCATTCTTTTTATTTTGTCAGGCTGAGCCAGATGAGCGAGCCGCACTTGTTACCCGGAGGGCAATGTCACGGGGAATTACGCCAATAGAATGTGGCGAATGAGCATATTCTCAAGTATAAATACCAGGTAAAATAGTTAGCTAGTTAGAAAGAAGATGGTAAATTGGAACAATCAAGATTGTGCTAAGGTCGGAGCCAGCGGTCGTATAGGACTACACGCGAGCACCGTTGGGTACGCCTAACAGATTAAAAGTCATCTTTTGGAGATCAAAAGTCTCCTTCCTGGTGCGAAGCCAGTCCGTTTACCACAATTGGAACGACTGGTGGATTGGTTTGAAAGCTGGAGTTTGGGTATATCTGACGCCCAGGCTCTAGCTCTTGGACCCGCGTGGAGTTCTAGAAGAGGCCCCTCTTTGCCATCCGGGCACGACAGCAGCCCGTTAAGGTACCGTGGAGTTCGCCAGAGACCTACAACGTCGTGGTGAGAGCTGCTACATTGACTATAAGAGTTACGGTATAATGGCGTCAGCACTGTGGTGTGCAAAGGATGAAGTCGTGTTAGTTATCAGGAAGTTCGCAGCGTCTATTGTCGTCAGGGTATTGTATTTTTTTTTCTCATGGCGATGACGGATGCGTCTCAAAGATGGAACGGATAGTGGCCTAGCTGAGTCCGCTTTATTCCCTGGCGCCCGATGGGCGGGATGTCGGTCAGTATGGGTTCGCTATAGTCCCTGGCGCTCCGTTGTTGAACGGAGTGGGACGGAATTCAGGAGAGTTCTCTACGTTCGTACGCATAATTTAGCATGAATGCCGGTGTTTTCGCAAGTCCCGTCTGCTAGTTTCACTAAGTCCTGTCGTGCACTAAGAGCCACCGCCACCTAAGAGTATTTAGAGCCAGCGCCACCAAAGAAGTATTAAGAGCCCGCGCTACTCATGGGTTGGAGCGAGAGAGGTTTTTATTTTGTGCGTGGATAATGGGTTCGTCTTTATCCACCACCGCGATTTTCAGGCAGGGGCAGCGGACAGTCACTACATGTCGCCTAGGGCTTTGGCTTGCATACATTTGGCTTGCGGTCTTCAGTTTACCAACCCGCGCCAGCGAAGAACAGTACCTGGAAGCGTATTTAAATAGGAGGGTCGGGTGAAGTAGCGTCCCTGAATTGTTTTAATCATTAGCAGTCTGTTCTCATTGGAAAAGGGACTGATTGGTACTAATAGCGTCGACACTGTTATTGACTAGTGTCTGAGGAGCGGGAAAGTTTTGGTGTTGTTGCAACTGCATAGCAGGGATTTTATTCACCAGTGATCTTTTTTTTGGTTGTTGGGGTTGGCATATGTGTTTATGTCAACCAATCTTTCTCAGGGTTATTATTGACTCTCTGGTCTCTGCGAGAACGCGGTATGAAGAAATATTTATATTGAGATGTACGTCGGGTGGAATCGTACGGGAGAACCGGGGTGAGAATAGGCTTACGCTGTGATGATCGAGCGCTGGTTATGGTATACGCCAGTATCTCACAGTAGGAGTGATGAACGCGTGGTGCACAACAGTCTGGATCGGTTGTGGTGCCGCGCGTCCCGGGGTGACATTGAGGTGAATCAGATCAGCCGCGGCGGCGACCCGGCTTATGGTCTTGAGCGAAGTTGCTCACCGGATCTGAGAAGGGACCGGTTGTTGAACCAGTCCGAGTTCCTGTTCGACTCTCACATCTGCTTTGAGAGTGTCCTCCGCCCTATCGGTTGGAGGTCCCGGGGTGTGTCAGGCTGAGCCAGATGAGCGAGCCGCACTTGTTACCCGGAGGGCAATGTCACGGGGAATTACGCCAATAGAATGTGGCGAATGAGCATATTCTCAAGTATAAATACCAGGTAAAATAGTTAGCTAGTTAGAAAGAAGATGGTAAATTGGAACAATCAAGATTGTGCTAAGGTCGGAGCCAGCGGTCGTATAGGACTACACGCGAGCACCGTTGGGTACGCCTAACATATTTCGTGTACCTGAAAATATACATACTAAAGCTGTGTGTCTGTAATCTCAAGTACTAATAATTACACATGTCAAAAACGATGGAGATGACTCTTGATCTTCTGTAGGTTTATAATAGTGTTGTAGACATTAGTATTGTCGATTCTTTGTATAATACACTTGTTTATGATGATGATACACTGTTCATGAACTGTAGTCACAAAAGACATTGGTCACTGTGTCACAGCTGTTTCCCCGGATAGACCCGAACAAGAGCACCATGTCAAAGAGCAGTGGCCAAACAAAAAAAAAAGACAACGCCATTCTCTCAGAATTCTATTTCCCTCTCTCACAAAAAAGCATCACCACTCAATCAGTTCACTCTCCTCTCTCCCGAGATCGCTCAGAGCATGCCTTTCCCCCCGGTACCGCCGTAGATTAGTACAATCAGTCCATAATATCATTTGAGTGTAGTCCTTTGAGAAAGACGCACAAGATTAAATTCACTCTTTTATAGAAACATCACCACTTTTTTTTAGTTTTCATTCATCCATGGCTGGGCTGGGCTGGGCTAAATTAAGCTGAGGCTTGTTTTGTGTACAAATCCGCCCTTTTCCTCTCTCTCCGTTATCGTGCATTCCACGTGACCAGAGTCAACCAATCACAGCACAGCTACACTGATAACCCATCGTAATCAGTACGCCATAGAGGGTTAGGTGAGCATACATGCATACATTTGTATACATTTCAAAACATGTCAAAAGAAAAAGAAGAGGAGAAGCGGAGGAAGAGAGGGATCTGTGGCGTCAGCCGTGTGCTTACTCTGAACAAGTTAGGGTGTGGACATAAACATTTCTTTTTCTTTTTTTAGTACAGCTAAAGAGAGGGTTCTTGAACACACCACACTGTGTGGTGGACACATTCGCAAAAAAGGCTAAAACCTTCTTGTTTAGATTTCCGTGTGCCCAAAAAATGATATCTTTTGCATTTCCGTTTACATCCAAGCGTGTACATTTATTTGGCTCTATGGCGTAGTTGTTGTTGGGTTTCCTGTGTGTGTATAAATGAACAACGGGATCCGTTTATTTGATCAAGATTCTTTTATTTGAAAACTTCTTCTTTATCAACTTACTTTGACACACCGTCGTCACTCAAACTACGATTGCATTTGATTGCTACATCGAAACCATCATCATCATCATCATCATCATCCAATAATACACATCACATCACAACACATAAAAATGAGTTCTAACGCTGCTGTTTTGCAAAAATACATGTCTCTCCCTCAAAAGGGCGCCATCATGGCCGAGTACATCTGGATCGATGGTACCAACAGCATCCGATCAAAGTGCAAGACCCTGTACGAGAAGCCTGCTTCCATTGCTGACCTGCCCGAATGGAACTTTGACGGTTCCTCCACCAGCCAGGCCCCGGGCGACAACTCTGACATCTTGCTCAGACCCGTCGCCATCTACCCTGACCCGCTCAGACTCGGCGACAACATCATCGTCCTTGCCGAGTGCTACAACTCTGACGGCACTCCCAACGGATCCAACTACAGATACGAGTGCGCCAAGCTGATGGAGGCGCACAAAGACGCCGATATCTGGTTCGGTATCGAGCAAGAGTACACTCTCTTCGACAGCCTGGGAAACCCTTACGGATGGCCCGTTGGCGGGTTCCCGGGACCCCAAGGACCCTACTACTGCGGTGTCGGTAACGGCAAGGTCTACTGCCGTGACATTGTCGAGGCCCACTACAAGGCCTGTCTCTACTCGGGAATCCGCATCTCTGGCATCAACGCCGAGGTCATGCCCTCGCAATGGGAGTACCAAGTCGGTCCTTGTGACGGTATCACCATGGGCGACGAGCTCACTGTCTCCAGATACTTGCTGCACCGTGTCGCCGAGGATTTCGGCGTCACTATTTCCTTCCACCCCAAGCCTCTCAAGGGCGACTGGAACGGTGCTGGCTGCCACACCAACGTGTCGACCAGAGAGATGCGCGAGGAAGGCGGAATCAAGGCCATTGAGGCCGCTATCGAGAAGCTCTCCAAGCGCCACAAGGAGCACATTGCCGTGTATGGCGAGGACAACGATCTGCGTCTGACTGGTCGCCACGAGACCGCCTCCGCCACTCAGTTCTCGGCCGGCGTGGCCAACCGTGGCTGCTCTATCAGAATCCCTCGCTCCGTGTCGAAAGAAGGCAAGGGATACTTTGAGGACAGACGTCCTGCGTCCAACATTGATCCTTACCTTGTCACTGGTATCATGACCGAGACCATTCTGGGCAGCATACCTGATGTCGATGTTGTCAAGCAGGTTCTTAAAGAGTAAAGAAAAAAAAACAATAAAAAGTGCATACATATCATTTCTCATTAATTAATTACATATCGTCGTTTTAAAAAAATATCATTTTTGTTTCAGGTTTTATACATGTTCAGTGGTGATGCGAGATGGGATTGGCTTTGGCGATTGTACAGATCTGAGAGTACGGATCAGCGGGTTCAGACACTGTACACACATTACCCCAGTTCAAGTTCCGTTGGAACAGCCGAGGTGCTCTAAAAAGGACTTGTAACTTATACACTAGTGCCAAGTATTATTGTATATTTCCTAATTAGGACAGTTATACCATTCAACCCTTTCACTTACGAATGAGGATTTTACACAGAAAACATATTCTTACAGGATCATAAGAGTAGTGTTGGAATGCTAGGAATCTAGGAAGCTCAAGAAATAATTGAAATGTGTATGCTGATCCCTAATCCCAGCAACAGCCGCAATGTTATCAGACATGTTCTCAAAATACAGGGCTAGCGCTTCTCTCTCTCTACTTTTCTCCATAAAACTTGTAATACATCTATTTCTGCTTTTTGTCGTGATACAATCATAGCTAGCGTACATATCCAGGTGTTGTGTTTTGTGTACATGAACATGCTAGAAAGTATCCGATTTCAGACTTATAGACTGCCAAAATCAAAGGTCGATTTTATTTGGATTTTTGATGAAATCTAAACATGCCATTAACTCCTGAGATATCGGTTTTGAAAATAGTTTTGAGCAGTAACGTTATCACAAAGACAACAGCTTTTTCAGTTTACGCATTGATTCGTGACTTTCTCAGATTGATATCTCAGGAGTTAATGGCATGTTTAGATTTTGTCAAAAATTCAAAAATTCAAAAAAAAAAAAAAAAAAAAAATTGACCTTTGATTTGGCAGCCTATTAGTCTGAAATCAGATATTTTTTTCAGCATGTTTAAGTACACAGAGCGCAATACCTGGATATGTACACTAGCTATGATTGTATTACAACAGAAAGCAGAAATAGATGTATTACAAGTGTTATGGATGATGATAATAATCTGTTTATTGTCCCTATGTCTCGGGATTATACACAGTATACCTTTAAATAAAATAACTATATATAAAACAGACATAACAGAAGACATGTAATTCATTTGCTTATCTCATAGAAGGTTGACGAAGTAACATCCCGGAGGAAGCGTTTTAGGTTTTCAGTGTTCGATGGCGCCAAATTCTTCATAGTCGTAACTATGTGCAAAGGGAAATCTGGGAGTCAGAAGGCTGATGGTCAGAACCAACCTTTGATGCACAGCAAAACCTTTGCAGGCTGCTAATGGCTAGCGAACCATCATAAAAGTAAATGCGGTAGCGCTTTCATGAACTCGATCACCGCTTCCAGACCTTTTTTGGAATCAAGTAGGATCCGGATATCGAGCTCGCTTGTTGTTTTCTTCAGTATTCTGCGCTCTGCTGTGTACAGAGTGCATTCCTTCAGAATGTGTTTCGCTGTTTCCAGTTGACCACATTGACATTTGTAGCTTCTTTCAGTGTTTTTGATTGTCTGAAAGTATTTACCTATACGACCGTGACCTGTTCGCAATTGGAACAGTAAACTAACAGTATGCCTGGGTTCTTTGGCCATCAAGACCCTCATTGGGTTACGGTATTGATCTCCATACAATTCCCTTCTTGTGCAAGAGTAGTGTTGCCGGAGCTCACCTTCTATTTCATAGTCTTTTTGCCAAATAACCTTCGCCATATCCAGCAAGGTGTATTTGATCTGTATCATTGTTGTTGTTGCTTCCGTGATTTTGTCGTATTCTGGCAGCTTCCACGGAGGCCGTTTGCTCCAATCAACGTTTTCTTTGATGTTGTTCAGTGCCGTAGCTTTAACGAAAAGCCGTTCTAATATCGTACCAGTATCCAACGCGCGTTTGGCTGCTCTTCTAACAGGATTCCTTGGGCATGTACATTTCTCAATACTCTCACGGCAAACCTGTTTTCGACTTCACCAATTCTCAAATCTGTTGGCAAAATATTAGCGTCGCGATGCATGGCCTTAGCTGGAGCCGTTATGAAGGCTGCCATTACCTTGCGGAGTGCGACATTTTGAACTCTTTGTAGTTTTTTCTTTCCAAGTTTTGGTGATCCTGCTGTACCAGATAGAAGCTGCATATTCGAGTATAGGCCTCACACAAGCAACATACAGTTGCCTCATTGTTTGGCACGATATACCGTTGACCACTCTTCCTAGTCACCCAACTATACCAACAACTCTGTTGCACTTGGAGGCTGTATTCTTCGCATGTTCTTGAAATTTCAGCTTGCTGTCAATAGTCACCCCTAAAAGCTTCAAACTCTGAGTAACCTGTCGCTTTTCGAGTCCTTCAATCGGCATCACTAGTTTTCTCTTATTCTTCTTGTCTCTCTTCATAATATGCATGAAATATGGTTTGTCACCATAATCAAAGCCTGTGTGGCACTCTTCAGCCCACTTATGACATATTCTTAATACGTTACCCAATTTTTCTGTGTTTTTGTTGACATCCTTGTTACTGGTATAGATTGTAATATCATCCACGAACCCAATGACATGGGCACCTGCTTCTCGAATCAAGTGTTATGGAGAAATGTAGAAAGGAAAGCGCTAGATCCATGTTCTGGGAGCATACCTGATAACATTGCTGATATTACTGACAATTAGGACTAATATAAGTGTTGCGGTTTCTAAAGAATTTTGCATGTCCATAGCTTTCCAACACTACTCTTATAATCCTGTAAGAATATGTTTTCCATGTAAAATCGTCATTCGTAAGTGAAAGAATTGAATTGTATATCCGTCCTAATTAGGAAATATACAATAATACTTGGCACAACTGTAGTATAGAAATACGACCTAACACTTGGGAATTAACACATGGGCATACAAGTACAACAACCCACTAAATTTCATTTTTTTTCTCCAACCATTTTTTGTGTTTTTTGTTTCCACACAATTCCAACTACCATACAAAGAGATTTGAACAAATGCAGTTGAGCGCCGCGTTGTTTCGTCGAGATGAAGTCATTGGTCGAGGATCATTTGGCGTAGTATACAAGGGGTAAGCATATATAGTTGTAGTGAGTAGTGAATAGAAGACTGACTTTTTGACTAGAGTGAACCTGGAAACAAACAAGGTGGTTGCCATCAAGATTCTGAATCTGGACACGGCGGAGGACGATGTGAAGGATGTGCAGCAGGAGATTGCGCTGTTGACGCAGCTGTCGCACGCCAATGTGCAGAACGTGACACGGTACCACGGCTCGTTTCTGTCCGGCGCAAGGCTGTGGATCATCATGGACTACTGCTCGGGCGGGTCAGTGAGCACGCTGCTGAAGGCCGGGGTGATTGAGGAGCGGTACTCCGCGGTGATTGCGCGCGAGATGCTGACGGCGCTGGCGTATATCCACAAGGAAGGAATCATTCACAGAGATATCAAGGCCGCGAACGTGCTCGTGACGCACGAGGGCCGGGTGCAGCTGTGCGACTTTGGCGTGGCGGCGCAGCTGTCGACCTCGCAGCTGCGAAGAACAAGCATGATCGGGACGCCGTACTGGATGGCGCCAGAAGTGATTCAGCAGGACGGCGGGCCAGGGTACAATCAGAAAGCCGACATTTGGTCGTTGGGGATCACGGTGTACGAGATCACGACCGGGCACCCGCCGTACGCCGACCAGGACGCCAAACGCGCGATCCAGCTGATCCCCCGGGCGAAGCCGGCGCGGCTCGAGGGCACGCAGTACTCGCCGGCGCTGAAGCAGTTTGTGGCCATGTGTCTGGACGAGCAGCCCGAGGAGCGCGCGTGTGCCGAGGAGCTGTGCCGGTCCAAGTATATTCGGCAGACCAAGAACGTGCCGACGACGATCATCAGGGAGCTCATTGCGCGGTACCAGACTTGGTACAGGACAAACGCGCATGCCAGAAGAGACAGTTTGGTGAACCCGAACGCGGCGTCGTCGCTGACCGAGGACGAGGCGGAGGAAGGCGACGATAACGACGACGACAACGACAGCGCGTTCTGGGATTTCGACGAAACAGAAAGTATCACAAAGGCAAGAGACACAGAGGACGAGGAGGAAGGGGAAGAAGAAGATAAAGACCAAGACCAAGACCAGGATAAAACAGGAGCAGCAGCAGCAGACGAAGAAGACGAGCTGCTGGACCTGCCGAACGTCTCTGCCCGTAAAGCGTCCTTCTACACGCCGTTCACGCCCAGCGGGTCCAACACGCCCGTCGCCGGGACTCTGCGGCCCAACGAGGACTCGACGATGCGCGGCGGCGCCGCAATAGACGACCTGACCGGGTCGCATCCGCTCATGGACCTGTTCCAGCAAACGCCGTCCGAGTACCCGGTCACAGCAGTAGGTGCGGCGGCTACAATGCCCAACTCGGTCGTCGGCGCAAGCGCGCTGGGCGGCGGGTCCGGGAACACGACGGGCCGGGCCCCGACGACGACGACGATGCCGCCCATGCCCACAATGCAGTCGATGCCGGTGCTGCCCTTGTCCAGCGCAGAAAACGCAAACAACACTGGTACAGCGTCAGCTTCTGAAATGATGCACCATCTTCCGCTGGGGATGCCGCCCATGCCGCCCAGTTTCGGCGGAACCCCCGGGTACAGCTCGCCCAGTGGCGGTGGCGGTGGCCCTTCTGCCAACTCGCCGCCGATCTCGATCGAGATCCCAAGCTCGTTCAGTATGCTTGACTCGCCCTCTGCGCTTGTCAAGAACTCGCCTACACTCCAGGCCATGCCGTTCTCCGGTGCTTCTACAGGCGGCGCGCTTTCGTATAAACCTCTGCCCATGACGCAGCAGGCCGTGACTCCGCATACCCCGATCAAGCCCGTGTTTTCGCATACGAATCTGACGTCCATGTCCACGACGCACATCCCCACCATCCACCATCAGCACCACAACACTCTCCAACAACAGCACCATCACCACCATCACCACTCGGCAGCACAGGGCATGCCGCCACTGCAGTCGTCCATGTCGACCACAAACATCCCGAACCCGGCGCAGACCCGGGTCGCGCGGTCCACGACGGTCTCGGGCAGTTCTGGCCTGCAGTCGCAGCATCAGCATCAGCAGCCAGGAGCGCCGGTCATTGAGACCAAACCGCGCTCGGTGTCGTCGCCGCTGCGGCCCTCGCTCGACTCGGCGAACTCGGCGCCGGTCACTGCCACGTCTGCGTCTGCATCTGCTGCGATGCCCGGAGCGATGCCTGGCGCGGCTGCTATGAGCATGATGATGGCGATGACTACGGGCGCTCGGCAGCATGTGCATCCACAACAACAACAACACAATGAAATGCCACAGCAGCCGGTGGTTTCGCCTCGTGGAGACGGCCGAATGGGACTTGCAATGGGCGCAGCGCTGGACCACCACAACCAACAACAGCAACAGCAACAGCAACAACAGCAAAGACCCAGCGTGGTCCCCTTGCAACGGCCCGCCGTCGTGGCTCCCACCGTCACCGTCAACGAGACGATCCGGCCCTCTCACACGACCACGACGGTGGTCGCGCCGGACTCGCTCTCGATGATGATGCACAGCGCGGCGGTCAAGCTGCAGCCGCCGCCGCGCCCGAAGCAGCCGCGGTTCCCGAGCCCCAAGACGTTTGAGCTGAACCCCGGGGTGCTGCTGGATGTGGGAGCGCATGGCAAGATGCGCGTGGTGACGGAGCTGGACCGGCTCCTGGAGCTGATGGTGGAAGGGCTCGAGGTCGTAGAGGCGGAGCTGGTCAAGGGGTATACTTAGTGAACCTGGGAGGTGGAGTGGAGTTGTGTGTCATATGTAGGTGTATATTGAATAGATGTGTATTTTTTTATGGAGTATGTATTAGTGTTTGGGTAGTTCAGCGTTGACAATAGTGAAATTCTGTTTAGCATTTTGAATACTCTATTTATCTAGATAGTATGGAACCTACATGCGTGAGACTTTTTGATAATTAGTTTTGAACTAGGGCGGATAAAGAAGGGATTGAGAAAGCATTTGGGATCAGTGAGGTTTTAATGGTATATTGCATATGTTCGGTTTTGCGTATATTTTTTATATTTCTTTATGTTTTTTTTATTAGTTTTTTCTATTCATCGTTGGTGATATAGTCCGACAGGGATTTGGGGGAAGGACAGTTTCTTGGGTCGGGTGATGGGGGATAAAATCTGTGCAGGAGTTAGGTGTAGGAATTTAGTGAAAGATTTGGGGGTTTAGAATGTTGGGATGTGTGACGAAGCTGGTGCAGTTCGTAAAGGTTTTTAGGCTGCTGATCGTTTGATATGAAAATAAAAGATAATGGACAGGATCTGAAAGCAAGTGTAATATAACGCTCAAACATGACGATTCGGGACCTTGTGAAAAACATTATAATATTATATAAAAATTTTTTAAGATTAATTTCTAAGTGAATGGCAATAGGGTCCTTAAAAGGTGATGACCAAAGACACACAGAACAAAATCTATCATTTTTTTCTGGTTTATTCAAGTCATACCCCAAGCGTTGAGAAATTTAATACTCTGCCCGGGAGTTTTGATCAATCAATTGCAAGATCTCTGTGTTACTTGAAAGTTTGTGACAGCTTGCTGTGAATAGACTTGCTCATCACTGCGCATCTTTGTCACGCTTTCCTAACAGGAGAAATCAGAGGAGATGGTCATAGAAACATTATTACTGGTGTACATTGACAAACTTGAAAACTCTGGTTGCCTTGTGTGCCTCTCTCGTCTTATCATCAAACTCTCCCAAGAATCAGCAGCAATTCGTGAACCTGTATCACATACACTAAGCTTTTCTCAAGTCATGGAACTTGTCATGTGGTGTTTCGACAAGTTTAGGCAGGTTGTGAGGTATGTATGGTGCCAGTGGCCTGGAGCTATATTAGAGTTGGCTATTTTGTCCAATAGGAACAGAGGCACTTGAAGAAGTAGGCTGATCACAGGTCTGACAAGTTTGGGTATACGTTTGTGCTGTGGTTTTAGAAAGATTAGAAGAATATTTTACAGTAATTGGATATATCCTGAGAATGAATTGCATCGAGATCTAAAGGTCACTAAAAAAGGTAAAAAACTTTGATGTGTGTATAGTCACAAGTTTAATGAGCAAACATGTTTATGCTAGATCTTTGTGGGGCGTCGCGTTTATAAAACATTTTTTAAATAAATATTCGTCGAACACGATTTGCTGCAAATTGAATTAGATGGGAGCTGTTTTATCGTCAGTGTACGTGCAGACTTAAATAGCCGATAAACGCGTAAACTGATTACGTAGACGGAGTTTTGGACAGTACATTGTAATAGATAATAATATCATTGAATATTGGACTATCTAACGACTGAAAAATGGAGTAAGTTCTGTATTTTGAGCTGATTTTATGTTTTGCTAATATACAGAGGGGTCCAGTGGCACTGCAATTAGAACCTTATTTTGGAATTTACGTAATCACTACATTTCACTTCCAACAAGTTTTTTAAATCAACAAATATTCTTACAATCTCGTCAAAACAACCATGGGTAGTTTTAAATCAGGAGAATCTGATGATGCTTGTAAAAATGTATGTCGATGGTTCATGCCAGTAGCAGTATCAACTTTATCAGCAATTTTTCCAAAAAATGGAATTTCCACTTTTTTTTTTCTTTACTCCATAACTTTTCTGATATTCATTTCTGCATTTCGTTGTAAATACTTATCGCTAGCGTTTATCAAGATCTTGAATTCTGTGTACTCAGAAATGCTTGAAAGTGGCAGAGTCTCGACTTGTACAACACCAAACCCGAGGTACTCATTCAGGACTTTTTTGGCAAAATCTAAACATACCGTGAAGTCTTGAAATATCAAATTAAGAAGTTATAATTCCGTATGTATATTAAAGTCTGGTATCAGTAAAGAGTCTTAAACTAGCAAAAACCTCTTTTCAACTCGATATTTCAAGACTTCACGGTATGTTTAGATTTTGCCAAAAAAGTCCTGAATGAGTACCTCGGGTTTGGTGTTGTACAAGTCGAGACTCTGCCACTTTCAAGCATTTCTGAGTACACAGAATTCAAGATCTTGATAAACGCTAGCGATAAGTATTTACAACGAAATGCAGAAATGAATATCAGAAAAGTTATGGAGTAAAGAAAAAAAAAAGTGGAAATTCCATTTTTTGGAAAAATTGCTGATAAAGTTGATACTGCTACTGGCATGAACCATCGACATACATTTTTACAAGCATCATCAGATTCTCCTGATTTAAAACTACCCATGGTTGTTTTGACGAGATTGTAAGAATATTTGTTGATTTAAAAAACTTGTTGGAAGTGAAATGTAGTGATTACGTAAATTCCAAAATAAGGTTCTAATTGCAGTGCCACTGGACCCCTCTGTACATCCTGTTGTAAAAAATGGAAACTGAACTCTACGGATATTTGAGTGGTTGAAAAAGATTGAAATTTGGCTGCAGTCCATTCTAAAAACATGAATTAAGTTGAGAGATAATATCATTTTGTGTCTTTCCATTTCAGCATCAGCAGTAGACCGTTTTCAAGTTATTAAAAATGTGTACAAGTAGTGTCAAACGCGTTTTTACTTGAAATTTTGTCTTGTAACACTGTCGTATTTCGGTCTCTTGGCAAATGTGATAGTTAGTACACTGGATTTGTAGCTAAAGTGGAAGCAGTATTTTGATCAGGTTTCTAGTAGATATTTTACCCAACATTTTATGAGATTGGTTCACAGTAGATGATGTCACCACGTTTGAAAAACTGTGGTAAAAAATAAGAGTGTGGATATTGAATTATGGCTGAACAAAATCGTTAATTTTTTGAGAGTTGCACTACTGGTCGTTAAGCTACGACAAAAAAATCTTATCACTGTTAATTTTATAAGATGCATTGAGTAATTTTCCAACATGAAATGTATATACATTTGAAAATCAAATTCATGATATAGATCTTGTACTTCAAGTAAAAGAATTTGAATAGGTCAGATATTTAAAATTATAATTATAGCATCTGGTTTCTGTTTTTGGTTTCGAAAACTGCTGCATTAGTTTTTAAACAAAGATGTTTTCATAGGTGGTTTGATCAATTTCGAATGTGTAGAGTGAGTGTATCGTTATTATAATTTCTATCTAGAATTTTCATTTCAACTAATGATTGATTGCCTGATCATGGTAACGATATAATGTGAACGAAGTGTGATAAACCGCTACACCACTAGACCAAAATTTTTTGGTAACGATACTTTGGGGCTTTTTACAAAATTTGATACGAAGGTCAGCCTTACGAGATACAGTCCTAAAAGCTCTGGCATTTAAACCGCATCTCAAAATACTTAATATATTGTGTATTCTTTTATTCAGTTACCAAATGACTGTTCTGACTCTATATTGTAAGTGATTCTGGGGCCAATCATATTTTGTTTGCTCTCCATATATTTATAACCAAAACTTCAATTGACCTGCGCAAATATGTTTTGAGCTGAAATTCAGGTTGCAATCATGAAATTAATTGGTGTGCCAATCTTACTACAAACGAAAGACCACTATCTTTTTGAAACCTTCTTCTCCTACAAAATACAAATCTTTTCGCCTCACCATTCTTTTTGACTGCAACACTACTTCAAATTCCTCTGTGCCAAAGTGCAATCCTTGACCTTCAACACTTTCCAACAATTACATCCAGATCATTCCCATTTTTGGTATCTCTACAACCTTTTCCTACCACACTAAACCTTGCACAATATCCAATACCCAGCTTTTGTCACTATACCCAGTTACATACTACTCAACAAGGTCTTTAACTTGACAAAACATAATTTTCTATTTATAATCAATATTTTGGCCAATCCGGAAATACGTATTTCTTAACAAGGTCTTTAACTAGACAAACAATAATTTTCTACCGATAATCAGCACTTTGGCCAATCCAGAAATACGTATTTCATTACAGGGTCTCAACCCTCACCTATTCTTTTGGATCAGAAAAAAAAATCCGACTTTCGAATGGTCCAAAATACGCGCTAGTACGATTTTAGTATTACTGCAGACTAGACATGTGCACATCTACAACTTTATCTTGGATTTTATGATTGACAAGATGATGATGGTGTGTATGAAATTTGATAAAGAATTTGATTTTTCCCGTTAATACAAAAAATGCGATAACAAATAAGGCATATTCTGGATAGACATGTACATAAATTGGCCAACAGGTAAATAATATTTGAAGAAAGTATATGTCAGGGAGCTGACAGTATTTTTGCTATGATAGTGCTACCATTTCATGAGCGTACAGAAGCAACAAAAATAAGTTCTTTCAACAGATTATCAATCTCAAAACATCACGGTCTCTTGTGATAGTTATTTTGCGAAATGTGTTTGCAAATAGGCTATCAATATGTACTGGACACAAATGTCAGTGCTCAAAGTGTGAATTCCATTATGTATTTACACATGCATTAAAGTCGTAGGGCCAAAACTGCCATCCAACGTTTGATTTTTGACTTGTTACAATATGCAAGAGCTATGATATTGATTAAATTTTTTCTAAGTCTGGGAATAATTAATGTGCATAGTCATACAAAAGTTCCTGGCTTTTGTGAATTAGAGCTAGTTACAAGCATGGTTGCGTTACACAGCTGTTATAATCTATTTTAAACGTCTTCCATAAGATATCATCTTTTTGGCGCTCAGGATTACAATATCAAACGCATTTAGAATTCTGCCAAGAAAAACATCTATTTATTTGTATACCTTGGAATTTCTTTGCTATGTGTTCATGAGCTTTGGAGCTCTTGGCTATTTGCAACAAAGCTTATTGTCGCCAAAATAAGATAATCTGCTGCTTTCTCTTGCACAAATAGCACCCATTCAAACAGGTTAGGGCACTCTACTTGAATCCAGAAAGTAGACATTCACAAACTTGCTCCGACAAATCTGGTCATTAATCGCTTTAGTGCATTCAGGTTGAACATTGCTGTGTTTGATACGAGATCGGCTCTAGTCCAGAGTGCATTGATATGTTGATGCTTCAATGAATGTTGAAATTAAACTTTCTATTTGACTTATTCCCAGCCGTGGCACAACCACTTGAAATATTTTTCACATTTTAATCCACCACCCCACAACAACAGCAACTGCCACAACACACATCTCACAAGCACAATGGCTATGTCGATCTCGGCCATGATGGGCACTATTCCCAGTGCTCCAAACACACCGGCACTGCCATTATTTCAAGCTGGATCAACTGTCGACTCTAAGCATCAACTCCAAGCGACAAACACTCATTACCCCCACCATAATCACCAACAACAACAACAACCTACGCAATACAACTCGACCCCGATGAGCATCGAAGAAAGCAACGCGATCCAGATCAACAATCAGGAGACATACGCCGCTGCCGCACAGTTTCCTCGTCGCTCACTCGGGATATTTGAATACTCTTCTGGTCTGCTTTCACAACGACTCGACAACGCGATCAACTGCACGCTGGAAATGCGAGTGCCGATGCGATGCGTGGATATGAGCGCTGCGCCGGTCCGGAAACGCGCGGTATGGGGTACCGATATCTACACAGATGATAGCGATGTAGTTGCGATGCTGGTGCATCTGGGCTTGGTGAGCGAAGAGGTGGCGGAGGACGGGGCCCGCACGATTCAGATCAAGTGTTTTGGAGATGTCCAAGAAGGCGCGGTTGTGGGGCTGACCAGCGAAGGAGGACAGGTCAGCAAAGAGATCGAGACAGAAGCTGCTGGTCAAGAACAAGGAGCGGGCACGGACCAGGCGGAGCCCACACCCGTTGCAGCACCGAGCGCGCCCAAAGACCCGGAAACGGTGACTCTGCGGGTGTCGCAGCACAGCCAGGAGGCCGGTGCCGAGGGCGATCTGGGCGGGCGGGTGAGTCTCCGGGTCACACTTGTGGTGCTGCCACGCCTGGAGAAGTACACGGGACTGTTCCGGAACGGGCTGAACTCGCGGAGCTGGCTGACGCGCCACGACGGAGTCAGCATCGCCGTCGAAGGAGTGCTGGCGGTGCGCGAGCCGCCGGTACCGGTCGTGGCAGTCGGTGCTTGAGGCGTGTGTCCCGTTCAGCAAACACCTCTCGGACATTGCAAATCATCAAACTAAAAAAAAGTAAAAAAAATGCTTATCTGTTGTTGTTGGCGCTTCGACTGATCTTCAGCCCTGCCCGCTTTCTCCTCATTCCCCGTACAGAATAATAATACACTTTAATTATTATTTTTTTTTCCAATCAAATTTCCCTGCCAGTTTGAATTATTTATCCTCTTTTAACTTTTATTCGTAAAAAACTTTTCTTCTCTTCTTCTCCTCCTTCATCATTGTTCTGATCTTGTTTCTATCATCACCTTCTTCTAGACACTTTCATGCCCGAAATTCTCAGCTTGCCGCCTCCTTCCCTCCTGCCAGGTGCTATTACCCAGAAGGAGAAACAAGTGCAGCAACTTCAATTTGAACAACAACAACAAAAAGCGCTCTCGGGGATGAGCGCGTTCCTCGGGCAGTTGAGGCGCATGCCTCGCCGACTAAAGACCCTGATTCTGCGCAGCAGCGATGGCAGCAAAGGGTCTCGCAAGCCACAGCGACTGCGGCCAGAACAGCTGTTTGAGTCGGACACAAGTTGTGAAGAGGAAGAATATCACCCAAACTCAAACGCTACAAAAGAGCCAACCCCAGCAGCCATTGCTGAACCATCGCCACTACCTCCTTCAGAACTAAACCCAGTGCAGTCGAATCGGGCTACGGACTACGACGGAAACACAGCTGCCGAACTCAAAGAACTCACCGAGACCGCAACTACCACGGCGGTCGCCCAAATGGGTGCGACAACCACTGCAGGGTCGCGTCCAGAAGCCCGACGAGGCAACAGCTACTACTTTGAAAACTTGGGAGATGCGATCGAGGACACAGAGTCCGCGAGCTCGGGGCCTCGTGGCGGCGAGATGCTGGAAGAAGAAGAGCGTGTCAACGAAGGGTACAGGCGCTGGAAACGGCAGCGACGAGCCTGGACTCGGCCCACCGAAAATGGATACGCTGCACAGCCTACCAAAATCAAATACATGAGCGAGGCAGACAAGGTGACGGCGTATAAGATGCTGGTCAGCGAAAACCGTCGTTTCAAGGAGCCAGTGCCCTTACAGGACGTATTGGGCATCCTACGTTCTGGTTGGGTCGCTACCGGGCAGTGCCCTTCTTTTTCTTTGGGTGGGCAGCTCCCCTAGAAACTCTGAAATGAATTCTACTCTCTTCATGTTGTTGCATTTTCTTTCTTATTACTCGCGTTCATGATAGTGACTTGTTTTTATTTGATTTCAAGCTAGAAGTCTAATAAGATGTTGATATTAAAACAAGTACACATGTTTTTTGTCCCAATGTAGGAACCTCAGAAACAGTTGAAACCGCTCGGTTCAAATCACGAACTTTACATACCCGCAAACGCATACTCATTTATGTATTCATGTATTCATATGTACTCAGAAAATCAACAGATGCGTATTTTTTGTAGCTCTGTTGATTGTAATGATGATAAAGACGATTCTTTTAGCAACATCGCTAATTTTGAATTTGCCTCTGGGGCCATTCCAGGAATATCTTGTATTTTTGGGCAGAAACAGATGATATTGCTCTAGTGTGGGTTAAACCCTGAACCAGATGGGAGGGCATGGCGCGGCTACGCAGATTTCGGGGAACGACTCAGGGGATTGTAGACATAAAAAGTAGGGGAGATCCGAGATACGGGTACATTATGTATGCAGGTGCGTAGGATCCGAGCAAGCAAATGCAATAATACAAAATTGTAGGTAGACTGGCAGGACAAACACAAAAAGACGCAAATGCTGGAAGGCTGTAGCAGCTAAGGAAATACACCTGAAGCAGTATAATTTCGGAGTAAATGGTATCAAGATCTTAGCACAAAAGCGAAACAAAGTAGAGGAAGAGCGTTCAATACTGAAACGAGGCTTTGAAGAGGTATTGAAGAGAACGTAGCGCTGAAATCATAAGCGCCAAGTAGATCGAAATCATCAAAAACAGTCAAAGGCGGCTGAGCTTGTCGCGATTCACGCAAGAGCTGGAATGTAGTACGTCAAAGCCTTTAGCCCTTGAAAAAATCAAAGATACTTCACATAATATTATAAACCAGACTGCAGTCCGGATATCATCAATTATTACAAAAGGTTCCCGCTTTATATTTAATAGAAACAGCATCATTGTGTCATAGTATGAACGTAAAGTTCTCTAGTGTATTTTTTGAAAAGTAAATAATAATATAATAATACTTGTTGTTTTATTTCTGAATTGTGATATTTATGACGACAAGGACTAATTGAACCTGATCCAAAAATTATAGAAATGAATACTTACAAAAGCAACGTGTTGATGTACTCAATTCACAAAAAATGGCCTTTCAGTTGAAATAAAGGTCTACTTTAAACAAAGGAACGTGGTAATGAAATCACTTGGTTTCAAATCGTACAAATGCGTGTAGAAATTTTCAAATATTCCCGAGTACAGCAACGCTAATCATTTTAAAGTCATGATTGTGCACGTACCCAGTTTTAAGTACATAGTCTTGGTCTCAACTTGTATCAGCGCTGTGTCTATTCATTCACATTCATACTCGACACAACTGTAGTCAGACTATGAATATCTACATCTAAGAAAGCTTCTAAACATCTTGTTTATTAGATGCTCAATATCGTGAGAGTGGATCCAGTTTTTTGTCACTACGTGTGCTTGAGTACTTGAAATCAGCATGGAATATTATAGAAATGAGCTAGAGGGAATCATTGAACATTGTAGGCAAGTTTACGGTACAAAGGCCACAATTGTGCTTCAACCCAGAAAGAGATATCTAGTATATAATATTTCAAAAGCATTACTGACTTCAAATCTAGTGCTTTATAGGATACACAAGATCCTAAATCCAATTCATGTTTTTTCATCAGCTTCCTAATTTTCATACTATATATTACAATACAATCACTTTATTTACACCTTTGCTATCGAATCTGGAACCAGCCCAATTTCATTTTACATGTATTTGTTTTTGTATCTCAACATTGAAAGCTGTCAATGGAGTTAAACAGCTAATTCTTTTTTCTTGTCCTCCAATAGCATCATTTCTTTCAAACGCTTGCCAATCATCGGCAGCAGCGCGATCACCAAGACTATAAACGCAAATCCAATCCAGTACATTGCCGCAGCTTTCTTGCCAATATTCACCTTGATTAGTCCCATACTTGCCTGCTCCACTGCGATCTTCACACTTCTAGCACTGACGTGAGTGATCAAGCAGCTTCCCAGAATTAGTATAAACCCAATGACCAGGAAAATGTTCATGGCGCGGTTTTGAGGGGACTCTGCTGGTGACGGGAAAAACGCAGTAAAAATCATCAATGTGACTCCGGCGCCTAACGCAATCAAAGCTGCCATAAACAGCCCGTATTTGTCTTTGCTTGAAAACGCAGTTGCCAAATCAAGTAAATTCAAGTTACCTAGCACCTGTTTTTCGCCATTTCCACTGTTGCTTTTGCCGTAGATTGTGAAATTGGCCACGGGATGCAATAGCGTAGTATTGAGCGCTGCAATGTTTTGGGTCGTGCACAGACGGTCCTCGTTTTGCAGCTCAGTGCAAATGCCTACCAGTCCGGTCTTGATGCTGATCGCCGTTTCGTTATTGTACATGTCCATCGTACTGTTGTAAAACGGGCTCTCGGGATTATACTGAAACTCGAGCAAAAACACATTGGCAAACATGGAATTGGAATGGAGACAACCAGACATGACAAACGAACAGAGAAATATGGAAACTATTAAGAAAATTACGGCAGCAAACCGAGGCCCATGGCTAAAGTGAATAATATTGAGTCCAGCTTTCATATTCATTGTTTTAATGATATCTTTGATGTCAAGCGCTATACACCCTTAGTTGGTTCTGACAATTTTATGATAGCTTTCGAACTTCTCAACTAGTTTTTATAATATTTTTTGTGATTGTATATGTCTAGGCAACGTGCTTCAGTGTTTTTTGAGTTGAAACCGTCTATAGACATAAATCAACGTGCTGAAACGTGTATCAACCTCATGATATTTTGAATCATTCCAAACAAAATCCTCAAGCTTCCAAGATCCAGCATCATATTCTATAATGAAACAATCAATGGCCCCGATATTCTTCATAGCTATCGTGTATTAGGATTAATTAAAAATTGAAAATTACATACTGGTCAAATTATAATATTTAAAAAATTAGTAGGCTTTAGCAGGAGAACCCACTGGAGGTGCAGCAGTGACTGGAGCAGGCACTGAATTGGCAGGAACTGATTTGGCAGGAACTGATTGTGTAAGAGCATTGTACCAAGCGACCAACTCATCATAAGTGTTGGTCTTGAAAGAGTAAGTGTGCGAAACCAATCCAATAGTACGAGAAGCATCCTTGGCTTGAATTTGAATCTTGTTTTTACCATTAGAGCGAGGAGGGAGAGGGTCAATTTGACAGTCGGGAAGGTAGAAAGCTAGTTCGGGTGTAGCATCCTTGATGGCATCTTCAGAAGAATACTGCAAAAGGTATCTGCTAGGGGTAACAACGTAGTATGCAGAAGCATAAGACTTGAGAACTTTGCCTTCTTTACGATGCAAGTAGCCTTCAATGACGGGTCTGGTTGAAGCAGCATCCATGTTGGGGAATGCAATGTTGTTGACTGATCTCTTAGGAGTATCATAAGGAACGAGCAACGAGTTGGGTCCACGCATGTAGTTGTCCCACTCAACACCAGGGTTAATCGCAGCAAAAGTTTCCTTTAGATATTCAAAACTATTGGCAGTCAAGACACTGAACTCACCAATGTATGTTTCCAAGTAAGAGATTGTTTTTTGGATAACATCAATGACGTAAGTCTCGAGCTCTTGTAAACCGCGCTCAAAAGAAATTGTAGACTCCAAAGCGCTGTTTTCCTTAGCAACTTGATCTTCCAAAGCACTGAGGGTGTGGCGATAAAGAACATAAGGATCAGACTTGTAATCTCTTTTGGCATCTGAAATAGAAACAGCAGCAACTTGTGTTCCTAATGTCTCAATTGCATGTTGAGTAGTGGCCTGGGCCTTTTCAACATCTTTGGTATTCTTACTACCAACGCTCTTGGTGGACTTGATGTGCTTCTCAACCTCAGCCTTGGCAGTGGTCAACAATGGTAAGACTTTGTTTTTAATCGCAGTCTCTACTTCTCTTGCCTTGACAACTCGTTCCTCTGCCTTAGCTTTGAGAGCTTCAAATGCCTCGTTGGTGGTAACGCTAGGTCTTGGTGCATTGGGGTTGGTGAACTGCTCATTACCAGCAGCTCTTTGAGAAGTAGCAGGAGCTCCAAAGCTTGGGAAGTCATACAAGACTTTTCTAGACTTTTCCAGTCCGCTAGTCATATTTTTTTGGGTAGAGTATTGAGCATCAACGTATTCTTGCAAAACGTTGAGGGCCAAATACCAGCGATCCATACGATCCACAAGGTATCTGACGGTGTCTGGCTTATCGCTGGCAAAAGCTTGTTCAGTGGTAGTAGCTGGTGCTAAGGTATTTATTGGCGAAACCAAGGTATTTGTTGGAGTGACCAAGGTCTGTTGATGTTGCAGCGGTGCTTGTTGCTGGGATTGTTGAGGTGTAGTCATGATTGTAGTTTTAACTGGTGTTTGAAAGTGGTGAGTTGATAAAAGAAGGAGGGATGATGTTTGAATGTAATCAAGATATTACGTAGAAATTAAGGAATTTATCTGTGCTTTATATATCTTCAAACAGGTGTACTGTTCACAACACCAGGAAAACAGATAGTCGCGCATTATTTGATCACTGGCACTTGCCAGATCAAAGCATCCGACCAGCGCTAGGCGAAGTACATCACGCATGCCCAACCCCCCACAATCTCCAACCAGGTTTCAATGGATCGAAGTTGCTGACGTCGCCTTCGGATGTATACGGTATTCCAACAACCTTGTGAGACGGCGTGACTTCGGAATTTCCACTTGAGAGACTCTCAGTGTCATTTGGTGGCACGAACCTCCACGCAACTGGATATTCGGAAATACTTCCAGTTACAACGACTCAAGGTCCAAAAATCACAGGGCAGAAACATTAAATATAATCATTTTAGGGTCTTTTGATTGTTTTCCATGAAAAATAATCTGGAGATCAGGCTGTCTTTCAATAACTCCTTCTAGTCATAGCTGATCACGGCTACAACACTGCGGCAATTCGCCCGTGGTCCCAGATCGTCTGCTGTTGGTGATCTGACCCCATGGATCTTTGCAGACAAAGCTTTTTCGCCCATCTGGGCAACTGGACAACCTCATCTGTCCTGTCAATTCTCCGATTCTGACCAGAGTTCTTCCGGACGCTTCAACTGCGGCGTTCGTCCAGTGTCCATTTCTTTCTGGAATCACAAAGTGTTACAAGTCTCCTGTTCAATTGCCGGTTTGACAGGCAAAACGCGCACACTACGCTATTTTCAGCTTTCAAATGCGTTACAAAAATACTGTTTAGGAAATAAGCACAGCCGTATGTTGTGATTAGTTAATACGCGTGTGTATATGGAACTTAAGCTTGACGAAAATGCGGCAGTCCGCGATTCAACGATTCGACGTGCGCCAACTCTTTTAGTTGTAGTCAATGAGCTCACACAAAGCCTCACAAGACGAATAAACAGATCATGTCGGAATTATCTGCTGCAGAATCGCTTGAGAGAACTGAACAGTCCATCACTCTCGCACTACAAGAAATTGACCGCAACTTTGCAAAAGCAACACATATTGTCACAAACTCGATCCTCCCAGTCATAGAGCGCTATGGTCAGACATCGCGAGATTTGTGGAAAAATGTCGAGTTTTGGAAACGATTCCTGGAAGCGGCAGGTGATGTGAGGTTTCAGGGAAGCGATACAGAGGAAGCTGAAGATTTTCAAACAGGGGACGAACATGCTTTACGACAACAGAAGCTAGTGAGCGAGCATGAATCACCAGACCATAATATCAACGAAATGTCTGAAAGTCTTGACATTTCGGCTCCAGAACAAGGCACTTCGACTGAGCTGAGTCTACCCTTCATCACACCCATAGCCATGAACCATCTACAGTATCATAACCACAACATGTCAGTTAATAGTTCTCCGTTTAATTCGAATCTCGACCTTTCTCATACCCCCACACCTGTGTATATATCGCATAGTAACAACAACAATAGCGACAATCTAGGATCAACGCCCTCTATTTCTCGACCTCCAAAATCTCAGCCTGAGTTCAAAGTTCCAGCAATTACGAAAACACCTGTTCGCTCAGTTGCGTCTCGTTTTGATTCTTCTCCTTTAGACATTCCCGAACCGCCGCAGTTACAAACACAGTTGACTCCAACGCCGCCTCGCATGACAGATGCGTCCTCATACAATGCTGAAACACCTGTGCCAGCTGCGCAAAAGGAGGTATCGAAAAACACGGGCGAAGCCAAAAGTGGTCAGAACGCCTTTGCGGACGAGTCCACTGCCCCAGACATTTCTCCTCCTTCGCTAAACATCGATGTGAGAAATCAACTGGACATATCTGAAGAAGAGATCAGCGTACCTCAACGAACAAGGCTCTTTTCAGATGAAAATAGGATTTCTCAGCAAATCATACACCATCTACCCATCTACATATATTCTCATACATATTGTATACATATGCATATAAACTGATTTACAGTTTATCGTTTAATCCCCTCTATTCACTGCGAAAAGCGTAAATGTGTGGTTTTGATCACAATGGGTACGGCTACACAAGCACAGATAGAAAAGGCTCCCAATGAATTTTGCCACGCTCCATCTTCACTCCACTTTGATCACACGCTTTTATTATCTTTTCTGTTTTGATCTTTACTCTTTAAATGCACACAAGCCATGAGGTTCACTGTATACTGTCTAGTTAGCAGTGCTCTCACCTCTCTAGTGATTCTTTTAGCATTGATCAATCGACCAAACTTTTATTCGGCAGCGATATGTGTTTACAAAAACAGCGCTAGCTTACTAGTCTTGCTCAATCAACTCTTCATATTCGTCATGATTATCGGCAAGGGTATTCAACTATTATTTTTTGGTCCATTGCGTGAATTGGAGTTGCAGCATTTATACGAACGAGCATTTTTTGCAGTCACAGAGTGTTTCCTGTTATTAACAGTATTCAAAGATGAGTTCAAACCCCAGTTTTCACTCTTTTTCGGATGCCTTTTGTTTCTGAGGGTATTCCATTGGATCATTGCTGATCGAGTTGATCTGATGTTTCAACTGGCTCGCCCGCCATCTTTGCTCACACACTTCAGACTCTGTTCAGTAATTGCTCTTTGTGGAATTGCCGATGCCACATTGATCCGATACTGTGTTACACACTCGCCCACGGGCGTGCTAGTCATGTTTGCATTTGAATTTGTTCTTCTTGCCAACAGTTTGCTTCTCTCATGTGGCCGATACTTTCTTAACATTGTTGAAAGTCGGTTTCTGGCAACACATCTTGAAGAAGATGCATGGGAAAAGAAATCACTGTGGGTGTTCATCCTTGAAACCACAGCAGACTCAACCCGTCTACTCACTTATGTTGCATTTTTCCTTGTCATTCTGAAGCCGTATGGTCTTCCGCCATTGCACATTCTCCGCGATGTCTACCTAACAATCGTGTCACTAACAACTAAAGTATCAGATTTTATTAAGGCGCGCAAAGCGCAAGCTGCCATGGACTCTACATTCCAAAATGCAGTAGAGCAGGATATGGAGCGAGAAAATGTGTGTATCATTTGCCGGGAGGACATGGTGGTTGTCGATACCGTCGCGCCTCGTTATATCCCTAAAAAGTTACCGTGCAACCACGTTATTCACTATGGCTGCTTGAAGAGCTGGCTTGAACGGTCTCAACGTTGCCCGATTTGTCGTCGTCCAGTGCTTTCCGGTGTGCCGGATCACGAGACTTCAAATAATGTAGCTGCTGTCGGGGATGTAGTTATCCTGGGAAACGAGGCAAACAATATCAATCCAATGGACGAACCTTTGATTCCCGAAGTCCAAAATACAGACGAGGTTCAGGCCCCAGCATTTCCCGAGGTTATGCGTACCAATGAAGTTGACGCTGAGCACATGGTTGAACTACCACGAAATATGGTAATCCCCATGGGATGGAGAGCAGTTCGAATGCGGAACAGCGAGGACTCGGGACTTGAAATCAAGCTGGCTGCTGGGCAGTGGGCAAAAGTCTTGCGTAGGAATTAAACGAGTAGTTGTATATAGATGAAAATACTTGAAACGTTTATCATGTCTTTTTATGTTTTACATCTCTTATATCTTGGACGACTTGTCTTCCACAATGAGTTTCTGTAAGGCAGTTCTTAAAGTATTTTCAATTGGTTCCGGTCGGTTTGTTTTTTCATTCACAAAGACATGGACAAACGTGCCCAAAGCTTTTGCAGCTTTTGACTGGCCTTGGAACACACCGATTTTGAAGGTGACAGAAGAAGAGCCCAGTTTGTCCACTTTGAGACCCAAAACAATATCTTCTGGATATCCGTGCACAATATCAAAAAAGTGAGTATCAGACGAGACAACGAGGCCGCGCTGACCTTTCAACAGCTGCATTCCTCCATAAAGACAATAATACTTATTTACGACAGTGTCGTAAAAGGCGTAGTACATAGCATTGTTAAGATGTCCATACATGTCATTGTCATTGAACCGAGTGGTTTCTGTAAAGTGAAAGGCAAAATCTGAGAGCTGAGGGCGTGATTGGCGAACCATTATGGGCTTTGATGTTGGAGTGGAAAGGTGGAGAGAGTGGAGATAAAAAGTTTGGGTTCCGAGGATGTAAGAAAGGTGCACGGCTGAGACTTGAGCTATTCTGGTCCAATTTTACAAACCATGGCCAAACACTGTTGACTGAATTCCAGATCAATATTGTTGAAAGGATATTCATCATAAAGCCTACGCACAATTCAAGTGTGATATTTCAATAAGCTTTTGATTTCAAGATATACGCGAGAGTATTTATCGATTTGAAAGGTAGTATTACGCTGTGTACCTTGAATTGACAGCAATCCAGAATGAACACTGGTTGTAATGACGTTCGTAATTATTCATTATTTAGTACGTTTGGATTTTGTGATGAAAGATTGAATAGTATGTTATTGGTCTTGTCATTGATTTAAAAGATATTGAATCTTGACCACTGAATGATTTCCACAATCAAAAGTACAAAATAGGATTCACAAATCATTCATTTATTCCAACTTTTTAGAGCTGTTGTATTTATGTTGAATCTATTTTGAATGTAAATTTGAAACAAATTTGAAATTTCAACTGCGATATCTGTATATTTGGAGCTTTTTAAACATAAATGTTATCATTTTTTGTTTCCTAATTTCGGTTGCTGGACTCCACACATCGATCTTTACGTTCAGCCGTGCGCTCAAAATTTTTCCATTAATTTTCACTTCACACTTCCTCGAACCTACCTTACCCATTTCAAAGTTCATCTTTCAAAAAGAGCACGCCATTAATCATGTCCGACGAAACACAAAGCGAGTACGTTGCACATGAACGAGAAATTGTTCAAGCCGTCATAGATCAGTGGAAAACCACACCAGATGAGACCAACTTGACCGTGTTGTTGACTCGTGTACATGCTGCACATCCAGACTGGGCTCCTGTGAGCCTTGCGCGCCTCAAAAAGGTGCTCAAACAGTTCAATTTACTACCTCAGACTCCTGAGCTCATTCAAGAAGCAGCGAGACGTCAGGACTATTCAAAATACATTGTTTCGGCTTCGGAGAAAATGCCAGGACTTGCAGAGTCTGCGCCAATTAAAGAGAATCTTATCAAGGTTGTCTCTTCCAAGGCAAGAGGTAACGGACTCTACGCCAAAAAGGTGTTTAGTGTTTCAAAACAACCGCTCTGGACCGAAAGACCGATTTTTGTGGCTCCAAAGAATCTGCAGGGTCCTGCGTCTTCCACGGGACTTCCAGAGTGTTCATACTGTCAGGGTCTCGTACTCAACTTTAAAAATCCTACTAAATGTAGCGACTGTTCTGCCGTATTTTGCAATGCAGACTGTTTGGCAGCTGCGCCTGCCGCGCACCGTGTCACGAAGCATAATGTTCCTGGCCACAGCGAATGGTTGGCATATGCTCAACTCTGTGCAGACGAGTCGTGGTTAGCAGGATACGCTTACGGGTTGATGTCTCTTGAAATGTTGGAAAACAAGGTTTTAGCGGATCAGTTTGCCTCGTTAGCTTGGATTCGACAAGACAAGCGTGTGGAAATCGCGGCCACGGGGGCTGGTGAGAAAAGTGTGTTTGGCGAAGAGCAGAGTGAGCGTCTGTGGCGCGATGCGCATTCGAAATTGGCTTCCTGTTTGGCCAAAGCGTCCAACGGCTCTTACGAATTAACTTACGACGACTTTCAACGTGGACTCGGTGCCTGGAATCTCAACAACGTGAATGGCTGCTTATTCAAAATCCATTGTCACTTGAACCATTCTTGCGAGCCCAATGTCAAAGCAAAGTTTGTCAAGGAAGGCGGTAGCAGAGCGGCTGGAATTGAAGTTTTGGTCTTACAAAATGTATCAAACAACGAAGAACTAAAGGTCACTTATGTGAACCCGGAGATGGAGTACTACTCGAGACAAGATCTGCTACGAAAAAACTGGGGGTTTGTCTGTGGATGCCCAAGATGTAAAAAAGAGTTTAAAGATATTACAAGTAAATGAATGTAACTGTGACATTTCAAATTAAAAAACGTATCTTTGAAGCTCATAATATCAGATATACAACTACATAAAATTTTAGATAAAAATTGGTTGTATAGTGTAGTGGTCATCACATCGGATTTTGACGATATCGCGAAATTCCGGGAACCCCAGTTCGATCCCGGGTACGACCTTATTTTTGGCTCAACAAGGTATGATTTACCATTGAATCGAATACTTTTGTATTGTTTTTGTGTATAGAGTCCAACTGAAGCCTAATTCAAGTGCATACACATGTTTGTGTACAATGAATGGAAACATTTTCAAGACACATAGAAAATTACACCGAAAACGTGAGGAAAAGGTAGACCAAACGGAAAGAATATATTGGTACTGTCAAGACCCATTTTAACAATTCTTGCAATATGTTGAAAGATAAAGGCGAAGTTTTTTGAATTAGAACAACTGTTCATAGCAAATCGCGTAATTGTAGAGTCAAACGTGTATGTATAGTGTAAATAGCCAATGAAGA
The DNA here is from genome assembly GCA_022457085.1 of Saccharomycotina sp. CBS 16003. Taxonomy (NCBI): domain Eukaryota; kingdom Fungi; phylum Ascomycota; species Saccharomycotina sp. CBS 16003. Next base: position 1,986,391 of record JAJNCF010000013.1, on the reverse strand, counting down.
TGTCTATGCATCTGGAGCCGCTAAGCAGCAGCATTTGAATGAAGTTAGGACCGGGCTTAGTTGATTGTTATAGATTAAGGAAGCAGATTTGAAATTATTATACCATCTGCGACGAAATGGTTTGACACGAAAACGATGGCGCCAGCGAGATTGTACACACGATCGCCAAATACCTGGCTCTGTACAAGTGGGCAGACGTGCTTCGTTGAGTTCACCGCTTTGTTTCCCAGGTATTGAGATCAAGCCAGATCTGCAAGGAACAGGATTTACAAAGACGATTTGGATATGCAAACAACAAACGCGGCCTGTACTAATAGTGTGACAAGACGGATAAAGAAGGAAAGAGAATGGAGGTATTGGGCATAGTTGGAGTTATCGATGATCGTAACAAGAACAAGATCTAACCAATAAGTATCATGATGTTGATAGTAAACAGAATAGCGCGATGCTAATTACATCAAAACCGATGGTAAAAAAAAAACAAGATCAAGACGTATGCGCTTTGGATCGAGGACATGACAGCGACGCAGCAATCAACTAAAACTGATGAAGCAGTTATTCAGGATAGAAGCACCGCTGAATGAGTTGATGATGATTCTGGCCAGCTGAGGGGATCCGAGTGCTTTTGGGCGAGCCGCAGCGCAATCGCAGCGCAATCGCCTGTATCCCATCAGGGTCTCGTTCGCCCAAAAGAAACGGTTCTCAAGCATTTAAACCAATCGGGCGGTGGGTGATTTTGTTTGGCTGCTCTCTTCCTGAACGATACACCCCAAATTCGCAGTGGGTTGCAGTTAACGTGGGTTTTACAGTAGGCGAGCGGTAAGTAAAGGATGCTACAGTTGTTGCTTCTCCCATCGTCATCGTCATCATCATCAGCTATGGTTGCGGGCCAAACCAGATGCTAACAAACAGGAGAGTCATTCAAATCTCTGACTGCTAAAAAGAGAAAATTGTTTTAGGCCTGGCAATACGAGAATCAACATTACTGCAAGTCCGCTACGGCTAACTCGTTTTCACCGACGCGGGATCCACGAGTAAACTCGACAGCAGCGGAATTGAACTTCTGGCAACAGCGCGAGCCCGTAATTCCATTGGCTCAAAACCGGGATGCTACACGGCGGAACCGGTCTCTCTCTTCAGCTCGTTTTTATAATATTATAAAGACTCAGACCGTTGATTAGCAGCTTTTGCAAATAAATAAATACAAACGTTCATGCTCTGGGAATAGGAAAAATTTTATTTTTGTGTTTTATTACTTTTTTTTTTTGTATCTTTTTTACTTTAAAATTTTTTTCTTTACTTCTCCTTCGTCTTTTTTGAAAACCCGTTTCAGTTTGCATTCTACTTCATCCGGCTGCTATAATCACACATCGCTGTCGTCCTCACCATTCGCATACACGCCTCTTCTTTCACCGCAATTTCCATATTCATCGCCATCTCCGATCTGTCTCTGATTCACCAGTGATTTTCTCGCGTGTTTGTGTCTGCACCCGCATTTTTGTACATACATTGTTTTCTCTATTATTCATGGCATTTTAAGCTAGTTTGCGTCCACTCAACCTCACGAATTGCTCAAAAAACAAGACTTTTTCTCTCCGTCTGCGCTGCTTCTCATCTCAGTGCCACAATCATCCAGCGTTCAATACGATCAGCTAAGTTACCGATAATTTACCGTCAACCGCTGCTCAGATACATAATTTTCTTTTCTTTTAAGTACTAGAAAGAGAAGCAACTACAAAAGAGTTCTATTGCTAAAAGAATCTTCTGTTCAATCCCTCGACTCGTCTTCTGCTTGATCAAACTCGCCAACCTACTCGTGCTCATATATAATGCTTTCGGGCCTCGTCAAGTCCCTCGGGTTTGACCACCACCGCCCCACACATGCTCAAACGGCCAACAGCAATAACAATAATAGCGACTCTAATAAACAAGCTACGAAAAACCTCGGCGGAAAATGCAGCAGGTCGACAACCACAACTACGACCACTACTATCACATCCAACCAACGCCACTCCACTACCAGCTCGGCCTCCACGCCACAACCAAGATCTTGTAGCGGCAGCACAGCAAACAGCATTCACGACCATTTCAACAAAGATAGTCAAGACATCAAAGACTTCCACAACATGAACCTCGAAAATGACTCCTCCTCCATCCATTCTCTATCTCCAACAAACTCTTTATCCATCACGGATCCTTCATCCGCTACAAACAAATCATCACCATCACCTAACGAGACCTCCAAACTCAAATCTAATTTAAACCATTATTTGAATCCTAAACAAAACACTAATACAAACAACTCTAATTCGTATACTAATTCTAGCACCAATAACAACATCGGCAGCAATAACTCTCAAGATATACATGGCCATTCCTCAAAAACCTTTTTTGGTCTGTGGTCGCCTAAGTCATGGCTATCTTCCTCAAACGGTTCAAATAGCTCAACAAGCACGTCTTGTTCCGCCAACAGACATCCTTCGATTTGCTCCATGGCATCCTCCACCGGCTCAAACACATCGTTATCCAGCTGCAACATCGAGCCTGGCTCTTATTGTATCGTCAAAAACAACACTGGTAATGAGCCCAACTCCGCCAAAGGATTTCTACCTTATTCTGGACTACTAGATCATTCGGGCACCACTACGCCCCCCACTACCTTAGCCCCTATTCTCAACACGGAGGTCATTTCCGGTAAATTCTCACCAACCCCTGGCTCTGCATCTTCATCCATCGTCTTGCACAAAACAAACAACTCAAAGTCCAAAGCCCCAGTGCCCATCAAGAAAGATCAACATTCTCACCAGCACACTCAATCTCAAGATATCAAAACTTCCAAGCCCAAGGAGAATTCTGTGGTCAAGAGCGTCAGTGCGGTCGAACGCACGGTCCTGGGCAAATTGAAAGTCAAAATTCTAGACTCTAAAGATATCAGGATTCCCAACCCCTACGTAGTGTGCACTTATGATTCTTCTGAATATGTGACCTCTTCGTCGATGATTGGCATCCCGTTCATGATGATGAAAAAGCGTGTTGCGCCCAAGGCCTTGACAGAAGAAACCCAGTTCGATGTGACTTTTGAGAAGGCAGAGCTAGATATTAGTATTTACGAAAGCACTCAACACAAGTTCATGGGCCATATTAATTTTCAACCAGATTTGTCAAAAACAACATTTATTGACAATTGGTACTCGCTGGAACTTCCTGGAGAAGAAGACGACTCTGCATCAACAAGTGCAGGCCAGATTCGGATTCAAATTTTCTACGAGCGAGCCAAGAAAAACAAAAAAATTGGCCCCGAGGATTTTGAGGTCATTCGATTGTTGGGCAAAGGTACCTTTGGCCAGGTGTTCCAGGTGCGGAAGCGTGACACGCGGAGGATCTACGCGATGAAGGTGCTTTCTAAGAAGGCCATTGTCCAAAAACGGGAGATTGCGCATACTGTGGGCGAGCGGGACATTATGGTTCGGACTGCTAATTCCAAGTTTATTGTTGGCCTCAAGTTCTCTTTCCAAACCGAAGGCAATCTTTACCTGGTGACCGACTTCATGTCGGGCGGCGAGCTGTTTTGGCATTTGCAAAAAGAGGGTAAGTTTAAAGAAGAGCGGGCAAGATTCTACATTGTCGAGCTCATCATTGCTTTAGAGCAGCTCCACGATAGTGGCATTGTATACAGGGATCTGAAGCCAGAGAACATTCTATTGGACGCAAACGGGCACATTGCTCTGTGCGATTTTGGACTGTCCAAGGGCGACTTGGTGCACAACAACAGTACAACAAACACGTTTTGCGGCACAACAGAGTACCTTGCTCCTGAAGTGGTTCTCGACGACAATGGGTACACCAAGATGGTTGACTTTTGGTCGCTCGGAGTTCTGGTGTTTGAAATGTGCTGCGGATGGTCTCCTTTCTACGCCGAAGACACCCAGCAAATGTACAAGAACATTGCATTTGGCAAGGTGCGGTTCCCCAAAGACAGCGTGACTCCTGAATGCCGGGACTTTGTCAAGGGACTACTGAACCGGAATCCCACACACCGCTTGGGCTCGCGGGGCGGAGCAAGAGAGCTCAAAGCGCATCCCTTTTTCAAGGGAGTGGATTGGGAGGCCATGTCGCAAAAGCAAATTGAAGCACCATTCAAACCCGTTTTGCAAAACGAAACAGATGTATCCAACTTTGACCCTGAGTTTACGCAAGCGTCGACAAGTGTGCTGAAGAAGTCGCTGGTGGGCACGCCGCTCTCGCCAGGCATGCAGGCCAAGTTTGGCGGGTTCACGTATATAGAAGAGTCTGCGTTCGACAATCCTGAATCACGATGGGCTGTGACCAACGCCAGCGAATTTGAAAATAGCGAAGACGAAGAAGACGTCGATGCTGATGATGACGATACCTCAGTTGAACGATTTGATATTTAGATTTTGAAGATTGTTTTTTTCTCATTGTTATTCCATTCATTGTAAATTATATTATGTAGCATTATTATCATATGTTTTGAATCTAGATATTTTCTTTGCCAAAGCATGAGGTCTACCAGAATAATATTATGATAGAGACGCCGGAATGGTGATTCAATCAAAGTACTACACTTGAGGGAGTTGCAAGCTTAGGCTGGCCTGGGTTGCGGGAGATTGATAACGGAGTTGCAACCAAAACGGGTAAATAGGGACTAAAATAGTAATGTAGGTATCCATAGTTGGATGTTATAGGGCAAGAACAATCAGAGGCAGTGTGTGTATCGTGGACATGCGCCTGCGTGATCTGTATCAAAACTGTGGTAAGTTACACCCAGACTGCTATGATAGGTTGTTGATATCTGTGGTTTTGTGGTAGGGCTTTGAGGGTGTATCAGGTGTTGAACTATGGGAGCAGCGTTATGTGGATGCGAGTTGCTGAAACTGATTGGTTCTACTGATAAGTTTATCACCGGTGGGTTGGGAAAAGATAGTGGTAGAGAGGGATTTACTTCTGTTTAGTGGCTATGATTATGAAGCGTTGATAGGAAAATAGCAAATCACAGTTCAGTATTTGTGAAATGGATATAGTGTAGTATAATGGGGTAGAAATGGGCGTTCGCTAGAACGCAGATGAGGAGGAATAAGGGGTTTAGTTGAAAGGTGAAGGTTGGAGGTTTGTATTGAGTTGTGTTCGCAGGGGAACGGATTCGGTGACCAGCGTTATTCAGTAGGGGATCAGATTGTCAGCTTTGTGTACAAAATATCAATTGAATTGAAGGTAACTTTATAAAAGGTAAATGGGATGAGAATCCCGTATATATAGAAAATAGAAATAAAAACATAAAATAGTAGAAAACAAGTTAATAACAACAGACGCGTTCCAGGAGGGAAAGCTGGAAAGACGCAGAGTGGTTGAAACCACTTGTGGCTTTTGTCGTGGTTACTACGACAATAGTTTGATAGATCAGTGATTAAGTATGGAAAAGGATATAGTGAAAGCGTTGATTTTGTTTAATTCAAAGCAAAACAGGTTTAATGATACTGAAGCTTTGAAGTATTGGATATTAAAACATTTAGGTGTTTTGAACTGACATCTATTTATGCCGTTCAACCGTTAATCACAATTAGTATATTTCTTCAACATTGGTCTTCTTGGAACAGATTAAAATATCAAATATCCTTGTTGAAGCAATATATGTTTAGAAAGTAGCACCAAGGAGTAATGAAAACTATTTTGTCAGCATATACTAAAAATTTAGACACACACTGACATGAAATAGGGATAATGTGCGTAATAGTACATAGCTGCCTATTACAAGAATCAAAGTGTTCACTTTGGAATCAAGTTTGTTAAAATAAGTCGACAACACAATTTTCAGGTGGTTCAGGATACTACCATTTGTGATGGAAGACTGACCATGATACAACAATCACAGAAAAGGCTTATCATTGAAATATACTGTGTACCCAGGCTTTGCTATACCCTGCGTATTTGAATGAAAAGATTTCGATATATTGAATCCAACGAATGAATTTCGAAAGAAAGAAAGAAAGAAGATCAAGTCATACTGATGTGCAAGATTAAATTGCAATATCCCAAAGTTTTGAAAGTCAAAATTTCAAGTCAAATACACACAGATCAAGCACTGTATATTAACTAGCTAGCCAGTAATAACTATTTCACAAATATCACCAAAGCCACATCAGACATTACCATTTTGTTCAATCATCAATACAAGCATAATATTTTCTGATTCAAATGATCGTTTTACACATCTACAAGTGCCCTTTTACACTACAGTATGGTTGAAATCTTTGAATTAATTTTGATACAGTAAGTTGTGAATTTCTGCACTCTCATTATAAGGCTGTCATACAAATTTGATAAGTGATTTCTGTAGCTCTTGTCTCGACATTACTCGAGATCCTTATAAAGTGGTCATAGAAATCTACACTAGTGTATCTGTATGACAGCTATTATAATGACCGTGCAATAACATTGAAAATTGAAATCCCGGTAAACAAATCGGCAGGGTTCGAGTTAATGCTTTAAACTGACTCAAAATAATTAGGAAAAATGTCTCATTGGTGGTTCATCTTTTGCCATTTCTTCGTTATTGAAGCAGTTTGGGATATTTGGTTTCCATTTTGAGCTGCAATGTATCACAAGCCCTGTTTTTAGTGAAACTTAGGCTTTTATCATATCTACAAGCACTTATTATAATACAATTAACGCTTGTCAGCGGCCGGAAGCTGGGAAATGCAACGACTGCTTGCCTGATATGATAGTTGTTATGGGATGTACAGTTTAAGTCTTATTGAATAGAGTTTAGAATTTAAACTGTATGACAGCTCATTTGTACATTGGGTTAGCCTTGTATCCTGTATGTTTGCCCTGTAAGATTTAATATTGGGCACGCTGGTCTAAGAAGCCGTCTGAAATTTCAATCAAAGTGCATCCTGTGAGTTTTTGAAAACAAATTTTGATCTATGCTATGTATTTTTCATCAGTCAAGTGAAACTCCACGAATCAGACTCGGCAGGATATTGTTGTAAAACTTATGATAAATTATGAGAGGAGCTTGATTTCTAATGTATTCAAACACCGACACAGGCAAACCAGATTTTGTTCTATTCATGTCATTTTGTTACGCACTTTGCAACGTGTAACGGTGTATACAAGAAATTATTCAAATTAATTTTGCATGAGTGTTCTGTACTAGGCTTATCTTTGTTTTGACTTTAGATTTTGGCTGATTGTTCCAATTGTACTAGGGAATAAGGTTCACTTGGAGCTTTAAATGAAATGACAATATAAGGTTACTGATTTAGGTCTTGAACTAATCTTAAACATGAGTATTGAATCAACTGTGAATGCTGGAAAGCTGAAGGCTGCGGATTGGTAGCGCAGATATGGTATGCTAATATACTCAGAAAATAATATTCTTTGAGTCAGAAACTCTGCAAGAAAGAAGAAAAAATATAGAATGCAGTTACATTAGATTACTCGGAATACAGAGAAACTTTTCATCGACATACACGCATCTGGCCATTTTTTGATGCATTTGGATAGGCCATTGATCTTATAACTTGGGCGGAAGCAAACACTAATTGCGAAGAAAAATTCAATATTCCGGACCAGGCCAGATTCAGGTTGTGAACAAAGCCATTGATTTTTATATTGTTGTGGGGCCTCTGTTTGATTCATCAAGACTCATAACTTGTCGAAATTGTAGATTGTGCATACAGACAGGTGCAAACAGGTGCAAGCAGGTGCTGGGGATGTTGGATTGATTTAATTTACAAACAAAAAGAAAACAAGTGTGTGTGCACCGACTTGTAGTATCCGCTTTTTTCACGACCAAGGAAGCAACAATAGTTCTGGGCAAAGGCGACTGTCGACACCTGAATAGACGTAATGTGCTCACGTCTGACCAAGCGCGAATACACTTCAATAGCCTTTATTTAATCGCTTCGTTTGTTCAGTCGTCTGTGACTAACCCGTCCCACCCAGACTCTGTGTCATGTTTTGGAATTTCACAGTGGTCCACGGAGAGCCGTCGGAGCTGTGCATTGGATGTGGATGACCTGTTCAGACTCTCTTGTGGCTGAAGTGCTCCAATGAAACCGTATAAAGAGCTGCCGATCGCAATGACCACTAAGGACAGCGATTCCTCATCCTTCAACTCTAAATACATGCAAAAATCGCGGCCAACAGCAGTTTCTTTCAAAGTAAGACCATTCGGGATTTCTTATGGCCTTTACATGACAAGCGATCTCTGTTTTGTACTAGTTTCCGCTTACAGAGTTCTTGACCAGCTCTGTCCATATTCGTCGAAATCTTGCACTTTTTTGAACACTTTCATGCAGGATGGCAAACCCAGTCATTGCCTTTTGGGCGAAAAACCTGTCGTAAACGTAAACAGCCCACACACACAGTGAATCCAATACACGTACCCGTCACACATCATGACACAATAGGAGAGAGAGAGAAACAAAAAACAAACGACAATGCCGGTGATGCTCTGTAGAGGACCCTCTGATACACATCTCATCCTGAACCAGGGCATTTTTTTTCTTCATGAAATCCACTGAACAAATTTAAAACGAACAAGAACTTGTAAAAAGAAAATCTCCACCAGGCCCTTTGTTGTTTTTCACCTAAATATAAATTAACAGCCATCGTCTCCAATTTGTCTCTTTCTTCTCAATACTCACTCTTTTTTTTTTTTTTTTTTCACTCACACCTGTTAGAAGGGCATGCTTTTGAGCCATGGACGTCAAATCTATCATGGTCGAATGTAACGGCTACACTCAACAGTTCTTTATGCAAGTACCTCAAGAAATGACATCAAAAGCCATCAATCGACGCATATCTGAGATCTTTGGACTCCCGCAAGGATCATACTCTCTGTCGTATTTGGACGATCTGACTTCTACTTTTCAAAGCCTTTCAGGGCCCGAAGACTACACTCCTTTAGCTTATATCGCTCTGTACAAGGGTCTATGCCTACAAGTTCACACCAGATAAAAAAAAAATCACAGCAACCAGAATCATCAATTTTGGTCACGACATGAGATCGTGATAGTTTTCAAATGAACGCTAGTGAGACCAACAAAAAATAGACTTTATTAGGGGACTTGCCCGTATTTGCATTATACAAAACCTTTACGCCTTTGTCATCTCTGTCTTAAAAAAGTCCTGAATGTGTACCTGGTCTCATCAGACAATCTTTATGGTAAGATGAACCTGTTTGTCTGTACGCTTTGCTTGTTTCAATTTCCAAAATACTGTCTTGGTAGCTTAATACGATCCTCCTGGGGAAAAGACTGCGTTTCACGATTATTGTTGATGTTGCAATGATCAAAAAAAAAAGCAGTTGAAATGTTTTGGTTGATTGAACTTAGTTTTCGCTTTAATAATATCACGCATACATACACGAAGAATGCATTTATAAAACTATATAAGAGACTTGTCTGGATTATAAAAAATGAACAGTTGATTTGCATGAAGTTGATAGTCTGGAAATTCCGAATGAATTACTGTCCAAAAGTGAATTCCAATTGCAAGCAGCTGTCAGTTGTGATTGAATCAACAAATTTCTACTTTCTGTGAAGCCATGTAGTAGAGAAACACGTATGCAACGCTTAGTGACTGAAGACATTGCATTACCTTTCGTGTATTTCAACACCCAATGTCATAATTCCTTGGTCAATTCATAGCATCTAGGTTTGAGTAACATGTCATCAATATTATATTTACAGACACGAAAAACACCAAACATTGATGAAACTCGATGGGCATTTTGGACAGAAGCAAACTTTTCACTGCAACATCAATGACTCCAAGCTGTTTTCTTCAACAGAAATCGCTTTAATATTATGTTGATTAATCATAATAATATTGTATACAAATTTTATTTTCGTTTTAGTCCAAATAGTTTTTGAAACCTGATTGACAAGGTACGCGATTAACTATTTTTTAGCAAGTACTTTTCAAACATGTTGTCGCTCTCCACCCATAGTTCAGTTTGGCCCATCCGCAGTCTCCTCATGCATAGGTGGATTACCAGACTCAATTATGTATACAGTTACATACAGACCACGAGTGTGCTTAGATAAACGAGAATAATCATCGATTTGGCTTACATGTAAATTGAGGGTCATCACGAGTACATAATATACGTCATGAGCACCGTAAAATGATAAATACACAATATTTGGGACTGACTGATTTTGTCCAGTGCAAATCAATTAGCAGCATCATGTATTTGTGTCTACAATACACAATACTCAGTATCAGCACAAGAAACATTTCTATTTCAATCATAGTGTATGTACACATAGCTCTGTCGAAACTACATTTGACGAAAATTAAAAACGTCTTTCAGGAAATACGCCTTACTTCACGAAAGTATAGATCAGAGCACTTTTTTCTGTATACACTCATTATGACGATGTATCAGTGTTTCATAAGTTGGCTGGTCCGAGTTAATTTAGATGTGTTTTTGTAATGTCGTAGGTCGTAGCATAGATGTCACAGATGATCTTTGCCTTTGAAGAGTGAATGGGCCGTTATGCATTTCTGGTGAAGAAGTTAGTATGTAGTGAGTTGTTGAAGATGTTGAGTGTACATATGTGGCATGTGCGCTATGAAGCAGGTACAAGACCCCTGGCTGTTGTTCAACGTGATAATAGATCTATTGTAAGACAGGTGTCATAACTGTGCATCTGGCCTGAGTGTATGCATGCCGACCAAGCTCAAAATGCTAGTACAAATAGATCATTTTACAAAACGCGGATAGCTCCCCCGGCTTGCTTGTTTTGCGACAGAAAGATCATGGCTTGTATCAGGTATCTAAATAAATGAAATTGATTTAGAGTGCTGGTAACTATAATAACATTGTTTATCCTGTGTAGTACTAATTTTTGTAGCCTGCGCAGGCTTTCAAAACCGACCAGTCCTCTCAACCGGCATCAACACAGCATCTACAACGAAATGAATATTTCTGATAAACCAGACAATTAGATTAGAATAAACACCTTTCAAACACGATAAGAATACAACTTTTATAAAAATCATGAGTAATTTAATAATCTTATTCATCACCATAGATTATTGGTGCAATCAGCATGAATTGCTTCTCCAACTAAAACTTATGTGTATACACACATTAAAGTTTGTTTATCATGTCAACCACCCACATTGTTTTTGTCTTGAATTCCTTGTGGGCCTCCAATGTGATTTTCTTCTCCATTTCCAACCTTACTTTTCTTTCTCTCGCAGGCAAACACACACACTCCACACATACATTTGCTCGTTCTGAGTCTACAAACAACCCTCAAAGGAGGCTAGGAATGAGTCAAAGAGTATTTTCTGCGCAGCATTCATGACACACATTGAAGGCCGCGACAACACGAATAGCTTGCGGAGATATGCGTCTTGGAGCTCAACATCAACAAAAGTTGACGGCCCTTTGAAGTCAACAACGACATCGAAAGCTACACCCATTACAGTAAATGAGCATGAAGGATCAAGTATTGATAAAGGCAAAAGTATCCGACATAATTATGGTGGAAATGAAGAAGACATTCTAGTTTTGTATCAACATGAAGTATGTTTACTCTACCGGTTGTTTCCTTCAACACAACGCCGCAAGACATCATCTTCGTCTTCCTTCAGCTTGCTTTCCAATTTACCTGGATCATTGTCATCCTTACAGTCAACAGCACCGGTGTCTGGGAGTTTTCCCGATTTTGATTTTGCCAAAGCTGCAGGATTGCCTGTAGCGCAAGGAGGATTTTGCATATACAAAATTCTGGGCAAGTCCGCTGCTTATATTCAATGTGGCAAGCTTGTTCATCCGCTCCTACCGCGGTCTCGAATATGGCGAGTGAGACATGCACAGTTTGTGTTACCTCAGCCAAATCCAGGTCGGTATTGGCGACTGGAATTGCCTGGGCTGGACCAGAATGCCTTGAAAGCTTTGGAGTGTACTCTAAGAAGCACTTGCCTATATTCCGATGAGCATTTCTTACCAGATGAGACAGCAGCAGTAGACAGTAGTTGTATTAGTAGGGATAATAATGAGGGCAGCAGTATGATTGCAAACTTTGATTACTACTGTTCAGAGAAGGATGGAATGGTGGCACTCGGCAATTCAATACCTACCAATGAATATGCCCAAGCTTTCACGTCAGAGAGCAGATCACGCTTCGAAGAATTAGCCGCACTTCGTGACTCAAATGGCTGCGAAGCATTTTTGAGCAATATAACTGACGAGGAGGAAGATTTTGACGAAGATAATGACTATTTCGGTTTTCGAATAGATGCTGACAACAATTCCGGGGATTCTCTGTCTTCTCTGGACGCGATTCTAGACTCTTTTGATGGATTTGGTTTTGTTCCGCACAATAATCAACTTGATTCCGAGCCTGCTGATGAGTCTGAAGGGGTATCAAAAGAATTCAAAAGTGATCGCAACGTGAATGACGCACCTGCAGGCCAGGTGTATGTACATCACCATCATCACCACCATCATTACAACCAACCCTCGCGACAGCATCTGCAGCACGTTTTGTCTGAATCCTCAAGTGACAGTGTTTCATTGTCTGATTCATTACTGAGCGATATGGAGGAAAGCGGCAATGAGAACAATGAGAATGTTTACGATGTAAATTTATCGCTCTCTAGCGCGGCTACTGCAATTGCCAACGATGGTAAAAAGTATTTGGATGGGTTGGTTTCAAAGGTGTTCAAGTGGGGAAATCCTTCGTAGTTTAGAAACTGGCGATACTTGGTATTTATTCGTGAATAATAATAATATAATGATACTTGGAATGAAATTTTGCAGTTTGTTTGGTTTGGTTCCATGGCTTTTACTGATTATAACCTTTAGAGCCACTGTAAAAGTTGAGAATAATGAAAAGATTTTGGCACGCTCATTCTTCGATTATAGCAGCTGAGGCAATCAAAAAGTGTGTATATTGCTTTTGATGATTGAATAAACTTGTACATGTTGGAAATAAAACCTTGCTCAATTTGTCAGGCGTAAACTTTCATATCAGTGTGAACGAGGACATAAAAACAACTCCAATAAAATGTAAATAGATTTTGTCTATAAACCATTTAGCTGAATACAGTACTTTAATATCTAATGATCAGGCATGCCAACTCAAAGAATATATCCGAAAAAGTGCTTGTTTGATCAATCGCACGCGATTTTGCTTGTACATTAGTATTAGTATTTTGTATCCACAGTCAAATCAGGCCCCTCAATTATCCCCAACCAACCTCGGGGGTTGTAGCTGATGCATTTATTTATTAGCTTGGGGCTTTGATGTTTTAAAATCTTATGAACAGATAATCTCAACTAGATGATAAATGAATGCGTTGAGTCTTTATTTGTTGGCAGTTTTTGGCGTTGTCTCTAATTTTTGTGAGTTTTCATTGCTGTCGCTGTCGCCGCCGTTGTGCTACACCAAAACTCAGTTCCGACGCTTGTTTCTATCCGTCAAAACCACCAACCAAAACACAAATCAGCAAACTGGGCATTTCCTAATAGTCCAGACTGCTACGCCAATATTTAATTGAGTCCCCGATGCCGATTTGAATTAGGCATTTTGAAATTGGCCAAATCGCCGTTCGCCTGCCGTATTTATTAGCCTTATTTTTGTTGTTGTTTTCTCTTCTCTCTCGTTTCATAGTTTTTCTTTTTCTTTTTCCAACTTCTCACACGATACACTTTTTTCTCTCACTTTCCCTCTCGCCTCTTTTCATCTCTTCCTCTTCCTCAACACTTCTTCCTCTCACATCAACGTCACTTGGATAAGGTCACTTTTGATTCTCAAAAACTACTTTGATAAACACATATGAGATATACTCATGAACAACCAATAATATCATCATGTCAAATTCATCACGAATAAACAATAATATGTCAGGATTGTACTCACAGCCAGATCTACTCAACACAAGAGCAATGGGAAAACTTTCGTCGACACCATCACGAAACGGTGCCTCCATCCCATCGCGACCTCTATCGTCTTCCAGAGACGACCTCTTTTCACACAAGTTTGTTCTTTCTCACCCTGATGGTGTGCAACCGCTTTATGATGACAGAGCTGCCGATAGTATGCTTGCCCTTTTTTTTCTTACTTCCCTTCTCAGTGATTCACCCGCTAATTTTCAATATAGATATCTATCCTGATTTTTTCCCTTGGAAGAAAACCAAAGAAGAAGATGTTCTCGCCGTCCAAAATCTACAAAAGGGTTATAACCCAGTGCCAACGGTGCCGAGCGAAAGTCAATCTGGACGAAGCCATCTCATGTCAATTTTCAAACAACGGTCTAGTCTCTACGCTCTCTCATATTTTATGCTGGGGGCCATGGATACTGCACAAAAGTCTAATAAAATCACCTCCGGCTCGACATTCAAGCCGCCGCCCCGCGTCACTCTTACAGAGCAAAAAAAGGAAGCATGGCTAAGGGATCTAGCAAATCCAACTGTTCCTCTTCGTAAACTTTCTCGTACTATCCCTCACGGAACTCGTAACCGCTCGCTCTTGGAGCAGTGCTGCAACAAATCCATTCCCATTTCGCGTGCTATATGGTTCGCAAAGTGTGTAGGGGCAAACGAGCTTAGAGGATTAAAGCGAAAAGGAACTAACCAGTCTGGTGCGCTCACTGAATCCCAGTGGATAACTGAATGGACTGATCAAGTTACCGAATTCATTGAAAAAACAATTAGAGAATACCCCAAAGACTCTTCTATCACGTCCACCCCCTCAGCATCTTCAACTAATACATCAGCATCTGCATCTGGTAAACCTGGCTCACTCTCCGGTCATAGCATTTCCAACGCCTCATCTCCTTTAGCATCGGGCATGTCTAAAATGCCACTATTGCCTCCAAAAGTTGGCTCAACCTCGTATTCTACGTCGTCAACCCCAATGGTCAAGTCATTTTCCAATAGTAGTCATGCATCACAGCAATGGAAAGACCGAGTAGAGTGTACGATCAAGCTTGCCGTGAACCTTTTTTCCGAGGGGCTTTTGGACAAAAAATTCTTTTTGCGGTGGTGTGTTAACCTCTTTCAAACATGTGAACTAGACGAGCTGCCGGCTGCACTATTGTTCATTAGACTATTTTGGGAAGGTATTGTACAATCTCGCTCATTGTCGCAACCGCTTGTCCTTGCGCTCTTAGATAGGTATTCGATTTTATCTTCTTCTGAGTACTCCCGACACGCCGTCTTGATATCCTTTAAAGAACAGGTAGCTGAGTGTCTGGTCAATTTCTTTCTTCTTTCACCAGATTCATTTGTCATTCCGGCCCAGTGGGACAAAATTCGTTTACCACTTGCAGAGGTACTAAAATCTAGCGAAAATGAAGCAATTAGCGAAATATTTGAAACGGTTGCCAGTCGTAACGAACTCATGACAATGGCTGATTCCTCTGCAATCCGTGCCTCCAGAGATCCGCAATTTTTAATCATAGATGCATTAGACAAGGCAAGGGCACCTTATTCATGGTACTCGTTGGAGCAAACCATAACCTCGAGTAAAATATCAGAGTCCGATACCTTATTTTCTGCATTTCAGTGGGCCACTACAAGCACTCGTAAAGGCGCGCATCGTGTATACGTTTGTGCAAATCTATTGACCTCACTCAACAGCAACTTCAAATGGAACATACCTGAGCAGTTCATTGAATTCCTTGACACTATATCCTCGGTCGACGACTACAATATGGACAATGTTTACGATTTGATACTGGAATTTTTGGATAGAGATTGGTTTCATGCCGGAACCTTCTTCAGACGGCTAATTTCGCAAGGCGTGCTGTTCACAAACTCCGCACTTCCACTGGTAAAAGTCAAAATTGCAATATTAAAAAACCTGCCTGTCCTATATTCGCCAAGTATGCAAAGTCAGCAGCGACTACTAATAAACGGCATTAAAAGCCAGGAGGCTATATTCGAGCGAGACGCTTCTATACTCACGCACATCAAAAGCGAAATGAATAGCATGTTTGGATTTCTCTGGTGCGAGTCGCAGTCAAAACAATCAACTCTATATGAGCTGTCACACACGCAAGTCAAATATTTAAAAGAGTTGTCAAAGTCGAGTCAAATGGAGATATGCGGCTGGATTTACAAAGCAAGCCAGGATAGGCTCAGTCTAGCTGATTATGAGTTTTCCATCCAGCAGTTTGCTGCGCTCCAAAATGTGTTTGAGGTGTTACGCGATTACAAAGCCCTTTATTGCCTTATCGAGAGTTTAGTGATTAAAACATCCAACGAGAACCTGCTGTACTTTATGGCAAATACCTTAAAAGATCACATGCCCATTTTTTGCGCTATTGCAGATGTGGTTCAGTTGATTCAATTATTTGCAACCCAGTACGTTTCGTTTAAACCACGTCCTAAACTGTCAAAAGGCCTTTATGATATTTTCATGTTTGCTCTTACCGAATTCCCAGATTTGAAGCCGCAGTGGAAAATGGATCTTGAACAGATCATACATCCTGTTGGGCAATCATCACTCAAGGACATAACAACTTTATCGCCGATGTCGGATATAGTTAACGAAAGCAACACAAACTCGAATCAAGAACAAAGCGAGCAGATTTACGAACAGTATGTACGCGACTCTAGCGATCCGCAAAGATTGAACAAACATGTGATCAGCTCACTTAAGCGATTGGCCCAAACGAGTAATTCAGCGGACAATACTCTCCCATATTCTTCCCTAAGAGAGGTTTCTACCATTCTTCAGCATTTACGTGATGTTGATTCCGTGCTTTTCGCCGAGATCCTTCGGAAATGGCTTATGGAAAACATGGAAAGTGAATTTGGTGAGCAGTATCTTGGACTCGCCAGATTTTTTATCTATTTGGTGGTATACGAATGTACGACTTTAGACACGATTGCTGAACTATTTCTCAACAAGGCTAATTCTAACGCTCATGAGGCTAATATGCTTTTGAGTTTAATAGCTGAAGACTATGTAGGTAATCTTCAGCTTCTAGCCAGCGAACGTGCTACCCTTCAAGTTCAGCGAAGACGTTTTGAACACAGCTTTGCAGCTAGCTACCTAAAGTGTCTTACTTTTGTGATAATCGAAAACGCCAAAGTTTCTTCAAGCTCGAGCTTCTCTGCAGATACACTGGCATTCCTTATTTCGACTATCAGTACTGATATTCAACTGGTCGAAACCGAATTCCTCGACCCCATTTGTGTGAGCGGAACAACACATGTTACAGACGAATTACAGCAAATGCTTTTAAAACTCCTTGGTCTCACTTATGATGTGTTTCGATCCCTAAAAGACGAAATCTTGTTGATAGTTGAAAATTGTAACTCAATGAGCATTGCCCTATCTCAAGCTTATATGCGAATTATTTTGATGGGCGAAAAGAAAAAGGCAGCTCTGGAGCACAACAACAGCATTATCTTAAGCAGCCTGGTGGAAGTTATCAACACCGCTGAAACTAAAAATCTTTGCCACAGGGGCTTGGGAGATGTAATGGTGCATATTCCCGACGATATCAAGTCAGAACTACTTGCTCGATGCGAGACTCTTTTCCTTCAATCGCCACGATTTCCTATTGTTCTTAATACTAGCACAAACGATGGAAACATCACAGAGTATTTGCTAGAAGTTGTGGACGCTATATCAGGGGTATCCACACCGGCTCCAATTTTTTCAGCAAAGTCTTTAATCCTACTAGAGAGGTTTGCAATTATCTACGACAAATGCGAAAAATATGTTGAAATAAGCAAAAAATCTGAGGACCACGAGACATTCAATACCAAAGAATCTGAAGAAAATGCTGATGTGGAGATGACCAATGTTGATGAAAGCGCACAAAAGTCCGAGAGTACTGAGTTAAGATTGGCTCTCCTGCTTCTTGTCAAAATTATATTGATTCACAGCTCCAAGCAAAATGAACAACATGATCTTCATCACGGACTTCGAGAAAAACTGACGATGGGAATATTTAAATTGATTTCCACACCATTCATATCATTGAACTCCGATCTGCATCATTTACTTTTGGATTTGGCCGACTCCATAAAATCCGAAATAGCCGTGGTATCAGATGCAAGCCCTGCGCCAACTATGAACGTATTGGACGTCCGAAACGCTCCATCTGCTGTCAATGCCCAAATTCCGAATATGACAGAAAAGAGTGCTTCATTCTCGTCGTCTATTCTATCAACAATTAAACCTTCTTTATTTGCCAAAACAGGTATTGATCCATCAGTACCTAAAAACTGTGCTGACTTTGTCAATGAGCCTTCGCCATTAGATGGTCTGGCACTCTATAATCGCACTTCAAATACCTACAGCGAGCTAAATATTCGAGCATTTGATTTGCTTGAGGAAAGCAATCACACAATGGCAGTAAATGACGTTGCTCTTAGTCTTTCGCTCTTTGACGCCACTATTGAAAAGAAAAATCCAGCTTGACCTTTCATCTATCTACTATTGATTTATATTATGTATTTTGTTTATTTGTCGTTTTGTATTTTGCATGCATGTATTTATTTATTTCGTTCGTTATTATTGTATTCTACTTAGATTTTTTCCATCGGATGTGTCTCAGAAAAAGTTTCAAAATTTTCAGTTGATTTAATTAAAATGCATGGTAACAACCTATGATCTTATAATGTATACTCTAAGTTATGATGTTCAATCGTACCCCATTTCCTTTGCGTATGAATCAATTTCTTGTTGTGATAGCTGGTCCTGACCAGTCCAAGCAGATGAAGAAGATCGTGATCTAAATCGTGAAAGACCAGTTTTAAACACTTCGTCCATTCGCAGCGGAGCCATATCACCAAACACCAGGTCTGGATCAACTCTTTGCTGCTCACTTAAAATTGCTCGTAGCTCTGGAGATTGAGCCCATTCCATTATAACGCTTCCACCATCGTCATCTTCAGATTCTGAGAAAATATCAGGCAAAACTGTAGTTGGATTAGGAGCCTGTCTTCCTGGTGTAATATTACGAAAGGGCGCATTGGGCGGTTTAAAGTGCATGTGCATCTTGGGCATTGGTTTGGATGAAGAGCCGGGGTTTGCTGATGATGACGACCCTTGAATGCCTGTAGAAGTCTTACTTACATGCCTAGCTTGATTTTTCAATGTGGTCTTCATCAAAGTATCACCTGAAGAAGAACCAATTGACAGCTTCTTGGCTGGCGGTCCGCGTCCTTGCGCCGTAAACCCCGCGTCGGAGGGTCGCTTTTTGGGGGCTGGATTCGGTGGGGGAGGAAGCTCACGAGCTGGTTGGGATTTAATCATTTCCACAGACTCACCGCTATCATTTGACCGACGCGATAAAGCTGCTTGAAATTGAGTTGTAAACTCTGAAACAGGAATTCTGTTTGCAGATGCATCCGCTTTAGAGCCATCTTCTTCGTCTTGCGTCTTTGTGACCGAAGCTGCTGTGGATCCCGATCGAACTGACTTACCTTTGAAATCGGGTGTTTTCGTTGATTTTGTCGGTGAAGCAGACCGGTCATCTCGTGAACTTGAGGTTTGCGACCTCAAACCTGCTGGTCCCAGTTCAGGTTTTGAGTATGTATCGTGAAATCGAGTTGCATTAGCTTTTTTAACAGGGCTGACTGATCCAGGTCGAGGATGGTTGATTGGGCGTAAAATACCTGGTCCAGGAATCTCTGGTATATCGGCCTTAACCGCCGAGCGTGGTTTGGCCATAGGTCGAGACGGCGAATTTCCTTCAAATCCTTTGGACGAAGTCATGGGCGATCTTTTAGAAAGAGGGGAAGAAGCAATGTTGGCTTGCATCGACACATCGTTGAGGTCTTCTGCAGGTGTATCGTTTGAATATTGCTTTTTTGATTTATCAAATGTCAGTTTCGGAACATCGGGAAATGAGCCTCGTTTGTTTCCTCCTACACTACTCTTTCGCTGTTTTCTGGCACTACTGGCCAACGTAGGAGCCATGAGTCGTGTCCAGTTGTCACTCGGCTGGCTCGATTCTTTATGCTGGGAGAAGGCGGGCGGTTGACTAGGCGGAGTAAGCATACTTTTACTGACAACAGGCTGAAGTTTGTACTTAGCTGATGGCTTGTCTTTCTCTTCGGGAACCTCAAATAATTTCATAGCTTTTTTGCGGAAAGCACCAAATGTTGCTGATAAGAGACTGGATGCTACCCGTTCGTCTTTTTTGGGAACCCGACTTTTTTCTACTCCATCCATTGAATCTGACTGATCTAAAACCATAGTATTTTCGGATTTATCTTTCAGCGTGGATTGAGACACGGACCGACCTTCAGCATGGCTATCGTCAATAATCATAGACTGCACCGAGCTTTTGGAGGCATGTCTTGTTGTGTGTGACATCTTTTCAGGTACAAATCCAAAATCTGATTTTGGCTTTATTGAATCTTCCTCTGTTTTGATTTTTGTATATTGCCCTTCGTCTTCTCGACCTGATACATCATCTTCTGACATTTCATCAACATTTATTGGCTTGTCTTTGCCTATTTCAACATTGCAATTCTCTTTCCCTCTGTTTTCGCTTAGTCTTAATTCAGGCTGCTCCTCGAATGTTTCGTCTTCGTTACGTGGTGAAACAAAAGGCTTTTCCGAATAGTCTGCTGGTGATTCAGTAGCATCACTATCATTTTCCGACTCGTCTATCTCCATGTCAAGTTTAGGCGTGTTCGATTGGGTCAGGCCTGACTCTTGATTGATATTCGCAGCGAGTTCTGCCACTTTTGTTGATGAAATTTTTAATGTTTCTGATGAACCATGCTTAGTGACCAATTTTCCGGTTTCTATAATATCGTCTTCGTCTTCATTTGGGCCAGGGCCTGCAGTCATTGACTTTTTTTCCATCTTAGGAATATCCATTAAATCGGCAAATGACTCCACACTTGACGAAGGAATAACTGTAACTATTGGCGACCCATTCTTTGGGTCAAGCTTGTCACTCCCGACAGGCCTAAACTCACGCTCAAACTTCAACGGCTCTTTGTTCTTCTCTCTATATTCAGTGGATGGGATATCCGGCAACGCTGAAGGTAATAAATAACGCTTTGTACTTGGAGTAGGAGATGGAGGTCGGTTTGAAGGCGAAACCAGGTGTGCCATCTCTGATGGTGATGTATTTCGCAATTCGAATTGACTAGCTCTTTTTGATGTTGATAGAAATGGCTAGTAATACATTAGTATTGGTTCAAAAATCAAATTCTACTTATTTTAATAGAATTTGACAAAACATGTACTCACGTCAATGACTCCTTGAGGTCGATCTATGTGCGACATCATCTCCTTTCTTGGTGTCGGTGCCGTTCTCAATTTTTTTGGCGTTTGCAATAAAACTGTCATATCACTGTTCGTATAGTTAGCCCCTGGTTCTATTACTATCGGTTGCTCTATAAAATCACCTACTTGTCTTTCCGATTCATGATATCCTTCAGATGTTCACTCAGCCATTCTAATTCTCCTCGTGCTTCGTATGCAAATTCTTCCAAGTCTGTCATCACAATATCCTGCACCACCTGGTTCTCTGTTGTCGCCCAAGAATTTGGGTCGTTCCAGTTGGGTCTGTTACTCCCTCTTGATGCCATTTCGTTTTTCTTTTGTGTAATGTGTATCTGAAATGCAATATTTTGCTAGTGGACTCTTTTCTCGGTGAGCTATCGGGTAGTTGATGGCTGTTTGCAGGATGTAACGTGTTTTCTAACAGCAAGTCACAAATCCAATTGTGTTATAGTTGAGGAAAGAATTTCTTGTTACTGTGTGTGTACAACAAAAAGTGCACGCACTATAGAGCTTAGACCTGGAACATGGCTCAAAATATAGTGTATTATGAAGTTTTATATGCACGTGAGCTGATTTGTTTACATTCGACCGATTCAGGAAGGAAATTATTAAGCTAACTAAACGCGAAAATAATTACTTGTTGCCTAAGGTAGACATTGTACTATGCGTTCCCAAATCAACCGTCGTCACCACAATAAGTGAAATGTTTAATGCGACGCGTCAGATTCATTGAGCACATGAAAATCATGATCAAGGATAAAAACTCGGAAAATA
Organism: Saccharomycotina sp. CBS 16003; assembly: GCA_022457085.1. NCBI lineage: Eukaryota > Fungi > Ascomycota > Saccharomycotina sp. CBS 16003. The sequence continues at coordinate 1,964,357 of JAJNCF010000013.1, read as the reverse complement.
ACGACTATAGGAAACAAATTAAAAAAGCATTAAATTACTCGTCATCAATCTTGGGAGCAAGGAAGAATTGAACATGGCCGGCAGGCAGTTGATAGTTGATGCTGATGGGTTGACCTTCCAACATACCAAGAGTAACAACGTTTGACAGAGAGCCAGACTTGCATGTAAACAGTAAGTACTTAAGATTGAAGGAAAGCTTGGTAGGCTCGGAAACATGAATAGAAACATTCTTGGTTTCATCACTGATATCAGTCTTGGGCTTCAAATGAATAGAACCACGACCGATATCACCTTCAGCAGTAAAGCAGACACCATCTTTCGTAACCTCAATTTGAACTGAGTCGGACAGAGCGCTCAGATCACGGCAGATACGTTGAAATTCGGCAGAGGGCATATCGATGGTAACAGCGTAGTCAGTTTCGTCAATCGCCATGGTTTCTTGATCAATATCCATCAATTTCAAGTTGTATTCGGAAATTCTGTCTTGGGTGGAGTCTTCAAACATCATGTTCAAAGAGGCGCCATTATCGTCAGCTCTAAGAGTCAACACATCGTCATTGTTGGCAGCTTTCAAGACTTTCATAAGAGATTCGACGTTGATACCTAAGGGAATGTTACGGTCGCATCTGTAAGACGAGAACGCGTCAACCCGAAGCTGAAAAGTAACAAGGGCAATATGAGAGTCATCCATAGCTTGAAGAGAGATACCCTCTTCGGAACAGTCAAAATTACAGTTCTTGACAATGTCTCTAATAGATTCAATGACACGCTTCATAACAGCGGCTTCACTGAGTTGAGCTTCCAACATTTTGCTTGATCTAGATGGCAAAGTTAGTATAAGTAACTTTAGTGTAGTATTGCTTTGTCAAACATACTATTATGAATTAACGTATAGATTGATTGAAGTGAAGAGCCCGAAAATCTTTTCGTCAAAGTTGTAGTTACAAATGTATGTAAATGGCGAAATAGAAAGGAGAAGAGAAGAAAAATAGCTAATAACTTTTTTATGATATTTTTCCACCGCCAATTTTCGCGTCGTTCTTTACCCTACTTTTCACTACTGTCCTGGGAACATCACACAATTGCAGTGATAATTAGCACACAAAAAGATATAAAGTAGGATCAATGATTTTTGACGGAAATAGATACTGATATATTAATGAATGTAAGTAATACATTATGAAATAAATAAAGTCATAAATGCACAGGGGCTACTCTTTGAGAAAGTAATTAGGGTGCCTAATAAGGACAGCGCGTTCCAGAGGATGTCCGTCTTCATCAGGAAATCCTTCGCCTCTCATCTCCATAAGAATATTATCTTTGATGAGTCTAATTATAACTTTTTTAGCTAAAGCCTCTTCTTCTTGAGCAGCAGCTTCAGTAAACAGGTTGTCTTCAATTTGCTCCAAGTACCATTCAGTGAGTTCTTCTCTGGTAAGACCCTTTCCATTGTTGGCTTCGTCTTCGTTGATTCTGCCAACAAACATATTCATCATTGTGGCATACTTTTCATAAGTGATTTTAGTCTTTTGTTTAGGAGGAGCAACAGAAGAAGGAGGCTGTTCATTAGGGGAAGCCTGTCTTGAAGCCAAATGCTCTGTTGTTCCTTTAAGTGAATCAATTGGATTCGTATCCATTTGTGTCTCCTCGGTGGTTATAGGGTCAGTATCTTCAACTTCGACATCATCGTGGTCGACATGAATGATTGACTGTCTCAACAAATTGAACGCCTCGTTGACGAATTCTGGTGTAATTTCATTTACACAGTTTGCCCGAGCAATGGCCTCTGAGAGACGAATCATACTTTCAAGCTGACGTACAGTAATTCTGTAAGAGTTTTTGCCTAAACCTTGAGCATCATCGGCTCTCAACTCCTTATACTTTTCTACCAAGCAATGTCTGGCACCCTTGGTCATTTTGGGTTTAAACGTCCTAGCATACCGAATGTATCGCTGTAGTTGCTCAGTGGTGAATGGAGCATTAATGGCCTCATCTTCTTTCATGTGCAAATCAACGATATGGCTAGCCAAATCAGTGTCAATTCTTTCATTGGGATCATCCAATACCACAAAAAACAAATCGAAACGAGACATAATGGGGGCACTCATATTGATGTTGGCCCTCAACCCCAGTTTTCGGTTATACCGTCCACCAACCGGGTTAGCCGCTGCAAGAATAGAAGTTCTAGCGTTCAATGTCGCTTGGATACCGGCCTTTGCAATAGAAATTGTTTGTTGTTCCATTGCTTCATGAATAGCGACTTGATCACCAATATCCATCTTATCAAACTCATCAATGGCGCAAATACCGTTATCTGCCAGCATGAGGGCACCCGCTTCAATTGTGTATTCACCAGACTCCTCGTCTTTAACGACTGCAGCAGTCAAACCCGCTGCCGAAGACGCCTTACCAGAAGTGTAAACAGCGCGAGGAAGAATACCGCACACGTACTTTAGGAATTGAGACTTGGAGGTTGAAGGGTCTCCAACGATACAAACATTGATATCTCCACGCAAATTGATGCCCTCCATCGTAACTTTATGAACACCACCCATAAGTTGAAGCAAAATACCTTTTTTAACAAGTTCGTGACCCCAAACTGTAGGAGCAATCGAATCTACCAAGTTAGCATATATATGATTGGAGTGAACCATATCCGCTAATTCCTCTCTTTCTTCTTCAGTCAACGACATTAAATATTCGTCTTGCTCTCTTTCGCCCTGATTGCCATCACCTCGAACGTCGCCATGGGAAGCATCGCGAGCATCAGATTCCTGGACCATACACGCTAGGAATGCAAGTTTATATGTTAAATCACGCACACCCAAAGCTTTAAGGCCACTAACACCAGAGTCAATGCCCTCTCCAAGCCGTCCGGCACCTTTGTTATCACGGACAGAAGTAGCTTTAACACCTGGAAGACCCAGCTGAGCTACATCAGGAATAACAATTTCTGTACCTGTAAAGATACACTTGTCACCAGCTTTGGCTCGGTCAACAATTTCTCCACGTAAAATGACATCAAGTGTTCTTGGCATAGAGCCTGTAGGAATTTCGTTTGCATTCTCCTGGATTCGAACACGCTGCCAATCAATAAATTGGCTTTTTGAGACGTTGAGAGTCCAGGCGTTTGTGTTTCGACAAGTGTTGTTGATACATTTTCTTGGCTCGGTAAATTTAAACACTTGTTCAACGCCTTCGTTTACAGCTCGGCATTCATCACAAATAAATGTGGCTTTGTAAAGTTCTGGTCTAACTTCACTTGTACGGGTAACCGTACCAGATATACTGATAAGAGAACCGATCCTATCTGAGCGGAGATCACTGATTCTGTGAATGACTGGAAGGTTGTAGAAAGCAATTTGAAATACTTTTTCATTTTCTTCAGCAGAGGTAACACTAGATCCGGGAAGTGAGGTAGTTTGAGAATCGGGAGCAGCTAAGCCTTGAGATAATAGAAGCGAAGGTTCGTATTTTTTTATAAGTCTTCTCAAACCCTTTTGCAAAAACGGTAAAAATCTGTAGTAGTTATCAGTAACAGCTTCAGCCAAAACACCCGATTCAACTGATTGGAGATGAGTATAGTCGACATAAAGAGTAGAAAGCTCAAAATGCTTCAAACCCATGATTTGGGCAATGTAAAATCTTCCCTCTGTTTGCAGACCTTCTTCTTGGTAGGTTTCTAAAAATTGTTCAAAAGATTCTCGAACTTTTTCACCAGTCAAGTCAGTTACTTTTGGGATAAAGGATTCTAGAATTTGTCGTCGTTGAATATTAATGCCGCTTGTATCATCGTATCCGTTTGTGTCATTGATTGTCGTTCTTCCATTGGTTGAAGCCTCAGGAAAAGATTCACTGTGTGCTGGAATGCCAGTTGAGGATGTCAAGTTAGAGTAAGGCCCAGTTCGTGGTCCATTGAAGAAAGGGGATGATGGTAACGGAGATTTTCCCGTAAGATTATCGGACTGTACTGAGTCAAGTCTAGACATCGTTAACTATTTGTGTAGTGTATGTTTAGATTTTGTCTCTACAAATGAAAAAAAGAAGGAGGTTCGGATTTTCGAGAGTCTCTTAGACTTTTTTTTTTTCCATTAGTTTTCCTAATTAAGCTTAAAAAACGCGTTTTGTAAACAACACGTAAAGTAGTCGATTTACCCTGAGAATCCATACACCATTCACCTGAGCTCATAGAAAATCAGATCTCTTTTACACTCAGTTTGCTTTCCAAGCTTATAATGAATGCATAGCCATGGCACCAGTACGGAAATACATCAAACTCAGTAAGAACATTGTCGTTTGCGTTCAGATCTATTTAGATCAAGATCTGCTGCTGCAACTTGCACAAAAGGTTAAACAGGTTCATAGTGGCAAAGATACTGACAGTATCTCGGAACTGAGCCCGTTTTCACTCCCCACAAAAGACGTCAACGCTTTTCTTGATATCTTAACGCCACATCTAATCCAAGTTTTTGGTTCAATTCAAAACAATTACTATAGTGCGCACGAATTCTTTAATCTTGCAAACACACCCGGGGTGGGAACGAAGAAATCTAATAATGATGTGATGAATTATCGGATGGACGAAAACGGATGGAGAGCCTCGATTCGAATTGAACGCCCAGAGGACCGAATGGGTTTTATGGACTTCACTAACGAGCAATTGATCGAGCGAAAACTTGAAATTGACGAAGTTTTAGAAAATGATGAAGTTTTACAAGACGGCGATGAAGACGAAAAACCAATGAAAGTCAAAAAGAAGCTCACAGCCAAATTTTATAAGCTGTATCTTGTGGAGAACCAAAAGGTAACGGCTTACATACAAAAAAGGCCGTCTCGACAGTAATTTACGTATTCATTCAGGCTATATCTAGGCACGTACAATTAAATTGTTTTTGAAATTGAGTTTGTCATAAAGTAACGAGGCGGTGATGTTTTTGGTACACCCGACACACAATGTCTTTTGCGTGTCGAATGTTTAAATTTTGATACTGTCAAGTGTTAGATGTTGTGTCGGAGTGACACAAAATTTCTATCATCAGAAGGTGAAGCATTTTCATAAATCTGTTTTGAAAGTAATTGAGAGTTGGAATTCCATTAAATGCATACATTATAGAATTTCTCGATGTGTGTACATGACGTTTAACTAGTGAAGATACTTTATCATTCAAAAGCGAGTTATTGGAAGTATTATCTACACATATAGCGGTTTAAATTGATTATCAAATTTTAAACTATTTGACTGGTACTATCGAAATTCAATAATCTCACCGTACAATCATCACTTCCACTTGCCAGCTTCGTGTCGCTCAGTCCGGTACTACAAACTGGTCCGCTATGGTAATGAAAAGTATGCCAGTTACGTCCAGTCTGTAGCTCCCACACTTTAACGGTTTTATCATGTGATGCGCTTACCACGCGGAAGTTGTCTGCCGACAAATCCCAGACTCCCTCGATATGTCCGAATAGAGTCCGCACAAGCCGACCAGTTCGAATGTCCCAGAGCTTAATTGTTGCGTCCAATGAACTAGTCAATATGTGTGTTGGCGACCCAGCAGATTGGCCATGCTCATCATTCGAAATAGAGTTAGAAGAATCTTCAACTCTTGCTGTTGAGGATGGCAGTGCCTGTGAAGGTCTAGCACAACCTGGCCTAACTTCGCTGGCTTCCCCAGCGCTATTGCCAGGTATTGCTTGACGGCTTTGGAAGATATCAGACCCACGTCTAACTTGGCCAATGATACTATCATTGAACCGATTTCGGGCTTCTTCTTGCTCACGATCTTCATTAACAACTGCGAAATCATCGCGATTAAGACCCACAACCATACCATCGCAGTCAGGCTCTGAATCTAAATGATCAATCACCAATGGTATCACACAAGTCACTTGAGCCACATGAGCATCCGTGCTTCCTTCCCTACTAAACACTTGCGTGCAGCGTCTGGTTTTCAAATCCCATAGCCTTACTGTCGCATCCTCTCCACCAGATACCAGCATTCCTGCCTCTATTTGCAATTTCACGCTGGTGATAGTATCAACATGCCCTGACAAAGCAAAGCAAGTCTTATTTTCGAAATCCCATAGTCGAATCAACCCATCTGCGCACCCACAAACGATCACTCTCTGTTCGGAGTCGAGCGTATGTACAGGAGACTGACTATTGAAAGTTCCCATTTGGTCTCCTGTCCTGTAATTCCATATTCTTACGCGTGTATCTTGAGACGCCGTGACCAATTTACTAGTGTCGAACTTGAGGGCTGTTATGGGCTGGCTATGAGCTTGGAATTGCCGTAGTAGCTTACCAGTTTCGAGGTCCCATATATAAACTTTGCCAAGACTGGTTCCCGTAATGAGGTATTGTTCATCGAATTGCAAGCACAGCACTGCCGAGTCATGCAAAAATTCGAATTGTGTGTGTCGGCCAGATCTCCAATTTGCTTCAATTATATATCGTTCAGAGTACACATCTTTCCACGGCCTCGTAACTTTTGCTTTTTTACGAGGCAACTCTTGTTCCTGTGTATCTTGTGTGCGCTTTTGATGCTCTATGTGTTGTTGGTGCTGATGTGATTGATTGTGTAGAGTTTCGGTAGTGCAATTTGAGTCCTTCAGTCGTTGTTCCATAGCTTTTTTGGCGGCACGAAGACGCTTTCGCTCTAGCAGCGGCAGTCCCCATCCACACCGCCTACACTTCTTGTCAATATGCTGTTCGCATAACCGGTGCCATACCACGTCGTCGTCGGCCATAGCTTTCCACCTTTTGCAAACTTGCGCCGCGTTGCACAACGATGTAGAATCTAGTAGCATGAGAATTTTGAATCCAATTTCTTTGGGAAGTGCTGTGACAAAGTCAATCCGAATGGCCTCTTGCACCATTTCCGCCACCTGCGAAAGCTGGGGGAAGCAACACTGTGCTAGGATTCCCTTTAAAATCAGGGTTCGGTGAGCAGCCGGTGCACTCGAAAACAAAGACCATAATTGCGAAATCGAGGATTGCGATTGCGAATCTAGGGTTTGAAGCTGGTCGTTTAAATTCTGCAGATGCATCAGATGAGTTGAGTGGTGGTTACATGGCAGATCGGGATGATGTCTATAGCAGTAGTTTTGAAGTGGCGATTTTGCAGTGTGCTTTGTAACAGCCTTTGAACTTCTGGTTACAGCTGTAGACGTGGATGATGTAGATGTTAGTGCTGGTGTGTCTGAGCTTGGTGATTCAGAGTTTCGAAGCTCAGCATTTCTGAACTCGGATTCAGTAGTATCTGAACTATTATTGTGAGAGTTTTCCTTGGTGTTTCTTGTCATTTCCACCATTCTTGCTTGATAACTATTATGTGCCGAGAGAGTGAAGAGATAAGAATAAACAAGATGGAAGAATAAAATAAATAAGTACCGAAACGGTCAAAACAGCTTTAGTGTCGGGTAATCAACGCGCAATGCAAGCTGGCTTCGAGTAGACTATGTTTAAATCAAAAACCACTGGTCGTATCACTACAGATACTAGGGACAAAAATTTTGTAAAATCAAATCTTAAACAGAGAATGTTGAACTTTTGAAAACTGCAGGAGAAGAAAAATTAAGGAGAATTGCGTCAACGGGCACCATTTCATGTAACCTAGCACTTGGAACATAAACTGCTTCTATCAGGGTTGGGGTGAGGCTGCTAAATCTTGTTTCATTTAGTATGTGGGCGGATCAAGACATGTACACACACATAAAAAAGCATCTCAAGAGCATACAGTCGTCAGCAGGATCAGCCTAAAATGTCACCCAATATGGTAGATTTAGCTAACTTAACACACACTCTCAAAAAGATGATTCAGAACAAAAAATATATAGTTTTGCAGCATGATTAGGATGGTACGGGGAAGCGAGAAGGCAGGAGAATCCAATTGTAACTATAATAATAATAATATTCCCAAATTTAGCTTCAATGCCCATAACAATTCTATTAACGATGCTTTCAAAATATAGTTTTCAAAAACTATTTACCTACGTTTTCACATAGTTCTTCTGAAATCGCTTCTATTCCTTCCCCAGACCGTGTTTTTGGATACTGTTTGTCAAGATACTGGCTCGTGTATTTCCATACCTGTTTAAATAAAGTTCAATTTGGACATTGAGCTGATCAGTTCATACAGGGAATTCTTGGTTCTCTTTTTTTAGACGAGTTTTTCAGTTTGAGATTTGGAATTATTGTATTTAACAACCATTGGAGAGTCTTCCTAAAAAACACAGTTACTGTAGGAATAAATGTATCAACTATATGAGAGTCGCGGAAACAAAACCTTACACATCATGATATTATTAAAGTGTAAGGCTTTGTTTCCGTGGCCCTCATAACATTATAATAAGATAATATATTTGGATCATTAGGACTCGACAGTAGTTACGCAAAAAAAACAATGTTTCTACAAATAAATAATACCTTATGAACAGTCTGCTTTAGAGCAACTAGTATACATTATATTTATGATATAATGTGGATTTTGAAGACTTTTCATAACACAGTTCAGCAATACAATCATTTTGGCATGGCACTTGTTGTTATCAGTGGGGATTGAAAAGGCCCAAGACCTATGGGTTAGGAAAAGGGGACGAGAGGAAAGAAAAACACTATAGTCTTTGGTAAATGTCACTTTAATGATTTCAGAGGTTGTAGCTACACAATCACCTATCAAAAGTATCTGATATAAACTTGAAAAACCTGGCCTGAGTTTTTCATCACCTCACAATAATTTTCTAGCATACTATCATGAAAAGTTCAGAGACTATCATGAAAAGTTCAGAGACTATCATGAAAAGTTCAGAGACTATCATGAAAAGTTCAGAGACAAGCGCTTTGACGGCAAGCAGACCTAGACAAAACAATCTTACTTCTGAGATGCGATGTGCTATTTACCATTACTGTATTGGAGGCAGCACTCAGGTACAGGCAGCGGCCCATTTTCAAGTTTCTCAGAGCACTGTTTCTCATGTTATGAAAAGCTACAGGAAAAGTCATACCTTTAAAAGAGCGTCTGCTTCTGGACGCCCAATGTCTCTTACCGAGCATAGTAAACAGTCCATACTTACACTAATCAGAAAAGACCCTTCTATGAGTCCTTCTCAAATCAAGGCCTCTGGTGACTTTAAGGTCTCGGTTCAAACAATACGTCGATTTCTTCGCACTCAAGATATAAGTAAGCATACTGCCACGGAAGAGAACACACTTAACTAGGAATTGGCAGAAGAGTGTCTGTGGTTTGCACATTATTGGAAGCGATGGTGTAATACTAGAAAGGTGATGTTTTCAGATAAAGCTTCTGTTCAGTCTAGCGGAAGTGTATTTGATGAACATGGACGCATACTGAAAACCTGTACAAAAGTATGACTAAGGTCGTATAAAGATTCCAAGCAAAAATGCCTACATGTCTATCGTGGTATAGGTGCAATATAAAACACAGAAAATCCCAATCTTTGGATCTTCGATAATGGCACTGGTAGAACGAAGGTAAAGTTAAGAACGTATCAAGAGTATCTAGAGAAGCACACTGACAATTTTGATTTTTGTCATATATTTAGAAGTGTTCACTTTAAATTTGATGGCCTATAACTCCAGGCTCAGGTACTTTAAAGCATTTGTAAATCCACGCAAAATGCATTACAATGACAAACGCTAGTTATTATTGTTTTCCAACAAAGAGTGAGAATTCATATCGAAAGATTTGTGCAGAAAAGCAGAGAAAGAGGTGCTGACCCCAAATCCTGAAAAATGCACTCATGAGGTTGCTGTTATCACTGACGTTTAGGATTGACGTACATGTTTGTAATAACTGTTGAGTTTTTCTGATTTCTGACTTTCCCAAACTGTCGTGATAATGCTTCAAAAATAATACAGTTTCCATAAAATATAAAATCGTTTTTGTACTTGAAAGAATGGAATGGTTGAATTGATACAATTGGGCAACACAATATTATTGTTACTTTTTTTCTTTTGACATGATTGTACTTACACAAAGCGAATATAGATATTAGATATTTCTTATGTTTCAGTAATTTTATTCGTCTTATATAACTGTTTTTCGTGTACATCAAATTTTTTTGTAATTTAGCAATAGCTCGAGGCAGGCAAGATTATCGCGACCCAAGTTCAAAAATTCGTGATTCATCAACTCATCAGTGGATGCACGGTAGTTGACATCAACACAAAGACAGATACTTAGGAATGATTTTAAACTTTTTGAAATTCTATCAGGACTCTTCAGTTTAGGTGTACCATTTGTAGCAATCAAATACAATGCTTTTAAAGGTTCTTCATTTAAGTATGGGGGCTCAGATTCGATCATTTCAATAATCATAATACCAAGTGACCACACGTCAATCTTGGAATCATAATTCTTTTGCTTAACCACTTCTGGTGCCATCCAGTATGGCGTACCAACCATGGTTACTCTCTTGTTTTTCTTTTCAGTGAGCTTGGCGCAAAAGCCGAAGTCTGTGATTTTAACATTACCACTGAGATTCAAAAGGATGTTATCCGACTTGATGTCTCTATGAATAATGTTGTTTGAATGCAAGAATTGGAGTCCCTTAAGAGTCTCATATGAGATAGACGACATTTGCTGCTCCGTCAATGTCTTATTATTATCAATAATATCGGTTAAGGATCCACCCTCCATGTATTCCATAATAACATATAATTGTTCCGAGCGCAGATTCATAAAACAGTCTAAGAAATTTACAATATTCTCATGTTTGTTTTCTTTCATAACCACAATCTCGTTAAATATCAGCTCCTTTCTGGGTTGCGAAGCCAAGTTGATCTGTTTGATAGCCACAGAGGCCCCATCAGTCAAACTCTTAGCAAAATACACTGACCCAGATGCACCTTGACCCACCTTCTTGACCTTCTTGTAATATACATTAGGGTTTTCTCTGAAGTTGACAATCTTTTTGAGTTTCTCCAAGATTTGCAGATCTGTTAGGTTAGAAAGTCTATGATCAGGATTGGGTTCATTTGCGGGCTTGGTATCAGAAGTGCTTGCGGGAGTAGCTGCGGACTTATTGGGTTGTAAAGGCTCAATGGGCTTGTCGTACAGTTTGTGTTGCTGCTGATCTTGTGGTGCCTGCTGCTCCTGCTCCTGCCGCTGAATTTCATGTTGGTTTGAGTGCTGAAGTTTTCGCTGCTCCTGTTGGTGATTTTGTTGTGGTTGTGGATGATGAAACTTTTGCTGCTGAAATTGCTGTTGCTTTTGCTGTTGCAATTTTTGTTGTTGCTGTTGAAATAACGGTTTAACAGGAGGTCCTTTGTTTACAATCTCAGAGTTGAGTTGAGGCAACGATGGTTTTCGTTGAAACGGTTGGACAATCGGGGGGACTCCTAAGTTGTCCATACTCTTTTCGTGTCTCAATCCGGGGCCTTGAGGCAACCCTTTAGATGGCGCTTTTGGTGCTTGCCTGAGAGTACTGATATGGGGGAGATTCGGAGCTCTTTGTGCCGGGGATCTAGCCCCGGTAGGGGAAGACAATTGGCCATAAGAATTAAGAGAAGAAGAACTTAACGAAGTGTTTAAAGGTGGTGCGGGACTAGGTCTGGGTACACTTTGAGAGTACTTGGGAATTTGTTTTGAAAATGCGGAGCTATTAGGATTAGCAGGGTTGACTGTTGTCGGCGTGGCAGAAGTTGACAGACCAGGGCTGACAGCCAAATTCATGTTGCTAGTACTATTAAGATTATTAGATGTTTCATGCGTAGAACTGTAAAACTCCAAAACCTCAATTACTGCTTGCGGATTTTTAGCATAATCTTCGTGAGTAATTGCGGAAGCGCTGAGGAGCTTTGACCAAGCGTCCGGAAGACCAGTGAAACTTCCACTGACGGGATCAAATCCCACATGTACTTTATGTGTAAAATTTGTTGGACTAGATACTATGCCTGTAAGAGGGCATTTCGAATAAATGTCGTCTATCCAAGAGTACAATTCTGAATCGTTTTTGCAGGAGATGAATACTGATTTGAATCCCGTGGATCTGATGATCTCAAAGCAGTATGTTTTTATGTCGACTCTTGTTATATTTGTGATCGTGTATAAAGGAATAGTTTGCGAGGGACTAGTCGAGGCTGCAGTGAGTGGAGAAACCTATGATAAAGTTAGTTTCGCGTGGCAAGGGGCATTTATGAAACCTGTCAATGCGTTTTATCTACAGAATCACTTAGGTTTTTTTTGTGTAGAGTGACCAAGTATCAACTGTATTTTTGACAGAAATTGAACTTACTTCATTTTTGTAAAGCTCGAGACAGTTTTCCCTAAGCACCAGATATTTCTTGTTCCACATTTTGAAGCTGCCGTCTTCTTTGACAACAGTCCAACCATGCTTGACAAAACGGCCAGACCCCGAGCTACCGTTTGAACTACTACCTGTAGAAGGAGTTGGATTGGCATACACCGAAGGACTTGAAATATTTGTCATTTTGTTGCTACTAATGTTGTTCTTTGAGCCAGTAGACAAAGATGATAAGCTGGTAGTAGGACTGCTTCCGTTGATGTGGCTATTGCTGTTGGAATTCTCGGAGTTAGAGCTGTCTGAGCTAAAATGCTGTTGCTGTTGTTGATTCTGCAATCTTCGTGGGGGGATTTGAAACTGATTGCTATTCAGCAAAGCTTTGTTTGATTGATGGTGGTCTGGAGGTGGTGGAGCGGGCCCTGGGTTTAAAAACGCGTTCTGTGAAAACACACCCGTTGCTGAATTTGAGTAGGACATCTATCGCACAATATCTATTTTGAAAAAATGTCCGTTTAATATTAGTTGATCCAAAAAAATATAAGATATAAAATAAGGGGGTGAAAAGAAAGAAAGAAAAGAAAGAAATCAAGAAGGGAGAAGTTTGGGTGTTGAGTGAGGATTAGGTAGTAGCCGCGTAGAATCTTCAGGTTAGACTGTGAAACCGAAAAAGAGTAAATTCAAAAATCACACCGGTACCTGTAACGGCAACATGTTTAGTACATATTAAGAAGAAATTTACATTTATACATAACAGGCTCTATAAGAATATCAAGGAAACAATTACTTAGAGAAACAGACTTATTTTGAAGTGTTGACGCAGGTTTTAAAATTGAATTAAACTACATTTTACGCAATAAACATACACACATTAAACACCCGAATATTTCTAAAATTGAAGCCTTCCTGTATCTGTGAAAAATGAGTAGCTTTTGGTCAACCGTTCAGCTGATACTCTATCAGAAAATTAACATTGTATTCAACTAACGGAAGAAGCTCGAGATAAAGGAAGTCCTGCAAAGACTTGTTTATAGCGGCCCAATAAGGGGGCTCCGACATCAAACCATACTATCTACATCAGCTGCTACTTCTGATTCTTTTATCGTTACTTGTAACAGAGCTATTGACAAATACGCATGTCATGAAGCACAATTAACATTTTAGCAGAAGCAATTGAAGACATTTCTACATAAAATCAGCCGCAGTAGTGTATTCACAAGATCAATTGAGTAAAGGTCACTTTGTTGATACTATCTTAAAATGATGCTTTGTATGTAACTTTAATTACCCCCTTCGGTTAACCCCCTGACTTGACTTGGGAACCCTTTTTGAGTTATCCGTTCTCACACCTCAACATCAGCCGTTTAATCACTTCTTTAAGTAACACTGAAAGACTCTTGATTAATAGTACTGATTTGTGAAAGCTGATTGGAAATAAGCAAATCGCCGAGCTGCTTTACAAGTATTATGCTTGCACTAGTGTATTTATTAAAGAAGTTGCCAGATGATGCAGTAAGTTTTGAGCGTTTTTGACGCTTACATTCAGTCAGGATTTGTCTGTCATGACTATCATGATCACAATTAGTTTTTGTGAATGGTTTTGAAATCGATATACAGGTTCCTTTTTGACTGCATTTTAAGAGACTCGGACAAGCTATCTGTAGTACATAGATCTGTCAACTACTACTAACACATAGTCACTAGAGCATCCATGGTTTTTCATGCTTCATACAGATACCATTGTCATAATATATTTCTTGCTTATCTTGTTTCTGTACTTTCAAAACTCTCAGCTCAAAAACATGGTTACAATTTATTTTTATTCTCCAGAAGTGACGAATGAAAACGGATCGGAGCTTAACGCCCATTTCTAAAGAGTTTTATGAGTCGGGTGATCGTCTCGTAGCCGGGGCTTCATGCAAACACAAATTCTAAAAATCAAACTTAATGCTCATTTATCTGTGCTTGCAATTGCCAACATGAGATTTTTGAACGGGCATATCAGCGGTTGTTAGCATTAGAAGGTACAACTAACTTGACAAAAATAAGCTGGTATCAGCGCTGACAGATACAGCCATTGTACAGCAATGTTAGCACTTTTCGTCGCAGGTTCTAAAGCACAGTTCACAATTATTACGTTATATACAAATTCACATATACTGATCCAGAAAATTCTCGATCGCTAGATACACGCCATGAAAAGCGCCTTGAATAGTTAAGTGGAAACCTAACATATATGGGGCAATATGCTATGTAAAGAGTAATGATCGATATGAGCATTACTAGCAAATAACTTACTATTCATCTTAATATATTTTTATATCTGTCCAAAGTGATAACGACCACAACTTATGAGTGAAACAAAAAATCTGAGAACTAATTGTTTGTTCAAAATGCAAAAAACCCCATTATTTGATTTTTGAAAAGCGTGAAGTTGTACAAATTGATAATTGTAACCAACGATTAAGATATCCATCCAGTCATCTTCAGCTTAAGCGATAACTTTATTGGTAAATTATAACGCATGAGCTTTCATGCCTTTATAAATGACAACCAATTGTGTATATAATATTGTCAATCTATAAAACCAATTTTTAATTGTAGTTTATTAATGCCAATTTGTAACAACGTCTAGAGCTTTTCCAAGTACAAACAGACTTTATGCCGGGGTCCATATTATCTGAGGCTTTTGGCCAATAAGTGGATCAACGTGGGCTCTTATCATGGGTACTAGAACAGAGAATTTGTCTGGCATTTATTAAATCCAATATTTAACTTCTGTAGTGAAGTTTCATAATTTACAGAATCTCACACTATAAATCTTTCTGGTTTTATGATTGTTGTGAGATTGATGGGCCAGTATGATAGCAATATTGTAGTGTAAGGTAATAGAAATAGGCGTCTAAACACGCGGAATATAGGGTTGTTCAAGCATGAGAACGGGTGACCGAGCAGGGACAATGATGCAACTTATATGTTAAAGGATCAAGTGTATTCTCGGCGAGGAACTATATGAAAGGATCGGGGAAACGAGCCTTATTTATAGACAGAAATATGTAATTAAACAACGACAACGTGGCATTTCAGGCCACAGAGGGTAAGAGCTAGATGGCGCTAGAAAGCATGAATCTAGGCGACATCTTTGTCGTGATTACCACGACAATATGGCGTTCATATTCATAATAATATTATGGAGCACATAGTCATATCCACTCCTTGGGTTTGTGCAAAATGCGGGCTGGCTTCCGTAGCCCTAACCAGTGCCAACTCACGGGGAACTCTGCAGCCATAAAGTTGTATGATTTTTTCTTGTCTTTTAAGGTATACCTTTGGAATACAAATTTAATGTTAATTGAATACGTTTTTCATGGTTTTCTCCTGTAATAATTATGGCGTTTAAGAAAGCAAGCGTGTCAATGCCCATATTTGAAGTTTTGTCTTTACACAGCAAACAACATGCTCAATGACTTTCAATCACAATGCATAGCGTTTCTCAAACACTAGTTTAGCCTCTTTTTTTAAGACCAGTACCAAGTGAAACCCATGATATCTGACCCAGAACCTGAATAAAATGTTTATAGCATAGCAGAGTTTTAATTTTGCAAATTGCAATATTGTTTGAAGTAATAGCACACAGACTGTAAAGGTATACCCAATGAATATTAGCAAATTCAACTTGTTTTTATGAGAGTCTCGGTACAAAGACTCCGACCATAGCACATTTTAAGCTGATTATCTGTAAGAACAATCCATAACTTTCTAGTTTAGTTGTTGAATTGAGTTCTCAAAACTTATTGTATCAGTTTCGAAATGTGTATTTTGGTTACATTAGCATGGGGGCTGTTCGGACTGTCAAGTGTCATGGTATTTTAAGCCTGTCTCTCTGTTGACTCTAAAAACGTGTTGATAAATATTATAATAATATTATTGTTACTACTATTAATTTTGTCTCCACAATTGTTTTGATATGATTCAATACAACTAAGCATTTGATTGATTTTCATTTGTCATTTGAAGTTGCACTTTCAGTTTGGATAACTTCCTTGATTTACATGAGGGAAAAGTGCGTTGCTATTTTTCTATAGCTGCTGGACATGATAACAGATTTTTAGTATGGAAGCCGGGGATAAATCATTTACTGTACTTTTTCACCATTCTCTGGTTTCAATTAAGTTTGCGAGTGATCTATTGAATCTACATTTGTGCATACTGTAATCCTGTGTTTTGTGTAGTTTATCAATAATATATGATATTATTATACACACACATGTCAAAAGTTTAACATTTTTCACTTACTTGATAGATGCTCGGCACAGCTAGTTTTCATAGTCGGGATCTTACTTTGACTTATATTTCATTATAATATTCATAAAAATCTATGTTTTTATACTGTTACATAGCGACGGATGCGCAAATCAAAGATTGATGTATATCTGCCATTTGCTTCGGTCACAACATCCAACTTTACGTCAACGGATTCAACGAGATCATACACTTTCTATTGATCCAAGGTATCCCAAAACAGCACGCTAGCAATCACAGAAATGAGCAGTAATGACTTCAGCCCAATAGGACAGGTATTCCAGGTCTTTGAACAAAATTTGTACATATTTCCAGACCTTTCAATCGTCAAGAATAGTTAGCTCGGTACTGCATATATCTGTTGACGTAAGGCTGGATGTTGTGACCGAAGCAAATGGCAGATATACATCAATCTTTGATTTGCGCATCCGTCGCTATGTAACAGTATAAAAACATAGATTTTTATGAATATTATAATGAAATATAAGTCAAAGTAAGATCCCGACTATGAAAACTAGCTGTGCCGAGCATCTATCAAGTAAGTGAAAAATGTTAAACTTTTGACATGTGTGTGTATAATAATATCATATATTATTGATAAACTCGATCATTTAGTGCAGTAATTGAGTTGATGTGCAGTGATGAATCTTCAAATATGCGTGAACGTTGGAAAGCAATTCCTTAATCATAATATATAGCACTTGAATTATTTTTTGAAGCTTTTTGACTACCAATATGAGCAAGAGACCCCTCATGAATGGCGTGATCTAAAACGTGATTATAGTGGTAGAGTGATGACTGCTGTAATGGTAATTGGTGTATCGGTTGCGTATGGTATATAGGCTGTTCTTGTAATGGTTCTGGTGGCGTTGGTTGTGTAAGATACAAAGTTTCAGGGACAGTTTGGGCTTGAATCCAACCCCACTGAGCATTCAATCGATTTTCTTCATAAAAATGTTCTTCTTCATCATCGGTATGTGGAGGTGTATAATAACCATTATTTGCTAAGAAGCCTGTATTTGTATGGTGATATTCGGCATTGTAGTTTTCCATGTCTTCCTCAACTTCTTCTAAATCCCCTTCTTCTTCTTCGTCCTCTTCTTCTTCCTCTTCTTCTTCCTCTTCATATTCTTCGTCATCATACTCTTCATCGCTGTGTATATAAGGCCTTTGCTGCTCTTGTATATAATTCATGATATAATTGTACACACCGTTATATCGTGTAACAATAGACTTGCTTGGTAAAGAGCCAGCTTCGAAAATCACAGTTGCAGCTTCTGTATCCGAAATTTGAGATCCACACATTAAATACTGGCTTAGTTCAATACAAGTGTAAGCAATTTGTTTTGGGGTCAATTTGAAATAGCTTTCTTGGAATAACCAGCATTCACAGAGATAAAGAGACATCAGCTTTGTCGATCGTGTATCTACTTCCGATAAGTGATATAGGTAGTAATCGATATAGAAATCCGGTGTAGGACCTTGTCCAATTTCCCATTCTAAACTATTGAGAATGTGTAGTTCCATCTGTTTAATCATGTATTCGGAATACTGATTACAGCATGCATGAAGAATTTCTCCAAGTGTGAGAACTTTTCTCTTTTGTTCGGTGTATTTCGATGCAATCCATAGCGATGTGATGCCGACCATTTGAAAGTGCTTCAAAAGCACAACTCGTCTTGAAGCGTAGCGATCGAGTATGCTAACAGCCAGAAAGAGCGACTCTGCTGAAAGATCCAAGCTAGTTACAAGTTCAATAATAAACTCCAAGACCGAATTTCGATTTCCCCAGTTGATTTCCGGTTGTGAAAGTATTCTTTCTTGGTCTGGCCGGGAACGTTTTTCCATGCTTTCCAGGTGCTCGAGGATTTCGTCTTGGTACTCTCGAAAGTCGCTGCTACAGTCTGCCATTGTATCGAAAACAAATATAGATGAGCAATAAAAATGATGACAATAATGATGATGATGTGATCCAATTAGGAAGAGATTGTGATGGAAAGCCAAATGTCTTGAAAAGACTCAATAAGTAGCGTTTGGGGCTGTAATGGAAAACACGCGTGTCTGAGTTTTGGCTTGTGTATTTTTCACTTCCTCGTACACAAACTGGAAATAAGTGTATATAGAGACTTGAGGATCTCACACTAACTAATTGAACCGTGTATTGCTAGACTGTAATTATACACAGAGATGAAGTGTATTTCTCGATACTAATGAGAAAAAGAACAAAATGATAAGATTACGTGACAAGTGAAGAAGAAGAGGGAGCAAATATATTTTTTTATACAGGAAACACGAAGTGTTGAGAATTATCACCGAATTACTGACGCGTTCCCAGTTGCGATACAAAAAAACGACACACTCCCATTGTTACGTCTGAGTGTGAAAAACGCTAACCTCGTGTTAACCATGTTTTACTGTCCACAACCACTTTATTTATTTTGGCAGCCTCGACGCGTTATTGTTTATTGTTTTCAATTTGCTGTTTTGGGATATCATTTGTCGCGTATCGTAGGTTTTAATATATTTTCCTATTTCGCGCATTATTGTACGTGAATCAAAACCTAGCACTGTTTAAAGCAGCATCAATTGCGTGTAAATACTTAACAACCAAAAAATACATTATAATAATAATAATATAGTATCAGACTGATAAAAATTCGCTAACAATACAAACTGTCAAGCTTATATGAGACAATGAAGCTACTCATTGCTTAGATTTGCTTGGTTGTAAAACACCCATTCCCCTAAATCCACTTGGAATCGAAACATTTGCAGGTTCGTTATAATCATCGTCCATCAAGCTTTTGCTTCTATTACTGGACATTCTGTTTCTAGCAGGAGGAACAGGCGGGGGAGTCCAAGTGCGCAAGTTACGCACATCATCTCCGGCATCATCCATCAAACTTACAGAGCTTTTATTACTTCGATTGCTTCCACGCGATGGTGGTGGTGGTGGTGGCGAAATCCGTTTGACTATATGTTTTTTAGGTACTGCTGGGGCAACAGTAGAAACTGGTACTTTACTGACTGGCTTTGTCAAGCTCGCGGGCTTTGGCGCAACCGCTGGTTTTCTACGAATCGAGCCAGGTGTTTCCATTCTCTTTGGCAATGGAGGTGGTGTCTTTTGTCCCCGCGCTGTACTAAAATCTGAAAGCGCCAGAGGTTTAGCTGTAGTCTTCACCAGCGTTGGAGTGCTAGGGGATGTTAAAGGTCTGACGGCATTACTTGCTGTTGTTGAAGTATTCATAGGCACAGTAACCTGTGAAGCTGTATTCAAAGGCGCGGAAGGCTTAACTGTAGTATCTACAACCGTTGAATGGGTTGTAGCTAATGTTGACTGTGGCGTATTGTTAGTCATTTCTGACCTCAATGGAGTCAACGGCGAGGTATTTCTGGGTCTTGGTGGTAGCGGGGGCTTTTTAATTAACTCTTGATCAGCTACAAACGCACTTGGTTTGCGATGTGGATTCAAAACCATATTTGAATTAGAAAATTTATCATTGACCTTAGCTGATTGTTCCTCAGCAAGCCAGTACTTTTTTGTATCGCTACTTGGCGGAGGCAATTCATGTGTGAGAGTAGTTTCATTGATATCAACCAGTGACACGAGATCATTGGCATCACCCACTTCGGCTCGTCTTTGATCGTAAAGTTTTTTTGACAGTTTTGATCTGATATCTTCGTCGACAATTACAATTCTAGCCTGAAAAGTGGCATAAACCGGACGATGGTCTGAGAACTTTAGACTAGAATCACTTCCGTAACTAGTTTGCACGAGACCCTGTTCTTCTGATTTCGACCCAAAGCTGCACCGACTCAAAATACGATCAGTCCATGAAGGTGTGCGCATCTTCTCCGAAGTATCATATTCGTCTGAGCCATTATCAAATTTGTATGTAGGAGGAAAAGTAATTTGCATTTCAGAGTAATACGAAAAACTTTCACCTTTTACCATTTGCACGTTGAGCTGATCTTTTTCGTATAGTTTACCAAATTCGCCAGCTTTAGCAAGTTCTTTAGCATGATCATACGGAAGATTGATTCGAAAATTAAAATCACCCAACCAGATGACAATATCATGACTTATTACTCGTCGGCCACGAGAAAATATCAAGCCATTTAGAATTGTTTTGTAATCATTGTGGCGTTCATCGATACTGTTCATGCCAGACGCCAAATGAGCAGTGATAAAACAAAAAGACGTGTTAGCAAAGCTAAAGCTAACAGCAACGCCACCCTTATTGCCAGCCATACCACCCAGTCCGGTCTTTTTGATAGCACCCTCAACATTCGTCACGTAGTTGACCTCTGTTTCTTTAACAAACATCATCAATGCTGTACCAACCAATTGGTCAGATCTTACCAGAACATAATCATCGCGATGGTTTAGGCATGATGCTACTTGACGTTCCCAAAATTCGCGTTTCCCAGGGTCAGCGTTTAATATTTGACTAGGTGTCAGCTCCACAATTTCCTGGAACCCAACAAGTACAACATCTGGTGTGTCTGTACCCCCAGATTTCGGGAATAACCAGTTAGAAAGATCGTCAGTGGACATGACGCCGTTGAGATTAAATGTTCCTGAAAAAATCTTGATACCTCTAACAGAAGAGAATTCGCCTTTCCTTTTTTCCAACTCCATAGTCACAAAATCATTGATGGGATCGTGGAGCGCCACTTGAAGCTGGCCATCTACTCTCCCCAGTAAAAATTCGATGGTAGTTTGTTTTTTGCCATCAGTAAAATTGTTCATGTACATTCTACCTAATGATTTTGATAAATCGGAAAAGGCACCTGCAAACCCCATTTTACCACTTCTCGAAAAAGAAGTTTTCAAAGCATTTGTACCAGCATAGATCTGGGAAATTTTATCGCCGTTATCTGCCCATATGATGTTATGCTTGGTCCATACTTCTTGATTAACACGGATATTGTAGTACTGAAAGAACATGCCTAATGCTTCTTTGGAAATCAGCTGCTGAATCATGTTGGTTCTATCTAAGCAGTCTAGGCAGTTTGTTCGAAAAATTCCTGTTTGCCGCGTGCCTGCTATTTTATTGCTTCCTGGATAGCGTTCACGCGAGTAGAACCCAAACTCCACAAATGAATCTTGCATGCGTCCGATGATACGCGATGCCGATGCGTATCCGCCATTTGCTACTTCTGCATGGAAATCGAAGTTTGTTTTTTGTATGCTGTTGTCAAGCTGCTTTGCAGATTGATTAATGTGTTCTAAATATCTACGGGTGAGTTCTACTTCACCGGGTTTGTTAGCCAACAAGTTGACTACATGAACCACGCCAAACTTTTGTACCAGTGAGTCAAAGTGTCTATAGAAAGAAGGTTGTGTAGCTTCCCTAGAACGAGTGATGTTGACTTTGGCACCTAATGGATTGGGGTCTTGTTCCCAAAAAACAGGAATAGACCCTCTGATTTGAGTATAACCAAAAAGTAGATCATCCATTTGTAGAATAGTTTCTGTCTCAACAAAATTGGCGACGTTTCCCTCATCATCAATGCCACGAGCATTGTATCTTGTACCTGCTCGCTTCCATGACTGACGCGAGATGATTGTGAGATTTGCAACCTGGTTCTCAATTCTAATTGGCCGTGTAAGAGCAAATCCTCTAATCACTGAAGTCAAAAAGTGACACTTGTCAAGAGCTAGTCTCTCACTGTCTCTTAGTCTTTTTCTAAAATTGATTAAACCCTCGGCCATGAATGAATTCCACATGAAAGACTGGTCTGCCATGTCTAGCATGAGTGTTTTCGAGTCGCCACTAACCAACTGGTTGTTAGAATTTCATTTCAAATCCAAAAA
The DNA here is from genome assembly GCA_022457085.1 of Saccharomycotina sp. CBS 16003. NCBI lineage: Eukaryota > Fungi > Ascomycota > Saccharomycotina sp. CBS 16003. Next base: position 1,941,973 of record JAJNCF010000013.1, on the reverse strand, counting down.
ACTAAAAGCGTACTTACCGATACTGAAGTACAGTGGCCAGATCAAAGGTTGACGAATAATAAAAACTTCGACTCATAAGCAGCTTTCTGATACTGGCACAAGGATGCTCGTATCCAAACTGATTCCTTGGAAGATTATCATCGGCTGTTGCAGCAAGACTGAGATTCTGCTCACGTATCATTCCATTATCGTCCAATACGGCGTAGTCGAATTCGCTTCTATTAACACAGTAACATTCCACTGCGTGGATTAGTTCTACGTCTTCGCCTGGTCTAGGGGTAGCAACGACCTCGGCACTAGAGATCAAACAAACAAAAACGTCACCGTGAACTTCTATCAGGCCTAAGCATCCTTTATGATCAATATCCGATAGCAGGCCGTACTGTCTGAAATCAATGTCTTTTCGTTTAGCAAATTCGATAATACATTTTGGAGGAATTGGACCCTTAGCTATGGACGGGTTGGACGCCTTTTCAGCGTATCTAATCACCAGTGCATACTCTTCATTAGCTAAGGCAATTGAGCGTGGGTGATGACGGACATAGATCTTCATCACACCAAAGAGACTGGAAAGAGATGTGATGCGCTGTCAAGAAACGTATTGGTGGTAAACTGATGCCACGATGATGCAAAAGAACAGAAGGAATCAGATGTGGATCAAATTCAACTGGGACATTCAACCTAAACCTATCCCAGGATGTAAGTCTTAAATCACTCTTAGAATACATAACATCTATGTTTCCTTAACTAAATGTATTCACAAGGGCATGATGATAATATCATTAATTTGTCAAGTATATGTACATTTTAAAACCGGTGCCTGGCGCCATAGAGCAAGTCGTCTATACTGCTCGCAAGCATGAAAAGCCCCGGATCCGTGCATATTATGTAATACTTTCACAATTTCTTATTCTACAATACTATGTACAACCTTATCTGTCCCCCGGCAGCAAAGATTTCATACTAATTTGGTAGCAGGAGCAGCTGCTATATATTTTTCTGTTGCGCTTCCTTTTCTTTCGTTTTTATTTCTTCCCAAACATTTGATTAGACATTGCATACCGTTTAAGCCTTTCACAATGCCAGGTACTTACGAAGACCGCGATGGAAGAAATCAGAATTACGATGAGGTGGAGGATGATTACCTAGCAGAGCCAGCGAGCGAAGAGATCTACTCGGGACCGGTTTCCGAGTCGGTGCCTTCATCTTACGCTATTTTTCACCACAGACGGCGCTACTCTTCGCGCTCCCAAAGAGACTCTTCTGTAGATTATCACCAACGGAGACCCTCGGTATCCAGATCGCCCGAGCGGTATGGAAACCGTTCCAGGCGCGAGTCTAGCGTCCGTCCATCGCTCAGAGACAGGAGCATGTCTAGAGTTTCGTTTGACTCGGTTGGTGGAGAAACGAGATCGTTCTCCAGAGATAGAACAGACTCTATGTCAAGTTTCAGATTTTTTTCCCAAGACGAAGTCGAACAAGCCGAGGGTGCTAGTACAGCACCTTTTGAGATAGATCCCGTTGAGTACGAAGTGAGCCGGCGCGACCATGATGAATACGAGCCAGAGGATGATTATCTCTCACACACGCCACATCAACACCCCAATAGATACTCATACGAACAGTCCTCCAGTTACAGGCAATCTGGTGAGTTTGATTGTGATAACGATGGGGCTTCGATAAGAGATAACGTTTCAATTTCTGCTCGCAAGCGACAACGATCTTTTGACCACCACTTGCAGCGTTGGAACACCAATGAATCACATGAACCACTATTGAGTCGAATGGGTTCCAGCTCATCCCAAGACAACGTACATCCGCAAGTTCAAGAATACGAGTCTAGTCGAACACAACAGCGTTTTTACATTTCAGAAGAAGATCTGGTTATCTTCATTGCTGGATACAAGAACAGCACTTATCGTAAAAATCTGTATGTGCTGCTTTGTATTCTAACTTTTGGTTTAGGCTACTTGGTTCTAAGGTGGTTTCCAAGATGGCGTATATCCTGTATTGGCACTCCTGCACCTCTTGGTAAGTGTGACTGGGTGGTTGTTGAAAATCAATGGGGAGAGTTGAGCATTGTTGATGTTGCTTGTACTCGCTATAATCGTGCGCTATCCACTGTTTTTAGACAGCAAGAAAAACCGGAAAACAACGAAGAGGAATCCAATAATGCTTCTGTCAGGGACGAAGTTGATTCGATTGATGACGACCCAATCTTGCCTGCTTTGAGAACCATTAACTATAGATACATTACTTTTTTTTACCATCCTTTGGAAGATATTTTCTTGACCAATTTTGATTGGGTAGACAAGTCTTGGGTAGATGTTGAAGTTGCTCGTGAGGGTATTGATAATGACATGCGAGCTGATAGAGAGGCTGTTTTTGGTCCAAACATCATTGATATCAACGAAAAAAGCACTATGCAGTTGCTTGTCGATGAAGTCCTGCACCCGTTCTACATTTTCCAAGTTTTTTCAATCATTCTTTGGGCATTCGATGAATACTATTATTATGCCGGATGTATTTTTATCATCTCTGTGATTTCTGTTGGTAACACGCTTCTTGAGACGAAGCAAACATTGAAAAGAATGAGTGAGCTTGCTAGATTTGAGTGCGAAATTCGTGTTCTTAGAAGTGGCTATTGGAAAAATATCAAATCTTCTGAGTTGGTTCCAGGTGATATTTATGAAGTTTCAGATCCATCTATTTCTTTGTTTCCATGTGATTCTATACTTCTTTCTGGTGATTGTATTGTCAACGAGAGTATGTTGACTGGTGAATCAGTTCCTGTTTCCAAAAGTCCTGCTACAGATGAGGTTTTGCAGTTTATGGTAACTGAGCCTTCTCAAGGATCCAACGTTCCACCTGAGGTGTCTAAGCATTTTTTGTTCTGTGGTACAAAAATTGTACAAGCTCGTAAACCCCAAGGATCTGGATCACAATTGGATGTCGCCGTAGCAATGGTTGCTAGAACGGGTTTCACTACTACGAAAGGTGCTTTGGTTCGATCTATGCTGTTCCCAAAGCCGAGTGGATTTAAATTTTATCAAGACTCATTTAAATACATTGGTTTCATGGCTTGTGTTGCAGCTGTTGGATTTTCTTTTAGTACTATTGAGTTCATCAAGATGCATATGGAGACCAAGCTAATTGTTCTTCGCGCATTAGATTTGATCACTATTGTTGTGCCGCCCGCTTTACCCGCTACCTTGACCATTGGCACAAACATTTCTCTTTCACGCCTGAGGAAGAAAATGATTTTTTGTATTAGTCCCAGTCGTGTCAACGTCGGAGGTAAATTAGACGTTATTTGCTTTGACAAGACAGGTACACTTACCGAAGACGGCCTTGATGTTTTGGGTGTTCATGTGAGTGAAAACGGAAAGTTCAGTGACCTTCTGGGCACAGTCGACGAGATTCTGCCTAGTGGTCACGTTGATTTTTTCAAAAACTCTGCAGATAGAGTTAGGTCGCTATTTGTTGGAATGCTCAGCACATGTCATTCACTTAGATTGGTTGACAATGAATTGATGGGTGATCCCTTGGATTTGAAGATGTTTGAGTACACAGGTTGGAAGTTTGATGAAGATGAAGGCGCTCAACTGTTTCCCAAAGATCACACAGCAGCTCATCCTGTTTCTGTCTCGTATCCAACAAGCGCCCGCGAGGGTCCGGTTATTGGGGTTGTTGGCTCTTATGAATTTGTCTCTAAACTTCGAAGAATGAGTGTTTTGGTAAAAACAAACGGTGGTAAAGAGGCCGACACAACTACGAGAGTATTTGTTAAGGGTGCTCCCGAAGTTATGCCCGAAATCTGTGATGCGAAATCATTTCCTGAAGACTATGACGAACTTTTACATTACTATACACACCGCGGTTACAGAGTTATCGCGTGTGCTACCAAGACTTACGAAGGTGAATCAGTCCCTAAAGGATCTGATGCCAGAAATGAGGTTGAATCAGGCTTGTCATTTTTGGGATTCATTGTGTTCGAAAATAAATTGAAGCCAAGCACAACCGGTGTTATTGAGAAGCTGAACGACGCCGAGATTCGTACCGTCATGTGTACCGGTGATAACGTTTTGACGGCTATCAGTGTTGCAAAAGAGTGTAAGATTGTGAGAGAAGATCAGCGAGTATACGTTCCTCATTTCAGAGGTAAGTCAAGAATTGGATTAATGGCCAAAAGTAGGGAAGCAAGCTAACATAATATTTTAGGCACAATGGATGAGCCGCGCATTGAATGGGACTGCATTGACGACCGCAGTCTATTACTGGATGCTGTAACTTTGGAGCCTCTGACACCCAAAGAAGAGTATGTCCTGGCGGTCCCAGGCGATGCATTCCGATTCTTGATTCAATACGGAGAAGCACATTTAATTGAACGGATGTTGCTCAAGGGTGCTGTGTTTGCCAGAATGTCTCCCGATGAGAAGCACGAGCTGGTAGAGAAGTTACAAGCGCTAGACTACACTGCGGGATTCTGCGGAGATGGCGCTAATGACTGTGGTGCACTGAAAACCGCCGACGTTGGTATCTCGCTTTCTGAAGCCGAGGCTAGTGTTGCCGCACCATTTACTAGTAGAGTGTTTGAAATCTCTTGTGTTTTGGATGTAATCAAGGAAGGTCGATCTGCTTTGGTAACAAGTTTTGCCTGTTTCAAGTACATGTCATTGTATTCGGCCATCCAATTTGTGACTGTCAGTATCATGTATTCACTTGGCTCGAACCTTGGTGACTTTCAGTTCTTGTTTATTGATTTGTACTTGATTGTTCCTTTGGCCGTGTTCATGGGATGGTCGGAACCTGCACCCATGTTATGTGTTAAGCGCCCAACTGCAAATCTTGTGTCACGCAAGGTTCTAGTTCCAATGATGGGAGAAATTGTACTGTTGGCTGGGTTCCAATTTGCTACATGGTTTTTGGTTCGCGACGAAAGCTGGTATCGTGCTCCTCTTCGGGGCGGTGACGATAGTCAGGTCCAATCGTCTGATAATAGTGCACTATTCTTGGTGTCTTGCTTTCAGTACATTTTCATTGCCGTTGTGTTAAGTGTGGGGGCTCCTTATCGTCAGCCTATGCGACGAAACGTTCCATTTTTAGTGACGTTGATGGTAACACTAGTCTCGACAGCTGCCATTTTGGCATTTGCGACATCTGACACTTGGGTTGGTCAAATGCTTGATCTTGATTACCTGAGTTCCTCATACAAGTTAGAGCTTGTTGCTTTGGCCGCAAGTAATGCTTTAGCAAGTTGGGCTGCCGAAAAATGGGTATTCCCAGGTCTTTCGGCATTCCTGCCTCGTGTGATTCGGATTTTTGGACTGCCCACCAAGACTGCTTCAAACAAGCAGTACAAGCGTTTACTACGAAGCGATCAAAGAACGCTCAAAAGTGAACACGTCTAAAAGGATTTTAATTGTTGATAGATAGAAGATATATTAATACTTATATTACACACTTGTATAACCAAGTTAATTGCCTGAACATATACTGATTGCGTATAGATTCAAAAAAGTCCAAGCTAATAATATGAAATACATCGATTTTTATTGATTGTATCGTCGTCAAAGTTATCACGCTGTCACGAATCAGCTGAAGCAAGCGTCGTACCTTTAAAAAATAAATAATTTGTACAGCAAAAATGCGTTAGCCCGGAGTCGAACCGGGGGCTCATGGATGGCAACCATGAATTTTACCGCTAAACCACTAACGCTTTGATGTTTTTACAACAATACTGTGATCTATCTATACTATAGTGTAGTCAATATATGCTTGTTAAATTTCTAGCTAAGCATGCTTTACTTTTAATGACTCCGTAAAACATTGTAGTATAAGGGAATAAAAATAGGCAACTGAATACGCGGAATATAGGGTCGCTCAGGAATGAGAACGGGTGACTGAGAAGACACAATGATTCAACTTATGTGTAAAAGGCTGAAATGTATTCTCGGCGAGGAACTATATAAAAAAATTAGGGAACCGAGCCTTATTTATAGACAGAAATATGAATTAAACAACGGCGACGTGGCTTTTCAGGCCATAGAGGGTAAGAGCTATATGGCGCTAGAAGGCATGAATCTAGGCAATATCTTTGTCGTGATTACCACGACAGTATTTCAATTAAAGCTCACTGAGACTCAGTTTTTATATTTTTGATTGTCATGAATCTCAATCAATCATACGTCTTAGTCAATTAATCAATTATATATCTCAATACAACAAAAATATAGGGATCGGCATTAGTAGCACTCATTATCATATTGATTGCAAATTCTGGGTAAATATCTAGCGTGAATGATTAAATGCTATTCTGAATTAACTCTCATAACTCACACATAAAAGAAATTCTAAACGTTACTGTAGAAATTAGTTTGTGAATGGAGTCTAGGAATCAAATACTATTGGCATAGCTTATTTGAAGTTACAAAATAGCAGAATGCTTTTATTTGCTAATAAAGTCCGTCAAACACACTGAAACGAATAGATGAGAATTGAAAAAAAAAATTGCCTAATTTGTATTGCAATCCAAAATAGGAAATACATTTTAAACGTGAAAATCATCTATTGTACAGTAAGCATATATACCTTTGGATATCGTTTAGATAAAGTCATTTTTTCAAAAAGTATCATAGACTTTGATTTGATATCAGAGAACAAATAGATTATCATCATGCTCAATGATAAACCTGCTAAACAGGCCGTTTTGAAATACATAGTCTGTCCGTACACCTAAAACCTCCCAATTTGAACCTAACCCTCGAATAAATTTCCATCTACAGAAGCTACACAAAATTTTTCACGCGTACGAAACGATTACAAGATCGAAAACCGCGATAATATACACACAAGCCATATACACAATGAAGCATCCAATCCACACACTTATCGCCGATTCCAAAGGCGAGTTTTTGTATGCTGCGTTTTCTGACAAGGTGCAAAAAGTTAATTTGGCAACGGGTGCGGTTGAGGCTAGTTACTCGATTACACAAGATCAATTGAGTAAAGACACAACAACGGAGGGTGAAGCTCAACCACCTGCAAAGAAGGCCAAGACAGCCGAAACCGCCAACAATCAAGACGGCGTTCGTAGCTTCAGAGCTCTGACACTGTCGAGTGATGGCGAATACATTATTGGCACTGAGTCCAAGTCGGTGCATGTTTTGCGTACTGCGGATTTGAGCAAAGTGAGCCAGCGCACCTTCCCCAAACGTCCTTCGTGTGTGGCCACGACCAAGAACGATGCCAATTTGCTGGTAGGAGATAAGTTTGGTGATGTTTACTCGGTGGATTTGCTGTCGACCGAGCCTCTTGTGTTGTCTTCTTCGGAGGCTGCCAAAGAGAAGGACGACGAGAGCAAGTCTGCTGTAAGCCCGATCCAACCGATTCTGGGTCACGTTTCGATGCTGGTTGACCTGAAAACGGCCGAGAGCAGCGGAAAAGAGTTTGTGATCACCGCTGATCGTGACGAGCACGTTCGTGTGACCAACTTCCCCGAGGCATACGACATTGAGCGCTGGCTGTTTGGCCACAAGGAGTTTGTGGCCGCGCTCACAGTTATCCCATGGAGCACCGATTTGCTTGTTTCCGGTGGTGGCGATGACTTTGTTGCATTGTGGAACTGGACCACTGGTGAGCTGTTGGACCAGTTTGCTATTCGTCCACTGATTCTGGAGCACCTGAATGAGGCCAACCATGCTGCTTTGCGTAAGGGCAGTGATCTCGAAATCTCTGTATCGGACATTGTAGCCATTCCAGGACGCCAGCAGGTAGCTGTGCTGTGCGAGGCTACACAGGCGATTCTGATGCTTGGTTTTGACTCCGAGTCCAGCAAGCTCAAGCATTTATACACCTATGTGCATCCTTCGTCGAGGATTGTGGCGTTGGCACTGGCTGGTCCCACGCGGCTGGCGGCTGCCTTGGATACTTGCGACAGCGAAGATTCACGGTTGCTGGAGGTGTTTGAGGCTGTCCAAGAAACCGGCGAGCTGGTTGCTGTTGCGGAGGAGGCAGTTGCCAAAGCCAATGCCGATGTTTCTGCCGAAAAGTCAAAGGGCGATCAAGAGTATGCGCTGTATAGCATCAAGCACTTGAGAAAGCGTGGCGAGTTTTAATTCCGATATGGACTGCCATTATAATACTATTATTGTTTAGTTATTAGAGATATTTGTAGAATACGCATAAACGAGTTTACCTTGTTGTTATTTGTCGAAATTGATTTGTGTAGATGATGTTCTACAGTGTAATTGTGAATGTATCAACTGCGAGACGAGTCCACAAACCGACAGAAATCGGCTCATCTGCAAAGCTCATGGAGCTGGGATGCATCATTTGGTTCCATTCAGGCAAATGTATCAGAACGTATTACGTTTCCGTATGAGGTTTTCATAAGTTGTGGTGATGACGGAGCGTGTCAGTACGCAGTAGACTGAGTGTACAAGCAGACACAATACGCGCATTTACACCGACTTCGGGACAGCAGTCTCCTTGGCTCTGTTTCATGGTGGACGAGAAGAGCAGCGTGGTTCAATGGTTTTCGCCAGCCGTGGCGATTGACAGCAGGAGCAGAAGTTTCGAGCGTGCCAATACGGTATTTCTTCTTTTGGCAGCGGGCAAATCGAAGGCCATGCCGCAGCGCGTCTTCTGCCTGGCATAGCCGTACACTTGTAAATACGTGTGCAGTTACCTTTATTTGATTGCATAGAGACCTGCTAGGCTACGTAAACAGCCAATGCTTTGCACATAATTACAAAATTGTCGACTGATCCGCCCACCCACCGCCGCTGTAACAGCAGAAGCAGCGAATGGCTGATCTGGCCAAAGAATGATTCCGTACACTGCAAATCATGTCATCGCTGCTTGGATGCTCGCACAATTCGCTTAGCTTTGCTGCTTACTGGACCAATTCTATTCTCGAGAACCGCGTCGTTGGACGAGAATCTTCGAGGATCAAGACTGGTGCTGCTTCCCACCGTTGCAAGACCCCCGCTTAAAATTTTCTCTGCCATGCCCAAAGTCCAAGTCCAAATCCAAATCAAACTCAAAAACCAACGTTGAACTTCGAGTCGGATCCAAAATCGAATTGAAACAAAGTCAAACTAAAAGTAAAAGAATCATGGAAAGTTGATTTAAGTTTTTTTTTTTTTTTTTTTTCTCCAGATTTCCCAGATATAGCTGAAATCATCACGTTTATACTGTGGTGATTTCATCACTTGTTCCGTGTCGCGGTGCCTAGTTGGTGTGAGGGTCTTAAATGGCTCTCTCTCTCTCAAAGCAGCAGCCGCGACCACCTGAAAAAAAAAAAAAATAAAAAAAAAAGGGCTACAAAAAACACCATCGCGCCAAAATCGTGTTGGTAACTGCCCTTTTCAAACTTTTTTATTTTTATTTTCTCCCCTTTAAACTTCTCTCTCCTCACACCCGCTACTTCTTTTTCTTCTTCTCCTTCATTTCATCTTCTTCTTCATTGCCACCATCCTCTTTCCCGTTCATCATCCTTCATTTCATCGTCATCATCATCACCTCCTCCACCCCTCTCTGCTTTAAACAATTCACAACTACCCTCTAAATCCAAACTCGCGTCATTCCCACCTATTAGACCTCGTTATCTGCCGTTCACACACCTGACACAAGCGAATATTTCACCATGTCGCTTGTCATAAAACCAGCGCTTTCGCTGCTATCCTCGGTATCGATCAATGCCGCAAAGCGACCAATTCACACTATTGTCTGTATCTCGGTCTTGGCAACAACCGCGTACTTTTCAATCCTCGATCTTTCGATCCCTACCTCTGCCAACTCGCTCTCTACGAGCTACTACTACGACGGGGCTTCCTCCGAATTCAATGCTTCCAAATGGGTTGAAATTGACAACCCTTCAGACTATCCCGAGGCCGATCACCTCGCTAGCGCTAAACTTGTCTTTGCCGGCCTCTCGAGCGCCGCCGCCCCCAATGTTGACTATGCTGTCGACAGCGATGGACTCTACGAAAAAGAACTGCTTCTTCCCTATCACTTGCTGAACTCATGGATCAACTCTGTATCAGAACTCACTGTCCCTTCCTCCACCGCCGACGGCCAAGAAGACGTTTGGCGTCTCAGAAGCTCCTTCAGCTGGGCTCTCTGGGTCAAGTGGAATTTCACCCGTCTAATGGATCTCATTCACGCTACTGAAACTTTTGATTTGGCACTGGTCGGAATGGCCTACCTTGCCATGCACTACACTTTCATCTCTTTGTACCTCTCTATGCGTCAGCTCGGCTCAAAGTTTTGGCTGGCTACTTCTGTTCTTCTCTGCTCGGCATTTGCGTTTATGTTTGCATTTGTTACATCGTTTTACTTTGAAGTCCCCGTCTCGATTGTTACTCTCTCTGAAGGCCTCCCCTTCCTTGTCGTTACAATTGGTTTTGGTAACAAAATTCGTTTGACTGACGTTGCTCTCAAAGCTTTTAACAAAAACACGCATAACTCTGATTTCTCTCACACTGTGGACGCAGTCTTCAAAAGCGAGGGAAAAACCATTCTCCGCGATTACGCCATTGAAATCATTGCGCTTATTGGTGGTGCTACTTGCGGTGTCAATGGCCTATGGCAATTTTGCTTTTTGAGCGTCTGGATCCTAATATACGACCTTCTTTTGACAATCACTTTCTACTCTGCAATTCTCGCCATCAAGTTTGAAATTAGCCACCTTAAGCGTAACCAAGCCATCCGTGAGGCTCTTGAAGAAGATGGTGTTTCTCACAGGGTCGCCGAAAGTGTGGCCAAATCGCAGGAATCAAAGGGATCTTCAAGTTATTCAATCTCGTTTTTTAAGGTTCTCATGGTTACCTGTTTTGTCGGATTAAATGCTGTTCAACTAACAGGCTTTCCCCTCAATGGCAGTACCTTCAGCTCTTCTAATTCTTTGTCAGAGCTTATTGTCAGCCATGTCCCTCAATCTGACTCGGGAACCGTGATCACTGTTCTGCCCGCATTTGTTTTTGAACACGCACGCTTGTCTGCTCGTTTTGAAGACTCAGTTCTTTTGTTTTTGAGGAGATGGACCGAAACTATTGGTGATCCAATTATCTCAAAATTCATTGTTATTGTGTTGGCTCTCAGTGTTGCTTTCAACGGCTACCTTTTTAAGGCTGCTCGCCAACCTAACGTCAAAATTGTGGAAAAAATTGTTGAAGTCGAAAAGAAAGTTCCTATTATCGTTGAAAAGAACTCCTCCACCGCCACTTCTGATAGTGACGATAATGCTGACGACTCTGAGGGCCTGCTTGAAATCAAAGCTGCTCGCAAGACTACAACCACTACCAGATCTACTGAAGAATGTGTTCTTTTGTTGAAGAGTGGTAACGCCAAGTACCTTGAAAATGAAGAGCTTATTAGTCTGGCCCTTTCTGGTAAACTCCCCCTCTACGCTTTGGAAAAACACCTCGGTGACACCACTAGAGCCGTGTTCATTCGTCGTGCCGCCATTTCAAGAATGTCCACTACACAGTCTTTGGAATCTTCTAAACTCCCCTACTTGCACTATGATTACGATCGTGTTTTGGGTGCTTGTTGCGAAAACGTTGTTGGTTATGTTCCTCTTCCCGTTGGTCTCGCTGGTCCCCTCACTATTGACGGCAAGTCTTACTATCTCCCTATGGCTACTACTGAAGGTTGTTTGGTTGCTTCTGCTATGAGAGGTTGCAAGGCCGCCAACGCCGGTGGTGGTGTCACTACCGTTTTGACTCATGATGGTATGACAAGAGGCCCTGTTGTCAAATTCAAGTCGTTAAAGAGATCCGGTGAAGCCAAGCTGTGGCTGGATTCAGATGAAGGTCAAGCAAGAATCAAGAAAGCGTTCAACTCTACATCCCGATTTGCCCGTTTACAACATATCAAGACCGCTCTTGCCGGTAACTTGTTGTTCATTCGTTTTACTACTACTACTGGTGATGCCATGGGTATGAACATGATCTCTAAGGGTGTCGAATTTTCTCTGAAATATATGGTTGATGAATGTGGGTTTGAAGATATGGAAGTAATTTCGGTTTCTGGTAACTATTGCTCGGACAAGAAACCAGCTGCTATCAATTGGATTGAGGGTCGTGGTAAGTCTATTGTCGCTGACGCCATTATTCCTGCCAGCGTTGTTAAGAGTGTTCTTAAGAGTGATGTGGACGCACTTGTCGAGCTGAATATCAGTAAGAACTTGATTGGTAGTGCAATGGCCGGAAGTATTGGTGGTTTTAATGCACATGCTGCCAATTTCCTTACAGCAATGTACCTGGCCACAGGCCAAGATCCCGCACAAAACGTCGAGAGTTCGAACTGTATGACTCTGATGGAAAACGTTGATGGAGACTTGCACATTTCAGTTTCCATGCCTTCAATTGAAGTTGGTACCATTGGTGGTGGAACTATCCTTGAACCCCAAGGTGCCATGCTTGACCTTGTTGGCGTTCGTGGCCCGCATCCCACCAAGCCCGGTGAGAATGCTCGTCAATTGGCCAAGTGCATCGCTGCCGGTGTTCTTGTTGCTGAGCTTTCTCTCTGTTCTGCATTGGCCGCTGGCCATCTGGTCCAAAGTCATATGACCCACAATAGATCCAAGGCTCCCACTCCCAGCGTTGTGTCTACTGCCGACCTGAAGCGACTATCCGAAGGGTCCAAAACCTGCATTAAATCATAATTTGTTTGTATTTTTTTTCCTTCACATTACTACACAAGTATATAAATGGGTAATCAGTAATTTTATGAGATTGAATTGAGATTTGGTTATAACTAAAGGCTCATCATGTACATATTTTAGAGGTTTGAAATAGAAAATTGTTTTCACGTCAACAAGATTTGCCAGTGTCTCTTTGCTACGCACAATTACAGGGTGTGCTGACAAAGCGCGCCGTGCGGACTCAAATCAAATTGACGTTGAGATCTATAATGTACTGACCCATAATATATTTTTGTTTCCAAAATACCCACATTGAATACTTCTCAGCCTTACGGTCAAGACTTTTGCATTTCGCCATTCACATTTGTGGTTTGTCTTGTTCTTGCTAGCTGAAAGCATAGAAACTACAATAATACGAGAGCCCATCCTGCAAAACATCTGAAAACATTGAAAAAAAAATCTAGTCACAGGGATTCTCGGTCACTTTGGAAAAACATAAAAAGCTAACTCAGATTAGTCATTCTTGATGAAAGTCGATTGGAATTCAAAAAGAGGTTGAAAAGTGTTTCTTTTTTCATCTATTTGTTGATATCGTTCTTGATTACAAAGAAGAGACACAGGTTTATATTTACACCTTCATGAAACACAACATGGGTCCATCAGAGTCGTCTTCGTTGCCGGTACAGTCAAAGTCTGCGCTGCCGGCAATGGGAGCTGGTGGAGTCAGTAAGGGGTCACCATCGCAAGGTGCTGATTTAAGACGAGCCAAAGCGTGTAACCAGTGCCGCTCATTAAAGGTGCGGTGTATCCCGTCAGTGTCTCCTAATACCGGGGAAGCGATACCGGACGCACCATGCGCACGATGCTTGAAGCATAACAAGAAGTGCGTGTTCCATATAGGTCCGTGGAAACGAGTGAAGAAACCGGACGGCAGGGTGGAGGCACTGGAGCGCAAGTTGAAGATTCTATCACGAAAGCTGGGAAGAAATGAATCGCCTGGAGCTGGGGACGATGAAGATTCGTCCGACGCGATGCTGGAAGACGCGGAGTCGCCAGCTTCAGCAGTGCCTGGTACAACGTCGGGACGGACATCGATTACAGAAGCGCCAGATTTCAAAGTAGTATACGACGTGATGGGGAAAAAACAATTTAAGGATATGAAAGAGATTCGAAATAAGATAGTGTCGCTATGGAACAAGATCGAAGAGAATTCGAGAATGAGATTAGCAGATGTGGAGCGACAGCCGAGGATGGAGTCGCCAACTTTTGAAAAGGACCTGATTTCAACAAGAGTTCTTACAGAACAGGAGGCAGAACAACGACTAGACGACTACAGAACAAAGCTGTATCAAAAATATACATTGGTATATATTGACGAGAATGTCACTTTGACACAGCTTCGACGTGAAACTCCAATGCTGTTTTTGACAATAATGGCCGTTACTTCGATTATGACAAGGGGTGCTGATAAAAAAGAACTTTGCATTACGATACACAACCAGGCAATGGACGCAATAATCTACGAAACAGTCATTCTTTCCAAAAAGAATCTTGTGTTACTCAAATGCCTAATCATATTCAACATCTGGTACAATGTCCCGGAGAGCTACCACCATCAAAAAAGCCATTTGATCACACATCTATGCACCTCGCTTGCTGTCGACCTTGGACTGGCCGGAACGCCTTTTGAGTCCCGCATGTCTAACTCTGTCAAGTATGAGCAGATAATCCGTCCAGATGTGCTTGAAGATGCGCGGACGCCGGAGTGCCGCTTGTTATGGCTGTGCGTGTACATGTCAAGCGTGCACGTCTCAATGATCATCAAGCGACCTTTATACCTGATGTGGTCCGCCCATACCGAGGAATGCTGCCGGGTTCTGGAGCAACCAGATTGCTCGCCCATAGAGCGCCGAATTGCAGCACTGGCGCGACTCAACCATCTCAAGGAAGAGATTAGAACCGCAATGCAGGGCACAGACCCATCGACTCCAGCTGACGTCAACGATGTACGGATTCAACATATTATCCAGACGTTTGAGCGACAGCTCAGTGACCTTGAAAAGCATACGAACCTGGACTCGCCGCTGTTTACCTCGCATCTTTATTCGGTTCAGGTAATTTTGCACGAGCTTGCGATGTATGTTCCACTCAGCCAACAGTTGGGTAGAGCGCCATATACTGAGTACTCACTGGCCATTGGGACTTTAGAAATCACACTTCAGAGCGCACGCGCCATCAGTTGGTGCTTCTCAGGAGCAGTCAAGTGTATAGAAATCATGGCAGCGCAAACAGTTGACGAAATGGCTATGATGCCATTATTTTTTTACACAAGATTGTCCTATTCGGTCGCGATTTTGTTAAAACTTCGGACGCTCTACCTGACTACGCCAGGGTTCAGAGAAGTCTGTCAGGTCAAACCCGCTACGCTTGACCCTATTTGTCGCATCATTAATAAACTATCTGATGTTATTGAAGAATATCCATATGCGAACCTGGCAGTCAACTTTAGCTTTGTACTGCACGTATTGATTTGCCATTTCGATCGACAGGTACACTTCTTTTTTAATCCGGAAAGTGCATCAACCGCAGGCAAACCTTACGAATTAGTGCCAACAAACGTTACTCGGGTTCCTCCGCAAACAATCACCACTAATGCCCCTGACGCTTCTGTTAATATCACTACCGGTGGAGGCATGCCACACTCAAACGGAAACCAGCCGCCTGTCCACGGATTTCATAACACAGGTGTTTCAAATCAAGATATGGGAAATAAACAGTTTGGCGCTCCACAACCGGGACACATGCCCAGGATGATGCACGAACCACTTATATCCTCCAAAGACCAGGAAAGGAACAATGAGATGCAACCTGGGTCGCAACTTAACATTTTGTCGAACGCTGCTATGGAAAGTGGCAACAACGCCGGGGTTTCGTCGCAGCCGCCACCACCACAACAGCCCGTCATGCCTCAGACAGAGCTCGCCAACTCGCAACTTTTCTCCGAAGGTCCTATAAATTACGGCCTTCCTTCTGGAGCGCCAATGCCCATTCCTGCTTACAACGATCAGAACATAGGTGCCAATATTGGTGGCGGAGTTGGAATCATGCCTGGTTCTGGTTCTGGGACTGCGATCATGGGCCCTGGTACTGGGATTCCAAACGGGTCTGGCTTGACGACGGCAAATATGGATATGTGTCCGGAGTGGCTGGTGACAGACGATTTCTGGAAAGAGCTAGTTCCTGGTGCAGAAGCTCTATCCGGGTTTGACATGTTTTAGTTTTGAATTGTAAATTATGTATCTAAAACAAGCAAATTGCATTTTTATCACTTACACATAGAGACTCGGAATGCCATGGTATAATTTTGTCCATTAGGGTTCGCTCGACTATCCTACCCGTCACTTTCAAAAAACGACTTCATACTAGGGAAAACTTGGTGTTACGGTATGATGAATACAGCTTTTAAAAACGAGAAAACAGGAGAGTGTAATTTTAACTAGTGGTGTGTATGATTGCATTTGTTCTCAGTAACTACAGCAATTCTCTCAAGAATACCCTTGAAGGATGGTTCGGAAACTCTTTATATCCTTCTATAGATGTCAAATAGTAGTATATGACACAACAAAAATTCAATACACTATGAATATCAAGGTTAAAAAAGTTATAAAAAGTACATTATACTATGTTGTAATTTATTTACACTACCTAAAGTAAACCATCATTTTTTCAATTATACTTCCAATGTCTTCCTATTATTTCTCAAACGCAATCGTCTTTGGGCCAGTGTTTCATCAGGTATATTGGCATTTGGTGCAGGTTCAACTTGACTTTTACGTCGCTCCTTTTTAAGTCTGGCTCGTCTCTGATTTAAGGACTCACTCGTATCTTCTTCAATGTGCTTTTCTTGTTGAAAGATAGGTAAATCTGGAACCTTGGGCTGAATAGCTGTAAGCCCTTGTCGAGACATGCGATTGGCTTGTGCAAATGCCTGAAGTTGAATTGAGACATGATTTTGACCTAAATATGCTTGATTGGCAGACTCCTGAAGCTCTAATAAGGTACGTGAGTGACGCTCGTCAAGGGGGTGACCCGAATATGCATTGCGAGTTAGCTGAGAGTGTACCGAGTTTGAAGTGTTAGGGCCAGTAGCAATAGCATTGCCAGTTTGGTCATAAAGAACTTGTACTTGATTCCTCCTTTCAAGTTTGCGAGCCTCAATTTCTTCGATGAGAGAAATAGGCTGAATACCAACTGCAGGAACAAGCGAACTACTGTAAGAAATACTACCGTTGAGGAGACCTCTATTTGTTACAGGCTTGTTGGGATCAAAAGAAGTGAACGCAAGATCATGCAAGAGCTTCTGTTTCACGTACTTTTCATTGAACTCTTTATCATTTTCAAAATAGCAGTCTTGGTATTCCTCGAAGCTTTCAAGAGTAGCACAGCAACTTTCCACATCATTGTCAGATACGTAACATTCGTCATAATAATGACTACCCTGTTTGGATTCGTCAAAGTACTGAAGCTCCGTAAGAGTTTGTTTTGGACTCCACTTGCGAGCATTTTCAAAAAACTCTGCATCTTTTAATGAACAGTCGGGGTCTGTATGAAAAAACGATTCTTCAGAATTATGAGACATAGAGGATTTTTCATTATCACTTGAATTTTCAGACTCAGAATTTATCTCTTCACTGTCAGGCACATGTGCACTAAGTTCTCTGTCACCCATTTCTGCAGTCATTTCAGGGCCAATGTCCAAACCAGAATATTCATCATGGCACATGTCTTCTTCTAAAGAAATACTTTTTTCAAAATTTAAATTTGTTTCCGAAACATTTCTTATTGAATAAAAATCAGTGGTATTTCCAATTTCTGAAGCACTATCAGAGGATGAGACAGGGCGACTGCAATTCAAAATTGAAAATTCACAGTCATCGATAGCCATAATATTGTTAGCTCTAATTGAACGAATGGAGCGAGCAGTTCCTGGCCTACTAGCTCTGGTAGAATAAGTTGAACGAGATGTGCCAGGTCTAGTGTCTGTGTACTCCAGAAACTCATCAAAAATACCGTTATCGATTCTCAAAAGACCAGTATCAGTGTTAAAATATGTTTCGTCCGAAGTATAATTATTAGCAATTTGGAGTGGTGCCAATTGTTCATCAGGGATCAAAGAACAATCTTCATCACTTTCTTCAGTTTCTGCATCATCAAAAAGCTCTCGTAGTCCCAACAAACTATTGGTTCTTGCAGAATTCGAAGAACACGGCCTTGTGTAATTGAAGGTCTCTTGATCTTCTTTGAGACTGTTATTGAAAACGGGATCCCAGGGGGGAGGAAATACAAAACCAGTGTTTTTAGGATTGAGACCGATTGGCTTACCCAATTTGGCTTTTTCAACATTTTTTTTGCATAGAAGAGGTGGAAGTCTGAGAGTAGTTGGCACAGGTGCAGGATAGTTGTAAAGTGGATTGCCAGTATTTTGATCTTTGATAATAGGCGGCGCAATATGCTTGTTCACAAATCTATCAATAGGAAATGTCGCAAGTATCAAAGGAGCTGTTCCAAGTCTATCTCTATGCAGATTGATGGTTTCGCCATTTGAAAAATAAGAAGGCATATTACGATGAAAAATTGGCTTTGGTGCTTTGATCGAATCCAGAATTGTATGATTTGCTGGTTCACTAGATGTCTCTATTAAATCGTTAAAAGAGGAGATCTCCAGCTCACCAGTTCCTAATATATGACTTGAATCAGTTGAAGATATTGAATGAGCTCTTGAGTGGGCATTTCCAAACCGAAGGAATCCATAATTAGACACTGGCATAGAGTCGATAGTGTAGTTTTGAAGGCGGCGGAGCCCGTATTCAGACTCAGATAGAAATGTCAAGCATGGCTCAGAATTTTGTAAGTTTGTGTCAAACTTTGGCTGAGCAGCAGCATCTTTGATAGCCGAGTAAGACAAAAAATTGGATTGAATAGATGAGGTCCTAGTTGGAATATTGGGAAGGTTAGAAGTTGAGCTGAATTCACGAGCTGAAATGGCAGTAATACCAATATCACGGCGTGATTTCACAAAGGCTTCACCTTCACTTTTGGGTCGCAGTTGAGCTACAGGCGAATTCTGATTTTGACTTTCTGTATCTCTACTATCGACATTATCAGTACTGTCGTCTGTCGTAATATAGCCTTCCTCCCCCACCTGATAGCTTGATAAACTTTCTGCATATTGCTGAGAATATTTGACAGCTGAAACCTTGCCCACTTTGAGCTGTGAAAACATACGAGCTGCGACTGAAGCTGGTCGGGTTAATGAGTCTTTTGGAGCACGTCTCTGAAGTCGTTTATGTTGATCGAGGGCTGACATGGATTCAAAAATAGACGAGGTTATGCTTTCTTCGGTACCGGCGCAATCATCTTGTTGAATATCATCATGGTTGGCAAAAGCAGATTGAGTTTCAATGGCTGCCGAAGTTTCAGTTGCCGCAGAGAAATTGAAGGCAGAAGGCAAATAATTTTTAGAAGTATATGCATTATCGTTGAACCTGTGGAAATCGTCTATGGAGCACGAGTCGTCGGTTTGTCTTGAAGCCGGTCTGTAAAGCGAAGCCGAGTCATAGTGAACCTGCTCAAAATTAAGAAATTCGAAATTGTCATTATTTTCTGTCTGACTTTGTGACAATCGTGGGGGGAGCAGCAAAACTGAAGGTTTTGGAATTGGAAGTTGAGCTATTTCGGGTTTTGGTAATGGTAGCGACTGCTGTGACAGATTTTCAATATACGAAATATAAGATGATCTTTTCGGATCAAACTGGGGACTTCGTGGTCTTTTCCAATCTTTGGTGTAAGAAGCAGCACTTTGTATGCTAGAGCTTCGTGACATCTGAGACTGAGTTGTTGGTAATTTGGCCCGTGGAAGATGAAAAGGTATTGTTTTGCTGTTATTGCTAACATTGCTGCTACTTTGACCGTATTTTATAGAATGTTGAGAAGAGTTAGCTGCTATTGCGCGAGACTGATCAAAAAACGTAAAACTTTTTGATTGCTGATCTCTAGAACTAGTTGAAAAAATGTTCATGCTGAATACAATAAGCTGCTTCACTAGCTTTTATCGGGAATGCTTGAAATTTGAATATAAATAACGGCAGTGTCTGTATCTCAACAATTGGAAAGCATCGTAGTGCGTCGGAATACAGTTGATCTAAGATGATTGTAGAATAAAATAGACATTTTATATACAGACTTTATTGGCTTTATATGAAAACTGGTTACAGTTGATTGTAGCTGTTAAAAGTTTTGAATCATTTAGCGTCTAAAATATTAGAACTATGTTTGACAATTGTGTTTCAACAGTTTGGAGTTTACAATAGAAACTTTATCTCAGTATGAATAACAAAATAAATGTATGCGAGTAATTGAGTCTGAAAATTGTTATATAATACATATCACGATCACAGTTCAACTCTAGAAACTGTTTGAGAAATCAGATGTAATATCGATCTTGCTACCAAAATATGTGATTTTCATATGATAAAAGTACTACTGCTTTTAGCATAATGTCAATGTCTGGTTCAAGAAGACCTATTATACTAGCGAAAAAGCTTCCAATTCAAATCTGAATTTTAATGCAATGATTTTAAAATGACCCGATAGAGAGACGCGATTTAACCTGCAATGGTATCATACAGGTTAAAACTCATTTCTCTGTACTAATAAATCATTCAACTTTTTTTCTTTTGGTTAAATTCTGGATTAAGCTTTACAATATGTGAAGATGACAGCACAAACCAGTAGTAAAAGAGTATAGAACTCACTACTATGAAATTTATTTTCGTAAATGCTGCACAAAAATGCTTCTTACACAAAGTCTTATATTGAATCTTAGTCAAAACTTATAAAAACAGCAAAAAGCTTATCCTAGCAAAGAAACAATGAAATTGTTCAGCGGCATGAACTTGATAATACCATATTTTGATTGTTACCTGTATACCGACTCATGAAAGCAAAAACACGCTGAATTCACTGCTACTATTTTGATCATACAAATATCGAATACTTTTTCCAAAAGCGAATTTACCTGACAAATCAACTGTTTCATAGATCTTATATGCGACTTTTTATAGTCTGAGTTTAATTCAAACCATCTGAATCATAGGATGCTTTTGAGTAGCAAATGACATTAATTGAATATCAATTTTCATAGTAGTTCCATCCCACTTGTATTAGTCAATGAACTTATGGTGTGGCCGTTTTCTAGTAAAGCTAGTCTTAAACGTGTATGATAAGCATTGAACAATCATAGCCTATAGTCTCATATATCTGCTACGTCAGTAGAAACAAATACATGTACTTGACTTGGACGCAATAGGCTCTCAAAGCTCATAAAGCATTACTTTTGCTTCTTGTTTGAGCTCAAAATAACTGCACCAGCCAACCTGTTTTCAACGTTTATTGAATGTAAATATGTTAACAAGGTAATCACTGGTTGTGTATTTGAATTATTGATAGCCGTATTTATAATGTCTTTTTGTCGGTGTATGTGTAGTTTGTTTTTGCTATAACTTTTGAAATGTACACTCGTTTACCCGTGCCCATTTTGTCATGTAGGTGTTTACGATGAACAAACTCTGTTCTTCTTAAAGACTTGTGTAACAAGACATGTTTCTGGTTTGGGAGGTCTTGGACAGCATCATTTGTATTTCAAATGAATTGGTAACTACAGGTTGACAATCATTTTTTGCTGCGTTTTGACTGGCTCGTTTAATTCCATATTAGATCATGGCAAAACGTTCCCGCCGTTTTAATTTGGGGCTGGAGACCATACCATAATATAGAGCGTGACATCATTGTATATTTAGCTACAGCATTACCTGATTCATTTTCACAACACTTCATCTACACTCCCACTCAGAATTAATTCAGTTGACAATAAATTAACTATGGATAAACAATACAAACAACAATATAAAAAGCAAATCTTAAATAAATTTATAAAACAATTTTCTTAGCCAGCTTAGCCTTGTAAGCAAGAATACTGGAGTCCCATCTGGTAGCAGTCTTGTCTTCACAAACGTAAATGTCCTTAGCGATCTTATCCAAAAGACGGAAATCGTGGGACACGACAACAGTACCACCAGAGAAAGCGTTGATGGCATCGGCCAATGAATCAATAGTAGGAATATCCAAACCGTTAGTAGGTTCGTCCAGAAGAATCATGTTAGGAGCTTCAATGGCAAGCAGAGCAAACACAACACGCGATCTTTGACCTTCAGAAAGAGTGGCCATCTTGGCAGTTTGGCCTTCACCAGTAAGACCGTACTTACCAAGCTGTCCACGCCAGTATTGGAAGTCTTGTGAAATTTGGGGGAACTTGTCACGAACGAATTCTAAGGCATTCTTGGAAAGATCGAGCTGATCAGCGGAGTGCTGCGAGTAGACACCAATCTTCAAGTGTGTGTGACGGGAAACACGACCACCGGTGGGTTGAAGAGCACCGGTCATGAGCTTCAAAAGAGTGGATTTACCAACACCATTGGGGCCGACAAGGGCAATACGGGAGTCCATATCGACACCAAAGTTCAAGTTCTCATAAAGATTATCTTCGGGGTTACCAGAGTATGAGAAAGTGACGTCATCGAAAGACAAAACGGGAGGAGGAAGCTTCTCAACATCTGGGAAACGGAACGAGAAAACACGATCGGGGACAACCTTCTCGATAAGACCATCGGCCTCCATCTTGTCCAAAATCTTCTGTCTAGACTTGGCTTGTCTGACCAAATTGGCATAAGTACCAGCAGAAGCAATGAACTTCTTGATGTGAGCAATTTCTTCTTGTTGCTTGGTGTATTGCTTCATTTGGTTGGTTTCCAATTCAGATCTGGTCTTGGTGTAAGAATCGTAGTTACCACCGTAGAGCATAAGCTTTTGTGATCTCATATCAATCATGTTGGTACAGACACCGTTAAGGAAATCCTGGGAGTGAGAGACGAGAACGAGAGTACGGTCAAATCTCTTAAGGTACTCTTCCAACCACACACAGGCTTCCAAATCCAAATGGGCAGTAGGGTCATCAAGGAGAAGAAGAGTGGGCTTGACGAAAAGAGCCTTGGCAAGAGCAACACGCATTCTCCAACCACCAGACATGTCCTTGGTCATCTTCTTAATGGTCTTGCTGTTGAAACCCAAACCGATAAGAATAACAGAGGCACGAGATTCAAAAGTAGTAGGGTCCAAACCGTCAATTCTCTCGTAAAGATCGTCAAGAGCAGGAGCCTCAGGGCCTTCTTCCTCAAGGATCTTCTCAACAAGCTCCTCCATTCTCTTAAGCTCATGCTCGGCCTCGCGGACAACGTACTCAAGAGCAGAGAAATCGGTGGGCTCAGCGGGCTCGTTAAGCAAGTAGATGTCGATTTGCTCGGGAATGGGGTATTCACGGGCAGCAATTGCCTTCAAGAAGGTGGACTTACCACAACCGTTTTCTCCCAAAAGACCGTAGTGACGACCAAAGTTTAATTCCAGGTTGGCGTCTTGGATAAGAACCTTACCGTGGAAGACAAGGGAAACAGAGGTAACTTTGATATCTCTTGAAGTCTCCAAACTGGCAAGAACACCGGTAGTGACACGATCAGAAATTCCGTGCTCATCTTGCTGTAACTTCAACTTAGCAATGGCTTCGGCTGTTTCGTTGGTTTCGGTGTCAGCGGCGGGAGCAATACCCTTAGCCTTCATTCTTTCAGCCTTCTTGGCTTCTCTCTTAGCTTTCGACGATGTAACGGCCATTGTTGATTATTCGTTGCTGTGTTAGTAGACTTGCAAATATATCAAGATGCTTGAGACCTAAAAAGAAGAGAAAAGAAAAAAAAATAACCACGTTCAGAGGTTAAATATAGTCAAAACGTGAAAATTTTTTTAGTATGGGAACACAATACCTTAGTTCGGAGATCACGTGAATAAACACTGCTATTACTCAAGAGTTACCCGGCTTCATTAATAATACTGTTTTTACTGTATAGTACCCATACTGTTTAGTATGAACCAGCAAGGGTTGCGCCGAGTCTACGCAGGGTGTAAGCCAGCCCAGGACACGTCAATTACCACTGGTATTGAGGCCGGAGGTAGCATGAATAACACACAGGTTTGCAAGCAATGATAGCTTACTGTTACTTTAATTCAATTGTTTCGCGATTTCCTGCTGGCGCTGCTTTAGCCTTTATGTTGTGTAGGCTTATGTTTGGGGACACCGACACATAATGCCTTATTTTGCTGCTCAAAGTTTCCACCACAGTTACTAACGATACATCCCCCATCAAACGACTCCTTCAATCAAAATGTCGGCACCAGATCTAGCACTAGACCCCAATTTACAATTATGGGTTCTATTTCCTATCTTGTTTATCATGATATTGTTTGGCCTCATCAAACACTACGCCAATGTTCTTTTAATGTCGAGTCCAAAGGCTGGCGATGTCAAGGCCATTCGTGAGCAGTACGTTTTGATTGCCTAGAACTAATTTGTTTCAATTAGATTTCAAGTAAATAAATACTAATCATATTCAAACAGACAGTTTCTCGCATATGCTAGTCTCTTGAAGGTCAATGGAGTAAATATTCCATCGAGTGCGTTTACCGAGCGCCAGCAATACTTTAGCGAGAAAATGAAGAAAGGCACATACTTGAAGAATCCAGAGGCTGCTGGCGCTCCTCCTTCATTGACTGATGCATCCAACATGGATGGTATGATTGCCATGGTGAAGAATCAAGCTATGAACTTTGTGCCGCAAACGATCATGATGAACTGGATTAGTGCTCTCTTCAGTGGTTTTGTTTTGTGTAAGTACTATGATGATAACGCGAGACACTGCGTCATACTAACTTTGCAATAGTAAAACTGCCATTTCCTCTCACCCTCAGATTCAAGGCCATGCTTCAATCCGGCATTGCAACACCGGATCTCGATGCCAGATGGGTTAGCGCCATTTCTTGGTACGTTTTGACATTGATCGGTCTTCAGTCTGTTTTTGCCTTGATCTTGGGCCGTGATAACAGTAAGTTTGTTCCATATTTTCTATCGTATTTATATTTCTGAAGCTAACATTTTACAGCTGCTTCTGAAATGGGTCAAATGCAAATGCAGCCAAACAACATGCTCCAACCAGGTGTTGATCCTTCGAAGCTTTTCAAGGCCGAAGCCGAAAACTTGGACCTCGTCTCTTCGTACAGTCTGTTGGACAATATCGAAGATCGTGTTTTAAGCTACGAATACTAAGGCTGCGAACACATTAAAGCTTTACAAGCTAAAAGCCAGTCATTTTCTCAATTTCACTACTTGGTCAAGCGCTTAAAGCAATTCTTTGGTACACGCTTTAGAATAGAGGTTAAGCATGTGTTGATTCAACCCGAAATAACCCTGGTTCTTTATTGCAAAGCTTTTTAAAATATATGATGAACTGATAGAAGTAAATATTATTTCCATGTTGTTTAGTCCGTTCTATATATCTTATTCGGATTTAAAACTCCGTACAATATATTAGCTCAAAGTGAAGTTACTTGCTAGACAAGCAGTCTTTTGAAAGTCGTGCATCTCTAGCTGTTTATAAACAAATTCCTTACATCAATTTGTTCGTTTTTGCCCCAGCATCTCTCATTTATGGATCTTATTTCACTCACAGCACAGTCTGATGTTGATCGACTATGAAAATCAATGACAGTTCTCGAGTAGAGAATATGAATTTAATCAAAATAACATCTTATACTATACCTTTTCTATATACTAATATACATATCTAAATGCAACTTAAGTTTCAAAAACGTAGCAACTTTTCATTTATTTTCAGCAGATTCGTTCTAATTATTTCTACAAGCTCTTGCATTCATCATGTATCCTAAGGAGTATCTTTGTGTAAAAGCCTCGCACAATTTCAAACTCTTTCACCATATGTGGGCAAGGGCGGTACTTGGTAACTCCCAACCTGACTAATCTGAAAAATTGACATTTCTTTCCCTCCAATGCTCCAAGTCTCATAGACTCAAGTATCCTGGAATATATCAGCAGACGATTAAGCGTTTCAAACACATATCTATATCACCATACAACCAATCCCTTAGGTTTCTCGTATTCACACCCATTTTTATATTTAATTATCAGCAATCATGTCTGCTATTGGAAGTTTAATTTTTTGCACGGAGTGCGGCAACCTGCTTGATACTGTCACAAGCAAGACTCAATCACTATCCTGCTCACAATGTCACACGGAATACGATGCTAAAAGTAAGATATAGCTTTAGGTCAATCAACATTAAGACAGTACTAACAGAGGTATTTATAGAATTTGTCGATATTTCCGTTGTTACCGAGTCAGCAAACGATGCATTCCCCTCATCATTAAAATCGAAACATTCAGTCGTGAAGACCAGTATCGCCAAAAATGAACTGGAAGAAGGCGCCACCGTACGTTTGAGCATCACTTCAAATCGTATATCGTATGCTAACTTTATTATTAGATCAAAGAAAAGTGTCCTTCATGTGGTCACGATGAAATGCAATATCACACTCTGCAACTGCGAAGTGCAGATGAAGGTGTAAGTATCTCGTTTCAACTGTATACCTGGTTCGTCAAATTAACATTTTTATTAGGCTACCGTTTTCTACACTTGCCCCAAGTGTAACTACAAGTTTCGTACCAACAATTAGTTTATTACAACTATCTCAGACCATTCATTATTTTGTGTTAATTCATTTCGTCTTTGGTTTTTTTATTCACCAATCGCTGTATCATACAAATAGAAAATATCAAACAACATAAAACAAAGCTCGAAATAAAAACATTCAGCCATTTACTCCACAATCAATAAAACACTTGAGTATATCAAAGCAATTGCTAATCCATGGGTTGGCGAAGTCGGAGGTCTTCCACACTGAACGGAATGTCGGTTCGCAGTAATATGTGGCCCGGATTATGCGCTGATTTGTAAAGATCAGGTTCTGGATGTGGATGGAATCCGGTTTGATGACATGATTTGATTATGTTTATTCCAGACGGATCGGTGAGCCTAAATATACCCCACGATGGGTCATGCTTTGGCGAGCAAACTATTGCAATTGACTCGGGAAGCATAATCTGGTATGAATTCTGCGTATGTAGGTCGACTGATGACAAAAAACATGATTGAGTGGGGTGTGTATGAATCCATCCAAGCATAAACAAATCGTTTTCGTCGAGGAATTCGAAAAGTAACTCTTCATGCGTGGTACTACATGTGTCGGATGTAGATATTTGGTGAGGAATTGCCAGTCTAGTAATAAAAAAAGCATTGTTTTGCAACTTGCCGCATAGCATACCACATGTCTCTAGATTCTTTTGTGTATTGGGCAAGGCAATTTCGAGAAACTTGTTTCGTAGGCCCTCTGGTAAAAAAATTGTACGTAAAGGCATTCCACCCTCTGTTTTGTTCTTGGATTTGAATTCTGTTGATACTCTAGAAGCCTGCTGGGTCATCGGTTCTGCGTTTGTTACAAAACCAGGTTTTGAAGGCAACGGTGGAGGAGCTGAGTAGTTAACTGTATTGAAAGGAGTTAAAACATCTGGCATGGATGGCTGTAAATGATTTGGCTTTGCGGGTAGAGCAGGCAGTTCTCCAGTTTTATGAGTGTCAACAGATAGTGGATTGAAAGACGATCTATACTGAGCTTCCGGATATGAAAAAGATGAACTGACTGGATTGGTAGCATATTGTGGCTGAGATTTTTGGGTGGTTGATGGCTGGTGATAAATGTGTTGAAGGTTCTTTATACTTTGAAGATTTGTATCATGATCCTGGTCGGTGATACTTTCAGAACTATAATAATCGTCAAAACCTTCAGGTTGCTGATATCGTAATCGATGATCCTCTTGACGTTGAAGTCTCAAAGCAATTTCGTGTTGCTCTTTTTCATATCTTGCAACTGCTTCTTCTATCAAAGGCTTCAGTTCACCCATCTTAGTGATAGCGTACCCAACCTAAGGGATCTGTTAGCTCATAGAAAAGAATTACTGTATTTAAAACTGGATCTTACCTTTGCGTTGATATCTGATCGTAACTGTTTATTTTGAGGAAGTTTCGCCCCTGGATGTCTGCTCAATGAATTAAGCACTAGACTACACGGTTTCATGTTAGTATATTTCATAAATGTAGTTGTAAAAGATAAGTCGGTACTTACTCTGAAAACCGAGTAAACAGAATATAGGCATCTTCATATTCGCCCTCAAGCGAGTATACATCTGCCTGTTTCAACAGTTGTTAGTCCATATGTTGACTTTGTTGTCAATATAGTTTGAAACCTACTTCGTGTAGTAGCCGTTTGGCCACATAAATCCATCTGTTATACGCCAGCTCATTTGTGTATGTATAAGTATTTCCAGCTGCCGCTAGTTGGGATATCGTCCTTGGACAACTCATTAATATATGCAGTAAAAGTTCTCAATTGATATGCGAAGAAATTGGCTTTGATGGTTGAGAAGAGAACTGAGAAGGTTGACTTGGAAGGTCCCCACGTTGACGATGTAGAATATCCATCTGGTTCTTTTTGAAGGGTTAGGGGAGAACGTTTAGAAGACCTATGCAGAATTCACAAGGCTATTGCATGCATAATATATTTTTCAAGTCCCAAATTCCTTCTCACATTATTAGAAATCATTATTTTTCTCTGCTTCAACAACTTGTATAATTCACCAAAAAATGTCGCCTCCTGCTACTGTCATTTGTATTGGTATGGCGGGGTCTGGAAAGACCACGTTTATGCAAAGACTTAATTCGCATTTGCATGCTCAAAAAAAGCCTCCTTATGTGATCAATCTTGACCCTGCAGTTCTAAAGGTACCCTTTGGAACCAACATCGATATTAGAGATTCTATTAACTACAAGAAGGTTATGGAAGAGTACAACCTGGGACCCAATGGTGCCATCATGACCTCTCTGAATCTTTTTTCAACTAAGATTGATCAAGTCCTGACCATTGCTGAAAAGAGAGCTCCTCAATTAGATCACATTATTGTTGATACTCCCGGGCAAATCGAGTGTTTCATTTGGTCTGCTTCTGGAGCCATTATCACCGACGCTCTGGCCTCTTCGTTCCCCACGGTCATTGCCTATATTGTTGATACTCCTCGAACAGCTTCACCTACAACCTTCATGTCGAATATGCTGTATGCTTGTTCTATTCTGTACAAAACTAAGCTTCCAATGATTATTGTTTTCAATAAAACCGATGTGAAGGACGCTTCGTTTGCCAAAGAATGGATGCAAGATTTTGAAGCATTTCAAACTACTTTGAACAGCGACGAGGATCTTAATGGCGAAGGCGAAAATGGTTCGGGATACATGGGCTCATTGATGAATTCGATGTCGTTGATGTTGGAAGAATTCTACAATCACCTGGATGTAGTATCTGTTTCTGCTTTCACAGGTGACGGTATGGACGATTTTCTTGCTGCTGTAGACAATAAAGTTGAAGAATACAATCGTGACTACAAGGCCGAAAGAGAGCAAATCATCAAAGATAGGGAAGAAGCTGAGAAAGAGCGCAAAGCAACAAATCTGAGCACGCTGCTGAAAGACATGGGAATCAAGAGCGAGAAGGACGGAGAAAAGAAGGAGGCTATTGTTGCTGATTCGATATCTGATGTTGAAGCTGACGAAGAAGACGATGTAGACCCAGATGACTATCCTGATGATTTGACAAACCGCAAAAAAGAAGACGTTGATTTTTTGGCTTCCAGTAGAGGAAGAGAATACAACTATACTGATAGATCTGGTGAGATTAATGATTTTTCAGATCAAGGCGTGCAAGCAAGATACCAGGAAGCACTCAAATCAGTTACTCAGCCAGATAGTGATTCCCGGGCTGGAAAACTTGAGGAATACATTAGAAAGTCCAATAACTAAAAACACATATTTCTGTTAGTTGAAAAATATTTTTATGTACGTATCTGATGTATTTATGCTTGTAAAAACAGTTTTTTTTTTAATAATTTTGATCACCAGCTGTTGTATCAAAAGGCTTTCTTATCATACAGTGTTGCAAGCGTTTTATGGAAGCCGTTTAAGATTCCATGATGATATACAAGAGTAAGTCTTGAAATAATTGGGCAAAATTCAAATGTAGACTCGAGGCATACGAGATCAATACTTCCAATAATAATTATAATATCATTACTATGAATAATTGTTGCCTTTCTGTGACTTTCCAAATGTAAGACGTTAAGCAAAATGAGAATAATATAAGGCATTTCAGCTGTGCTCGCAAAATTTATATTATAACAACTAAGAGAATTATATGAATGTAGTTGAGACCAATCTCGATATTTGCATTTTTTTCCGATATTACTTATGTCTATCTAGACATTGGCAAGCATAAGATTAAACACCATAGGTTATATTCTGATTTCGAAGTAAAAAAAAATACAGTTGGTATCTCTTTCAAATAAGTACTTTCAGGCACAAATCGTATGTTACGCTCACAGTTTCAGAGCTCTATTCTGAATTCGCAGCCAATTGCTACTGGCAATTTCGCACTTTATCCATGCTCTTCAATTGTCCGCAATTCTTCTGATCACAAAAAGGGGAATCAATAGTCTCTGATGCTCACATTACCAACCATTCTGTTGTGAACAATCTTTCAAACAAGATCATCGTAAATTTTGATAAAACCAGTGGAGTTTGAGATTCTTTGCCATGAATCTCCTGGTTTTTTTGTTACTATCCATATCATATTTAATCCAACTTTCAGAAGACGCAGTGTATGAAGCTGGTTTGGATAAGGCAAAAACCACTGATATTACGGAATTGACACCTAACAAACACTATTCGTTTTCAATCCGACTTTCATAGTCTTCTAAAATCGCTAACGGCGATCCGGTAAACGATAATGACAATGAAGCTTTAGTAATTGAGCGGTCACTTAAAAGAGCGCGTTTCTTGAGCATAAAATTAAATTCTCTCTCAAGTTTTCATGATGAATTGGCAAAACCATCTTAATAAAGTCTGTATGAGTACTAGACGAGTGAGTTTGCAAATATAGAACATTTCTCATTGGATACAATCAAGAAAGGCGTTTCTCGTGAAGAAAGTTGCAATTTCGATTTTGGATCAGACAATATTTCCAAATTGTCAATGCCAATATTATTATACTGTGTGTAACGCTGTATCTAGATTCCGTAAACGTTTATAAGCTTGGGCCTGACTCAATTTTTGCACTTGTAGAAATCAATTATATCTTGATTCAGATTATGTGCGAGTTTCATATTCAGTTCAAACGCAGTATTCTGTTCCTAGATTTCTCATAATTTCGTCAGTATACTAGTTGCGTATTAAATTGGATTTTTCTTAAATAATTAATTATAAACAAAACAAATAACTTTTTCCTACTTTTTTTTCACATAATTCTCGCCCGTTTAGCAGATTCAGGGTTATTAGATTTCCCTGAACTGTCGGCTCCTCCTGTTGTGCTTGATTCACTGGTCCTTCCTCCGGCTCCGCCATTGTACATGTTTTCTTCTTCCTGAGGTCGTTTGAACGATGAGCCTCTTTCTGGTCCAACTATTCCGTGCAAGGCTGAAGAAGGTGGCGGTAAAAGCCTACTATCACGATGATCTTCATGGTGTGTCGAATGAATATGTTGGGGTCGATTAGAATAGCTTTGCTGCTGGTGTGATTTATGCTGTTGTGACTGAGATCCCGATTGGGATTGTTGCTGTTGCTGAGGTTGATGCTGCGGTTGTTGGTGTTGGTGCTTTAAATGGATATCCAAAACCTGCACTAAGTCCTCTCTACTAAAGGGCTTGGGCAAAATGTCTGTGATTCCATGTCTATAATACTTCTCCACATCTTCTGCCATCGTGCTGGTCATTGCAACAATTGGGATACTTGGATCAAACTTACGGATAAGATCTGCGGCACTCAATCCGTCTAACTGCGGCATCACTGTTTCCATCAAAATGATATCGTAGCTACTTGACTGAGCTCGCTTCACAGCTGTCACACCATCATTCGCTACATCTACTTGACATCCATATTGAGTTAGAAACTTTCGACAAACTCGTACACTTAAATCGTCGTCTTCCACTAGCAACACTAAATATGTCGGCGCTTCTCCACCAACTCCTGCTGCTGCAGATTTTTCGTGTTTGGCAGTCGCCAACGGAGTCGTCAGCGGTGGCAGTGTCGTTGCATTGCCTCCTCCTCCATGTACCATAGTAGTTATGGTTGAGGAAGAAGAAATTGGGGCGTCATTGCGAGTTGATTCAGAGGTGTTGAAAGCCGTCAACAGATTTAGTAGTTGTGTCGAGCTTGGTCCATGTCCGGAGCCGCCCGCCGACGCTGAGCTTTGAAAAATAATCAGTTGTCGTACGACATCATCTGTAACTTTACGGTCTTGTTGAAGTAAATTGAGACGATGTGTAACTGTAGCAAATTGTTCTCGCATTTCGTTGAGCTCCTTCATCAACTCGAACTGAGAGGTTTTGAGTTGCATGAGTTCAGCCTCATGTTTGGCAATTATCGTCGCTGGGCCTGGTGTTCCATCTTCACTAGTGTGTCGGAATCCCATATTGCCATGTGCTCCTGTATTTGGTCCGCCGCTGTTGACATTAGAGCCGTTATTGGTTTTGTTACCAGAGCCAGGACCTGATCCATTGCGTTTCGATGCCGCGGTTTTGCGCTTAATATTGTCTATCTGATCCTTGTTGTGCAGCTGGAAATCCGGATGCTTGAATTCCCAAGCATTTTCTCCGTATAAAGAAGTAGTGTCGCCAGCGTTTGCTCGAATTTTGTGGAAGTCGTATTTATTGAGCTGGCGCACAAAACTGGCAAAGTTGGAGTGCTTAAAATGGCGAGGAAGAATTGTACTCGTGAACTCGTTTGTCTGGAGTATAAATGTGGACAATTAATAAAGAGTATTGGGAGGGTGACAAAAATGAACAAAACTCACATCAATAACTACAAAGCTATCGCCATTTTCGGTCCATCGAACAATGTTTCGATACTCAGGCTCTTCGAGCATTCTTGTAAAAACACATTAGCGCTTATGCCAAAGGAAAACCAGATAAATGACAAATACTTACGCAAACAGTTTTCTGACCTTTTGTTGTCGAAGCTGTGGTTAGAAAGTGTAACAGGCTGCTTAATAGAAACGAGGAAACTTACAAAGTCATTAGGTCCGGAAGATTTGTTGGCTGGTTGGTCCTGTTGATGCATGAGCGATTGCGCTTGTACAAGAGAGTTTTGAGGTTGTTGTAGATGGTTCTCGGGCCCGTGTAACTGCTGATATGAGTGGTCCTGATGATGCGGATGGTGCTGGCGATTACTATAGGAGTAGTGAGAGAGAGGAGAGGGGGGATGGTAATGCTTATCTTGGTGGTGGTGGTGGTGATGATGGCTTTGGAGATGGTGCGGGAGGTGCGGGATCTGGCGATAATACCCGCTGGGCGGTTGCTGCGGAAACACTAATACCGATGTGTCTGAAGTGCCACTGTGCTGACTCATCTTGCGTTGCTCAAACTTGGCTGTTGGAAGAGTGCTATTTGTAGGAGAAGAAGTCTGGAAAAGGTGAGGATTCTGAGAATGGTGATGTTGATGTTGATGTTGATGTTGATTTGGTGGATGAGACGTACCTTGTGGGCTTTGTGCTTCCGAAGAGGGTATTGGATGCGATTGTGAGTGTGAGTGTGAATGCGAGTGCTGTTTTTGAGGAGCCGAAGAGGCATACTCGCCGGGATAATTGTAATATACGTGGTGGCCAGTTGCATAGCTATGTGATTCGTCTATCGAGTGATTTGTCGCATGGGAGTCTGTAGGAGCAGCTGGTGTAGCAGCGTTTGTTACGGACAAGGCTGTGACTGACGAGGTGCTGGCTGTAACAGGAGTAGAAGCTAGATCTGCCGGTTGTTTGGCGATATTTGAATTCATAATATTTCAGACACTATCAATTGGGGTTCTGGTGGATAAAAAAAGATGGGAAAAGCACTCTAGAAGCTGGTGATTAGAATTGAAATAGATCGGGAGTGTTTGATTAATCGAGTTGGCAAGACAAAATGAATCAAGAAATAAAATAAGAAGATGGTCTGCTGCTGCAGAAACCGCTAGTTGAAATGGTGATGATTTGCAAATGAAGTGTATGAAATGATAGCAGAAGGACTGTTAGAATGATCTGTAGTAATATAGGAAAGCTGAACGTAGGATAGTGTGCAATCGACAACAACAATACGGACTATTCTGAGCGATACAGTTAGAAGAAGGATGCCGTTTTGCAGGTTTTGTCTGTATCGATGAAAGTGTCCCAAGCAAAATCAACTGAAGCTAAGGAAAAGAAGAAGAAAATAAGACATTTGAGCCAATGATCATGAGGAGTAGCATCGAGCTTCGACAGTAGTCTATGATTCCCCTTTATCTCCTTAAACACTCTCGTACGGTTTTCTAAATGCTGTCCGTTGCCTAGCTTAATATGTATCTACGTATTACCAATGTGATTTAATGACGATGTCCGTCCAAGCTTTTGTGAAGCAGTTTCATCTGCCATTTTGACCTACGAATCGACTTCAGCTCTTTAGCTTTGTGTGTAGTAACAAAATCGAGGGACTCTACGAACGTGAATAGGGTCGATTACATGTAACTATGTGTTGTTAAATTAGAATGTGTGTACTCCAACTTTGGGCTAAATAGGAAGGTACTCGCCTTTTTTGGTACTAAATGGGAACACCGCATGACTTTAGCTTCCTTTCTTTTTTTTCATTTTCATTTGTGTGTGTGTCCACACATCTGGCTCAGGGTGGACATGAGTGTGTACCGCACATCGCTATAAGCAGGTGAAAAAAAAAAAAGTGATGGATACACATGTACGTAATTTGTACAGAGAGCACAGCGGAAAAAGAAAGCAACGCTACTGCTGATACATCTCACTTGAACTTTATAAAATAAAACATTGCACTTAGCTATCTTTAGCGCTACTTTATCACATAGTACTTGAGCTTTCAGAATCTAGCCAAAAGACCCTTTGGTCTTACACCCATCTGTTCTGAATTCTTGTAAACATTAGACTGTCCAGTCTTGTAACTGCACACTTTGCGAAAAGGTAGCTGTATTAATGACGAACAGTACTTCTACAACTATTGAACGAAGACTAGCTCAGGCAAAACGACATTTTGAACAATCCAAGTATTCCGAATCATATTCAGTACTTCGACGCCTAGCATGCTATATCAGATCACAACCTGATCCAGACAAGTGGCGCTCAGAGCTCTTTGATGTTTACTCGCGCCAGGCGTATCTATCAAGAACACTTAAAAACTATTCGGAAGCTGTGAGCGTTGCGATGGCCATGATAAAACTCAATCCCAAGCATTATAAAGGATACCTCAGTGGAGCAAAAGCTTGTGAGATGAACAACGAGACGTCCAAAGCTTCACAATTTTATCAAAGAGGACTGTCAATGCTGACGCCGGATGCTGAGGGATATGAGGCGTTAAAAGGAGCAGCAAGCATGTTTAAAACTGCAATGAAAACAAGAAAAGCAAACCGTGAGCTCCAAGCCCAAAAAACCAAAAGTCTGCGAGATCCTATACATGTACTGCCCTATCCAGACGTCTTTCATCATATTCTACAGATGGTGTCTCTACAAGATGTTGTAAGTTGCACCAGGGTATCAAAGGACTGGCGCAGATTAATATTGGACGATTCAAAATTGTGGGCCTCAAATCTCGATCTTTCGGTTAAATTTTACAAATGGAAGTTTGATTCAGCATTTCTAAATGCTATAGCACCGGCAATCAAGCATTCAGAACGTACTGGAATGATCAAAAACTTGAAAATAAACAGACTCTATCCCAGCTCCGAAGTGAGTTTTGTCAACTACTTTGCAAAGCAGCTTGCGGGGAAGATATCTAAACTTGATATTGAGCTGGAGACACTGGCATTATATACAGTTATGGCTACAGCTGAAGCAAGGTTGTTCTTGAATTTACGTTCATTTACATATCGTGGTAGCTGGTCGCACGATTTGCTTGTTGACATTCTGGCAGCGGTTCCTACACTTAAAGAATTATCAGTCTCCATTACTAAAAATGGTCCGCCAAGCTGGTACAATCAAGAACTTAGCATGAATAGGGAAATAAAAGGCCTGTCGATACAAAACGATCTCGAGACATCAAAGAGCTTTGTGCTAGAAAAACTGCATTTGTCTATGATTTATTCTTTGAATGGTCAACAAAGTTTTGCAGAGCTCGATACTATTGAGCAGCATCTACCACATTTGAAAGATCTAAAGCTTCAATATCGAAACCGGGTTATTGATAACACAGGCCTGCGTGACGGACAGATAACTCGTATTCTTCGTGAAATTCTTGATGACCTTGAATTTGTAAATATCAACGTTTATGATCCAGGAGAGTCGCTCTTATTCAAGTCAACTAAACTGAAAAAAATAGTATTCAGCATTGGCCGGTTTCATCCGGATATTAACTTGAATATCCACACCACCGACCTGGCTTGCGAAATGCTGTCAATCACTAAATTTCAGGCTCCTGAGTCCCAAAGAATGTGTATGGACCACTTTTTTCTCCCAGATGCGATGCGGTGCTAACCTGCGCCATTTGTTTATTGAATTTTGCTCAGTGCTGCCTATTTACAATCGCAATGGTTATAAAACCTATATTGCCGATGTGTTTCAGCAATTAAGCACCCTTTCATTATCGGGTTCACTATATGTTACAGATGAAACCGCCCAAGCTATTGCGTCCTCAGCCAAACCCCCCTCAACAGTGCTGCTGGCCATGACGAATGTTACGGATATCGGAGTGGACTTGCTGGTCAAAGCTGGCGTGAAATCGATGTGCATCCAAGGATGCAATATTACCATGAACACAATGAATCGACATCAAGGGTCTGGCAATACAAAGTTTGTTTCATTCCACAGATTTCATCAACCAGACGACAAACCTATCGTGTAAAACTCTTTTTCGAATAAATATGAGCCTTATCATACACAATGTCTTGTGCTTAGTTTAACTCACATGTAATCGATCACGTCTAAAAAAATGCGTAGTTATCTTGTCTGGACAGCCTTAAGAATAGTATTGCACAACATTTACAAAGCAGGATTCATCCGGAAATACAAGCCAATTATGGAGTTCAAAGCACATGATAGTTCCATATTCACAAGAGCTGTTGAGAAAATGAATCATTGCGTAAAGACTTGCTATTATTAGCTCATAATAGTATGTTTGGTTCTGAAAGAGGTTCATTTTTTGAAAGTCCAAAACCTTGTTTAGGTATTTCTGTAGTTTTAATATCAGCGGCCCAAATTTTTATTTTATTTCTTGTATTCCAAACTCCCTATCGTCAGCCACGATGGATCAGCCAGTAGAGCCACCTGTAAAGAAAAAGGCTACACGCAACAGGCAAGTGAAGGCCTGTACGACATGTCGTCGACTCAAAACAAAATGCGTATTTAGCGAAGATGACGGCGTTTGTAGGCGATGTCGGAACCTTGGGTATGGCTACAACCCCATGCTGGGTAAAGATCGTATACTAACTTTTCGTCAGCCTTAATTGTTCACCGTTCATCAAGTATGTCGACAACCAGTCATTTGGACCGTTCATGCAGTATCAACCTGCACAAGGTAATGAAGTGAACAGCGTTCCCAAGCCTACTGGCGCATCTTTTTCTCATGAAACTCGTCTGCCTCAATTAAAGCAGCAGGAAAATCACCACGATACACAGTATTCCCAGCGTTACCAGCAGCCTCAGCATGTTCAGCATGCTCAACCCTCACAATCGTCACAACATCAACACCAACAACAGCACCAACAGCCTCAACAGCTTCAACAGCACCAACAGCACCAACAGCCTCAGCAGCACCAACATCACCAACATCACCAACAACACCAACAACACCAACAACACCAACAACACCAACAACACCAACAACACCAACACCAGCCGCAACTGCAGCAGCCGCAGATGCAGCCTACATACACAAATCGATTTCCTTCTAATCATCTAATTTCTCCTTCTGCAAGTACCGACTTAAAACGCAATCGCAATCTTGAGACTGTGCAGTCGGATGGACACGAGCAACTCAACAATCATTACGTTTCGCCATCTGATCATGAATCCTCTCCTGAAACAACCCATATAGACAGGTATGTGTGGTGTAACAAAATATCATGTGCTGCGTACCAAATTATTGACCATTTAAAACAGATTAGCCAGCCTGGAGGAAAAAGTGAATTTGATTCTGAGCTCTGTACAAACATTAACCGAGTCTTTTGGTTCAAGTCCGAATCAGAAATCTGAAATTGGGCCGCAAAGACTCTATCAGGTACAAGATTATTCCCCTGAAGGAGCTCCTTTGCGGAATAATCCATACAAAAACGTGAAAGCAGAGTATCTCTTGAATGCCTCTTCTCCAGTCGGTCTTGTAAGACGGATTGAAGACAGATTATACGGAAGACGGCAGGACTTGAGTCAAAGCATACGGGAACTAGGAGATGTGGTTTCACACAGATTTGTATCAGAAAGCGTGAGCTTTGATTTGATAGAAGTGTAAGTGAGTTTGCTCATTAGCTTTGTTCGATCATTAACAATTTCCAGATTTTGGGCACACTACTCCCCATGGGTGGGAGGTATACTCCCTGATAAGAAAGCATGGAAATCGATGCGGAAACAGTCTTCGTTGCTGTTTTCTGTTTGTTGCATGTTGGCTTCTCGTTATGACAAAAACATTTCTTCATCGACTATCAAATCTATGTATGACCTTGTTCGCCGAGTGATGGGTTTGACTCTTTTAAATGCGCCGTACTTTACTTTCGAATCACTTTTAGCTTTCTACATTGCATCACTATGGGCACCAACAGTTCTAACTGAAATTCCAGTAGACAGCTGGTCTATGAGTCTTCAGGCTTTGAACCAGTGTGTCCTTGCCGACCACATAAAAATCTCGCGATATCGTGCTGATACAATAGGTTCACAAGCTCATATAGGCTGGTATCGACTATGGAATGCCTTGCTATTAACCCATGCTCAATGGACAATTGCCACGTCTAGACCTCTTTCTATTCCCGAATACTATATTACTCAGTGCAAACAAATATTTCAATTTCCAGGAGTTTCGCAGCGCGACAGATCAATTGTGGCTGAAATCAGGCTATATATAAGTCTCATAAAATTGACATGGGATAACAATGTGACGATTCCTAGTGAGACGCTAAAAATTGATGAGTTGGAAGAATGGAGACAAAGCTCCAGCGAAGAGCTTGCCGACTCCGGGTCCTTACTGAGATTTAAATACAACTTTGCATACGCTGTGGTATTCAGAGCATTTCTGCGACAGGAAACGGAAGTGAAAAAATCAAGTCAAGCGAATGAGTATGAAGGGCAAACAGACGCTAATGTCACTACCAAAGAACCGTCACCTTTGGATAAAATTAATGATAATGATAGAGAACGACCAAATGGAAATCATTTGTCTAAAGAATGTACGGTTATTGCACTTATTTATCATTCACTGAAAGTTCTGGATACATTTAATAACACCAACACACATGATCCACGAATTACCGACGTTCCCGACTATGATTTCTTCATGATAATTTATTGTGCCATGACATTGTGTGAATTGTCAATGCTACTGTGGAAAAAAGTTGCTAAAAAAGTTTGGTATGGCGAATTTCAATGTGAGACAGTGGAAGAGTATTATGAAAAATCAGTCAAAAAGCTTTGCCATATTTATAAAGACGACAGCATTGCAATAACGCCTAGTCGAGTACACGATGCAGTCTTACTCACTTTAGATATGTTTCGACGATATACATTTAACGAAGGGCATGTTTGTTTCCAATTTGCATCTATTCTTGAAGAGCTGATCAACAAAACTAACGTGGTCTTCCAAACGGCTGATGCTGACATACTAAGCCCTGCTGATCATACAGCCTGTCAGTCGGAATCCTCCACAAAAGCTCCATCGGCCAACAAACCGCAATCTTTCAGCGCTATGAATATCTTGCAACAAGAACCTGTTTCTTCCCGTGATGGAAACCCTGTATCAGTTGATAAAAACGGAATCAATCAACAAAATCCAATATATGGTTCGCCACAAATCATAAACAAATCTGAATTGCCTGTGCTCACAGTGCCTTGGTCCAGTAACGCAAACAACATAGCAGCATCTGGTCTGGATCCCTTTTATGGGCTAGAGTCATATGAAAGTTTTTATG
The DNA here is from genome assembly GCA_022457085.1 of Saccharomycotina sp. CBS 16003. Classification (NCBI taxonomy): domain Eukaryota; kingdom Fungi; phylum Ascomycota; species Saccharomycotina sp. CBS 16003. Next base: position 1,902,078 of record JAJNCF010000013.1, on the reverse strand, counting down.
TGGCAGATGATGCCGATGTATTTCAAAGAATTTTTCCCGGTGGTCTTCTTACTATGGACAACATGAACTAATACAAATCATAAAGATCGATTTGTTGCTTAAGATTTACATGCAAATCGCAAAATTAAGAAGTAAAATAGATTCATCTAATACTGTGGTATATATTTACGAGATAATATTATTTTGTTGTGAATGAATGCCTTGGAAATTATAACCTAGACTTTTTCCCACCTTCCTCCCATGGGAATGTTTGCTCTTTCCCGAACTTGCTCACCGTGTATTTGTGCCTTTCTGATAACTTCCTTTTCGTCCAGAGTTAAAAGTTTGCCTTTTTCAATCAAAATTTTACCATTGACGACAACTGTTTCAACGTCAGCACCAGTGGCAATATACACAACAGCAGAGACAGGGTCACGCATAGGAACACCGTAGATCTTGTCTGAAAGATTGATCGAAATAAAGTCAGCCTTTTTACCAATCTCCAACGATCCCAAAGTGTCTTCATGTCCAATTGCCTTGGCTCCTTGAATGGTGGCCATTTCAATAACAGTCTCGGCAGTCACAATGTCAGACTTGAAGTGAACAGCTTTGGGAAGAAGAGAAGCTAGCTTCATTTCTTGTAACAAATCCATCACGTTGTTGCAAGGACAGCCATCACACCCAATTCCTACAGTAACATTTTTATCGAGACACTCTTTGACTCTGGCAATGCCCGATCCTAGTTTAGCGTTGGAAGTTGGGCAGTGAGCAATTGAAGCTTCGGTCTTAGAGAGGATATCAATGTCGTTATCATCCAAATGAACCATATGAGCAAGAACAGTTCGAGGGCCTAAAAGACCCAGCTCTTGACAGTATGTCATAGGAGTATGACCCTTTGATGCAAAAAATTCACGGTCAGCCTTGATTTCTGCACAGTGCATAGTGATTCCAATGTTTTTTTCACGTGCAATTTTGACCATTCTTTTGTAAAGATCTTCTGTCACACCTCCTGGAGTCCTGGCACCGAACCAAACCTCAACACGGCCATCGCCCATTCCATCAAACTTGTTGTGACATTCGACAACCTTTTCAAGCGAGGTTTCATCTTCAATCAGGCCGGGGTGCATACTAATTCCGCTTTGTGTAGCATAACGTGGTTGATCCATCACGACCTTTCCAATACAACCTCTGATGCCTGACTCAACCACAGCCTTTACAGCCCCTTCAAATCCATATCTTTCAGCAAAAAGTGCTTCCACAAAACATGTAGTACCACTTTTTAGCATTTCTGTAATTGTCAACTGTGCGGCAACGTAGCCGTCTTCTTCGGTGAAGTTGCCCTGCATTGGCCAGACTCTATCACAAAGCCAGTTGATGAGTTCCAGATCATCAGCAGCAGTTCTAAGCAGGGACTGGGCCAAGTGAACATGTAACGAGATCAGACCAGGCATAATGATATGCCCAGTCAAATCAGTCTCCTTTTCTTCCGGATATCTCGCCAGCAAATCATCAGATTTTCCAATATCATCGATACAGCTAGATCCTTCTCTAACCAGAATCGCACCATCCAATATGATTTGTCTTTTTGTGTTTACAGTGATGATTGACGCGTGAGTGTATAGCATTGTGATATTTTGTGTAGTTCCTGTCTAATCGATTTTCCTTTTTACTTCGGATTAGATTTGACAAAACTTTTCAACCAGGATTCACCTCTGTATTTATACATATTTGAAACCGCTTTTTTGTTTTGGTTTGTTTGTAATGTCAAATATGATTTCAGGTTTGCCGGATAAGGATGCGTTCACATCGTTCATGACTCTCATAACAAAACGGCTCGGTCTAAATAATATTTTACTGAAAAAAGAAACTCGCAGCCCTGAGCAATTTGAGCAGGCCCTGAGGCTTGATATTTGGTCTAGAATTATGCAGTTTTGTCCGATAGTCTTTAAAGTTGCTAATGAATTGTCCGGCTCTAAAATTGACATGTTTGGTAACTTATGTCCTTACTAACACCGATGAACGGATATAGACCGCATATAGCACGTAAGTCCGACAACTGGTAATTGAGCCACAAAGAAATATAGCACGAATCTAGCTGTCAACAAAACTCCTCTGTACATATTGATAGAGATATTTGCTTGCAAAATCTAAAAGGTTGAAGGATTTATCCTGTCCGAATGATTCAAATAGCTGAGCCTTCACAATCTCCGACTAGTTTGCCAGTCATCGGACTTACAAATGCAAGCACAATGAAGATCTCAACTAAACTCCGACTCAATCACTCAATGATATAATGATTTAATTGTATCCAAGAGCGCTTCTGTGACCTCACAGCTGCCAACTCTAAGAAAGCGTATACATTTCGAAACAACCGAAAGTTTCCGCTGAAGTCTTCGCATGTACTATTCTGTTTTGTTGATAGATCTCGACACCATAGCTGTAGTTGTAGCGTGGTATACAGGTGTCACGGAAACCTCCGTTGAAATAGAAGCTGTTTTCCATGCTTGCCAAGCAGAAAGGTCAAAATAAAAAAAACACAAGTCAAGAATACTAGATGTCTTTGGATGTAAACGCACATAAAATCTAAATTCAAGAGTTGGCAATATCATACAGACTTGAGTGCACTTTTACGAATATGCAATGAACTGCTTTTACTGAATTTGACGGGTTATTTTAATATTTTCTTTGGTTCAAAAGCTTTTACGTCAAGACATGTATCAGAGATCAAATTCAGTAAAAGCCAGAATTGATTTGCAAATACTCCCACAAGCTAAAGCTTTTGCAACGCAGTTTGATAGTGTTGTCGAATTAACCGGGCTGTTAAATGATTAGTCTGTTCTTATTTTTATCCATTACAGATTAATTGTTTTTATTCAGATCACTTTCGGCGGTATTGTTTGTACTCAAATATTGATTTTCTTCGTTTTTCATAGCCTCGTGAACTATTGATCCACACAATTGGGCATAGGGATTGATAACTTTTGCAGCTTCCTTCGCGGTAGTGTTTCCAAATAATCCACCCTTACGAAAATTTTCACTAGCTTCCTCTCGAATCTTCCAGTTCGATGTCGCAGTTGCACCTTCGTTCAACTGGGAGAGACCTAGTACTCCAAGCTGAGAATACGCTTGAGCCAAGACGTTTTGTGCATCTCCGTCTTCTTCAGCTATACGTATAGCTGTGTACAAATCGTTTGTTATATCGTCTAGAATACTACCAGTTAAAGCATATAGCTCTCTCTTGACTTGCGCGCGGTTGTTGTAACTATTTGGATAGTAAGGATACTTTTGAATCAAATTATTCAAATGCGAAATAGCCGAAAGCAAATGAGCTTTCTTTTCGACCTCGTCCTCTGACTGCTCAGCAAGCTCAGTCAGATGGATAACTTCTTGTTCAATTGCTGCAATTGCTTTCTTTTCCGAATCGGGCAATTTATTTGCTTCAACATGTGGAGTTACAACTTGGACCGGCTCGGTATCTTTCCAATAATTGCTGATGATACTAAAAACAAGATCGTCGCGTTGAGATAGCTTTTCTGGTTGCGGTTCGGTCATTTTTCCTGTTGAAAAATTCAAACTTTGAAACAAAAAATTTGACTTTGATTGGAATAACTCTGGTCAACGTGTTTTGATTTATCACCACTGGCTGTTTGAAATATCTACATGTGAAATGTACTGAATATCACACAAAACAACATATTGCTTGTAGAACTGTCAGTATGTATGCATGACTATATACACAAATTAAGATCAAAACCTCATTTTCAAGATCTATGAAACTAAGAAATATTGTTGTTGATCTATTCTGTCATGGAAGTAGAAGTATACAGAGAGTAATTTGGCAGTTTTTCACACGTTGATAGAGCTCATACTGTTGACACAACAAAATCAAAAATTTATCATGGCCTAGACTCGAACTTGAAACGTAACGACTTGAATTGAATTTATCAATCTTGAATTAAATGAATCTTTTAATTCAATCTAGTTCAAAAATTATATTTTCGAAATGTCCTGATAACAGAGCTATAATTTTATAACATTTGCAAAAAAAACTTTTTAATCTCTTTGTAAAGCGTGTCATCCTTATGCAGGGGCCATGCTAATCTTCTCTGTATCGTTTCAAATTGACCATATGTCCCGAAGGACGAGAATTTTTTGTTGTGCGCTACATATTCTCTCTATATACCTAACCCTGATTTTTGAAATCCAAAATTTAGCTACGGCGTATAAGTCTGTTAGCTTAACCAACAGGAGATCCGATCAAAATGACTATTCTGACTATTCCTAGTTGTGATAATGGGAATAAATGTGTACAAAACGGTTGTCAACTGAAAGATTTAGATTGGTGATCGGAATGTTTGATGGCAGTGGGTTTTAGATTCAAAAGACTCAATCGTTGACTTTGACGCAAATATTCTATATCATAATGAATGCAACTGATTGCTCTATCCATCAAACGTCAAGCTTTTTATATCTGTCACTTTGATATATAAAGCCAATCAGGTTGAAATCAAGGACATAGTTTGAGGTTGTAGGTGGTGTTGTTTTTTGGGGTGATTTCTGGAGTAGGATCTAAAAGGCTCGGGCAAAAAACTTGAGTTGTGCGGGGTACACTTTTTAGTCCAAATCCATTTACGCAAAACATAGAGATTCGTATCTCTTGTGTTCACGTACAAAGATGGCATTGTATAATAAACATTACTGTTTGTGGGTTTCTAAATGATATTCTCAGCGGTAACAGAATTCAAAGCTTGCTTGTCACGAGTCTGCAAGTAATTCGGAACTTCGTAAGCATCCTCGATTGTCGTTTGGTATTTGCTGAGTGGGTGTTGGGATCACCGTACGTCTGTCCAAGATTTTCCGGGGTAAAACTCGGTGAGTTTGCCTATTAAATGAATCTTCGCGCAGATCGCCACTTCTCTTCTTCTCTTCATATTTCATTTCCAAACGGTCTCATTTTACCCATAACAATGCTCAAAAATCTCAGATTGCTCAAGTCCAACATCAAATCAACTCGCATATTTTCTACGACTCAAGCAAGAAATGCATCTAATTTCGTCAAGATTGTAGATGTATCGCCTCGTGACGGACTACAGAACGAAAAGAAGTTTGTGAGCACAGATGTCAAACTTGATCTGATTGATCAACTCACTCAAGCAAACGTTCCTGTTATCGAGGCTACTGCATTTGTATCCCCCAAATGGGTTCCACAAATGGCCGATGCCAAAGACATTCTTCCCATCATTCTCAGTAAATACAAAGACAATGGCAAATGCTATCCTGTGTTAGTTCCTAATAAAAAGGGATTAGAGCGCGCGCTGTCCGTATCACCAGAAAACAAAGTCCAAGAAATTGCTATTTTTGGAGCAGCATCTGAAGGATTTAGCAAGAAAAATACAAACTGTTCAATTGAAGATGGACTGAACTCGTTTGTTGATCTCATTGAACTGGCCAAAGAAAACAACATCAAGGTTCGAGGGTACTTGTCTACGGTGATTGCATGTCCTTACGATGGGCCTACGGATCCCGTTAAAGTAGCCGAGCTGGCAAAACGATATATCGATATGGGATGTTACGAGCTGTCTCTTGGAGATACTATCGGTGTTGGTACGCCCAAAACCATTGAAAAAATGTTGACTGAAGTGCTCAAAAAAGTCCCTGCTGAAAAACTAGCCATCCATGCACACGATACATATGGTCAAGGCGTTTCGAACGTCGTAAAAGCGGTAGAGATGGGAATCAGAGTAGTTGATAGTAGTGTAGGAGGGCTCGGGGGATGTCCGTACGCAAAGGGCGCGAGTGGAAATGTATCTACTGAGGATGTTGTTTATGCGTTGCACGGACTAGGATACGATACTGGAATTGATTTGACACAGCTGTCCAAGATTGGAGAATGGATTTCTAGAGAAATCGAAAGAAGTAACGGGTCTAAAGCAGGCTCTGCTATTTTCGCAAAGTTGTAATGCTATATTTCAATATGAATTATTATTGTGTTTCCCTTTATAAAAAAGTGGTACTGAAAAACATAATTGGCGAGGATTAGTTCTTAGCCTTGATACCACGGACGGCGTTGGAGAGGTAGTAAAGGGGGACACCGACACAGGTGACAGCGAAGAGAGCGTAGTAGGGGTAGACAACGAACTTAGAACGGGGGTGCTATAATAATCGTGTTAGAATGGATCAAAAATTGGACAAACGCATCGATACGGGGAAGCTTAAGTTAAGCAGATAGCACATACTCTCAACCACAAAGGAATGTGAGCGTTCTTTTGGTAGAACTTTTGGTATTCGATAACACGGTTGGTAGCCTAAAGACGAGCATATCAATTGTTAGTAAAAGACATAATGTTTATTTCTGTGAGCCAAGTATTCTGTTTACAGTTTTGACAAAACATTCACAGATATCCTGGCAATCGTGTTGATCGAACGTACCATTGTGAATAGTGATTAGGAGATGTGTTTGGTGATAGGTGCGACGATAAAGTTGTGAGGAGGAGGTGGGTTTTACAGAAGTTTTTTTTTCACCAATTCCGTTAAGGTGCCACGGTAAAAAAACTGACCAATGAATCAAAAGGGATTTTACTTGGTTACCCGTACCCAAGTCATGTGATACGCTTACTTGGACGTTTCTACAGAGCAAAAGATCAGCTGATTTCAACAGCTATTGGGCACTGTATGTGTATGTTCTCATGACAGTTAAAGGGCTCAAGGGGTATGCTCTGTGGATACAATTCAAAAGCTTCGGCTGCCTCGAGGAGTTTACAAGAGTTTTTGATCGAAAACAGAGGTCTGAGAAAATAGGCACACTAACACGCTGTGTGCTCCAATACGACACACTTGAATCAAAAATACACGTTAAATAATCATCAACTTCCCGTACTCAGAGTTCATTGGCAATTGATCTTTGTGGATGAAGAAGGCTTCAAAAGCGCTCCAACACTTTATTTGAAGTTGTACATTGAGCAATAGCTGTGGTACATAAATAGGTGTCATAAGCGTTATCTCCCTTGTAACAAGATTTTAAGTCAGTTGAGTTGGCGTTTCCAAGATTGCTATTTTTCATGATGATCTCTGAGATTCTCAATGCTTAGCTGTATGTAATTGCTTTATATAAACATACTTTCAATTTGGTATTATAATGACTGGCTTAGCTTCCACGGTAAGTGCTGTAACTGAAGTTTGAAAGTAGTAGAGGGATATGGTAATGATTATCGGGAGGGTTTTCGATAATGAACAGAATCTCGACAAATGGGAAGAAGGTTCTGTCTCCACCAACCCGTTTGAAGTATTGCAAAGTTTCAAATGTGATTTTGTAGACGCCAGGGATCAGCTTGAGATCATCAACGCCTTCTGTGAGACTCCATCTGGAGATTCTTCCATCGCCATCGGTCAATGCAGTTCCTAATTTCTGGGGTTGGCTGTCAAGTACAGTGTCTGAGGACTCAAAGTCGCCGACCTTGAACAGCGTGCATTGGACATTTTCAGCGGGCTTTCCCTTGGTCGTATCAAGAATATGGCAAGTAATAGGATGTCTGGAACTCATTGTTTTTAGGTAATTGATGCGTTGGACGTTGCAAAGTTAAGAAGAAGAGTCAAAGCAGACGTGAAGAAACTCTTGTGTATAAAAGGCTTTGGAGAAGGGTCTGGGAAATTCGGAGTTCTCCGCGATAAGGTATCCTAACCCGCGATCCCCATATTATAATATTATATTTTTCAAGTGTGACTTTGAATGGCTTTCGACTTCATTTGTAAACAGAAAATATCGAGAGCTGATGGCAGATGTTGACAAGCAGCTGGCATAGCATTCTGTGAATTTTTGTCAATGAATTTGCTGCAATTCAGTCTCCAGTTTTAAAATGTGCTTAAATAGGTGTCGATTGGTTCGGCCTTCAAAAAACCAGGTAGTATCTGACCACCCACAAACTGGATCAATCAAAATCTGTCGATGAAAATCACCACTGTTATAGTATTTCGTTGATACATTTATGGACTAATGGGTTGTTTTTCCTTTAACAACAGTATACATATCGGCTACAGATGTCGTATCGCTGACTTCAGTTTAACATATATTACGTGAGCAGACTAGTTTATCAGTTTAAGACGGGAAATTAAATCTTTATTGGAGTTAATATGAGTGATATATGTGTGAGCCTGGAGACAGTGAGACGTACCAAATAGTTCTCGTGTAGGGGAGTGACCAATTATGTCTTCTGAGCACAGATTGTTATCTTGTTAGTTGGAGTTGGTGATATCTTGTAAATGGTGGTACTCAAAGTCTCCTAGGTAGTTAGATGTCCTTTTAGGTCTTTTGGCTAGGGTTGTGGTAAATACTGCATGGGGAAGTTTGTGTTACCACAAATGTCATGTCACGTGGCCCAGAGGGGCCACAATCGTGACAACAGATTTATTATGTTCAACGTCTAGTGTTTTTAACAAAATTCACGCTTGTAAAATGATCTCAAGTCTCAAACCCTAAATCACGTTTCTTACATCATACTTGCCGCCCGCTCTATAATCTGATTCAAGTTACGGCTTTTTGAAAAGTTCCCAAATATTGCAGATGAAAAATCGTACTTTATAATACATCGCATAGGCACTTGACTTGGGCTACTATGAACGTTGTTGATGATACTTCGCAAAAGCTAGGAGTTTCGCACAGCTCAACGGGTAAGTTTATCACAGATTTTATATCTTGAAAACCTCTTCAACTGACTTTTAATAGAGGATCAGCCTTCATTCCTTGCAGTAGTAATTGAATCACATCCAGAAGCATGGGCACTAATAAAGGACCAAATTTTGTTTAAAGAAGCAATCCAGGCGCTTCTGGTTTTTATTAATGGTCATATTGCATTGAATAATTCCAACAAGGTCTGCGTGATAGCATCCCATAACAACGGCGCCACGTTTCTCTATCCTCAGTCAGGAGCGTTGAGCAACAAAGCAGCGGAGTCAAAGAATGGTACAGACGCTCATCATGGGGTTGCGCATGCGCAGAGCATGTATCGACAATTCAGAAGTGTAGACGAGTCAGTTTACAAAGTGATTGGGGAGCTGTTAGACCACACACCAGAAGAAGAATCTGAAAAGCAAGAACGAAATGCATCACTGTCTGGAGCCCTCAGTCTTGCACTCACATACATTAATAAGGTGTGCGCATTGACAAACGACGTGCGAATGAAATCAAGAATACTTGTCATAAGTGTGACAGATGATATGGCTTCTCAATACATTTCTACTATGAATTGTATATTTGCCGCCCAGAAGCAGGTAAGTGTCTATTTATTGATCTAACGAGCAACTATCACCATACTGACCATTATCACGCAGCGGATTCCCATCGACGTTTGTAAATTAGGCGGTACTACATCTTTTCTTCAACAAGCAAGCGACTCAACCAACGGCATCTACATGAAGATCAAGCGTCCACATGGACTGGTTCAATACTTACTGTCTGCTTACTCTGTTGAGCCCAGTCTTCGTCCACATATTAATTTGAGTACGCAGCGTGACGTTGACTTCAGAGCAGCATGTTTTCTCACCAAAAAAGTTGTCGATATTGGATTTGTCTGTAGTGTTTGTCTCTGTATCATGAGCATTGTCCAACCAACGGGCGATTGTCCTATGTGTGGCACTGAATTTGGACAAGATGTGATTCAAAAGCTATTAAGAAAGCCGGTTGTTGTTGAGCCCAAAAAGAAGAAGAAACGTAAAATTGAAAACACCAATGGATCATAGCAATAACGTCACAACCGAGTGTTTGCCAACACATTTGATGTGCTTTGTAATGAAAAAAACCGAATTTCAGTCTCAATATTAGAGTAAGTTTTCTACCATATACACACATACAGTTCCAATTGCATTAGTTTGCCAATCATTTGGCCCTCTGTTGAAACATTGGTTGTTTGTTGATGCAATCTCTGAAGTAAAACATCGTGTACTTTGACACTGTAGCAAATCGGAGTTGCTGTCGATTATTTAGAGCTATTTTGATCATTAGGTATTGTAACCGACGTGTTTTTGGACTAAAATGTTTAGCATATATTATGTATTGTGCTAATCGTATTTGCAGTCACTTCTACAAAAAAAAATGCTTGATAAAAACAGAATAAAAGCACATGTGTTGAGTGTTCGGATTCCTGGATTTTGTTGTTCGATTACAATCTAAACTAGATATTTTTGTGCACGCTTTTTATTATTATACAAAACAAATAACAGTTTGCAGGCTGTCATACACCATCATTTAGTGAATTTGGTTTCTACTTAAACTTCAGCTTATAAGTATTCATTTCATGAATGAATCTTCGCGTATATTTTGCACATTTGGTTTATTGCTAGTTGGTATATTCTCGATATCCGATTCAAATCCCAAAGCTATAACTAAAATGTGAATTTGTATTAATTCTTGGTTAAAATTCAGTAAATCAATATTTTCGATTTTATACAATAATTTTTATTTATAACTGTGAACAGCACGTCGTCTTGTTGATGTAGAAAAAAATAAGCATTTACAGTTGATGTTGAGCTCTTGTTTCAATACTGGACAACATTTTCGCTTATTTCATTTTCATAATGCAAGTTTGAAGGTTCATGTGAGCTTTACAATTAGCTTGATATATTCTAACTTACTATTGTTCGCAATCCTAAGGAATAATGCTACTCAGTTGTGTCGAGTCAATCACCCTATTTTCCACTTCTGAGACTTGAATTCCTATGATAAGTATACTCTTACAACATGGCTAAAACAGTTTGGAAAGAGCGAAATCAGCAGAATTTGAATGTCGCTAGTAATACGTATTTTCATCTCTAACTTCCATAGCTGCTGCAATTTTGCTATGCACACCATCGAAGTATAGTGCTGGAAACACTCATTTGTTATTGTAAACCGCTTCCATCTCTTTGCTAGGCTGTATGTCTGGATAGCACTTGTTGAAATTTCCTTTGTTCATAATCATACAGTAAGGGGTAAATTTGGGCTATAGGCGGCCAGTTTATAGAAAAAATTTCCTGATGTTCTATACAATTTTACGTGTACTGAGTTGTAGCATTATGGAGTTGGAAAATCATAAGCTGGTCTTTCTGGTAAAGCGCAGTAGTTAGAATGGTTGCAAACCTTCAACCCCTGAAAATCACGAACAGCCAAGGTTATGATTACGGTGCTGACTTCAAAAATATAAGTCTATAAGTATTGTCATCAAAGTATACGTTATATTTTTAGTTTATATCGAAAAAAAAATGAATGAATATATTGTACATGGTCTAGACATGCCATTGTGTTTTATTGGAACAAAAGTAAGACATGTAGACAACGGTATTAAGCTTCAACAGTAGCTTTCTTAATAGCCTTGGCATATCTTTCCAACTGTTCATCGGAAAGATTCTGACGAAGGATTTCGGCTGAAGGAAGTACAGAGCCTTTTCCTCCTGAAATGTGTTTCAAATTGGGGCAGAAGTCAAGTGTACATTTGATAAACTCAATATTAGGCACAATTTCAACAGAAGTCAAGTTAGGATTAGCTTGAAGAATTCTCTTGTAAATTTCGAGTGAGACCGGTGCTCTGTATAAAGAGAGTCTTTTCAATGTAGTAAGTTTGATTTCCTCAACCACAAAGTCGTTGAAAGTGTCCTCTCCAAAGCGATGGGAAAAGTAAAAACTTTCTAACTTGGAAAACTCTCTGTTTAAAATTCTGTTCCACAACGTGGGATTTGAGCCGTAGTAGGGGGTGATTGTGACAGATAATGTTTTGAGATTTGGTGGGAGATGGACTGCGTGGAAGTTGTTTAGAATGGATCCAGAGGCAATTCCCAATTGCTCCAAGTGTTTTAGGGCACGTAAGGGGGCCTGGTAATAATGCAAAACGGGTAGACGCTTGTCTAATTGGCCGTTATAAGTTTTGATGTTGAGAATTTTGAGATTGACACAGTGAGAAAGCGCTTGAGCCAATTCGTTGTGCGACTGGACACTGTCATTGAAAGTAATTCCGAGCTCTCGGAGAGACGTGCAAACCACGGGAGATGAGAAGGTTGACTCAAAGTTCATTGGATAACAGGATTGAATAGAAACTTCGGCTTTACAGTGGTGAAGCAGTTCGTGCATTACTGCCATTGTCTGATTCATCAGCTCTACTGTTTTTTCTCGTAAATCAGTCTTTACCCCTTTCGAAACCTTATATCTGTCACATCCAAGGTTGATTTGAATCTGTTTGAGGTTTGGAACCTTTGCTCTACTCAGCATACGAAGAGCCTTGTTTGCTTCTGGTCGATTATAAAAGTATCTAGGACTGAGCTCAAACGTCTGTAAGCTGGCCAGAGCGGTTGCTGACGGTGCTTTTTCCAGCAAAGTTTGCAGAAACGCATCAACATTGTTCAAGCTTGAAATACTGGGGTTGATGGCCGGAGAGATAATATCCTGGGGCAGAGAAGTTCCGGGGTGTTCAAGTGCATGCTCTTCCAAAGCGTGATGTGGAACCATCCGAGGTGGACAGAGATTGATATGTTTCCATACTAGTCCAACGTAGAGAAGATACAAGCGTTTGCAAGTTTGCATCAGTATTTTGAGCTCAGATGCCGGCATATGTCGCCCTATCTCGAGTAAAAACTCGTCGCTCTGATCCATAAAACCCATGATATGCTGCAGTAGTTGAAGCTAGACAAAAAGAGGTGTGCTAAGTTAAAGCAAAAGTGAAAAAAATCAGAATCATAAGATTATCAAGGGATTAGTGGAGAAAGGGTATTCTATATATTCAGGGATATAAGGGATTTCCTAAACAAAAAAATTACTGGCAAGGTTTAGGGTGGCCCAACACGGTTGATTTGTCCTTTGCACACCGACGGGGGGTCCGCAATTTGATGGCTTACAACGGATCGCAACATATTGATACGATGAGTAGCACCCCAAAGCCTTTGGATTTTGCAGACTGTTTTATGAAGTTTTCATACAAGGGCTAGTTTACGTTTTAAGTCCACAGAGAATCGTTTCTTTAAGGTTTAGAACGAAGACTACAGATGCATCTGTGGTACATGGCGCGTAAGTCAATGCAAATAAGATTCAAATTCTAAGTCGTATATTGTACTACTTCAGACCTACATGTACCCGCAGTGGACTAAGATGTACTGAGGAGACACCCAAAAAAAATTTCACACACACTTGAACACCAACGAAAATTTTGGCCAGCACCTTTCGACACTAATCACAGAACCGGTTCAGTCGACATATCTACACGAAAGCAGCTCCAAAATGCGTCCTATTGTTTTGTAAGTCTTTGGGGGAAAAACTGTTGCTTTAGTTTGTCACGATTCGTTGTTTTGCTAACTTAAATTTTCTTATCAGGCACGGTCACGAACGTCCTATTTCACAAGTACGTTGATTTAGATCAGGAAACATTTGGCAGTTCGAATGCTAACGACTTTTTTGTAGCTCAAATTCAACCGTGAGGGTGATTTGCTGTTTTCCTGCGCCAGAGATAAAATGTAAGTTGGATTTTTCATGGCTCAATTCGCCGAGAGAGAGAAAGAGAGAAGTGAATGGAAGACTGACTATGGGGTTTTTGATAGCGCTAATGTCTGGTACGCTCATAACGGTGAGAGACTGGGAACGCTCAATGGACACGAAGGTGCTCTGTTTTCGATCGATTCGAGTCCCACTTCAGTTTTGACCGCCACCGGTGCCGCCGACGGTACTATTCGTTTGTGGAACACCAGAGAGGGAAAGGTCATCAAGGTCTGGTCCACCAAGGCCACTGCCAGACATGTTGAATTTTCGCCTGACGGAAAGTACCTGATGGCTGTTACAGAAGAGCATTTCGGTCTTAAGGGTTCCATCAAGGTCTTCCCTATTGTCGAAGACGTTTCCGCCGAGCAAGCCGAAGAGCCCGAATACACTATTGAGAACGTCGATGGCCATTCTCAGAGGTTTACTGTTGGTTCGTGGTCTTACGACGGAAAGCACATTGTAGCTGGCCGCAACGATGGTTCAGTTTCTAGATACGACTTCAAGAGCGGTGAGGAGACTCACCGCGTTTCCGCACACAAGAATCCAGTACAAGATCTTCAAACCTCTTTGGACCGATCATACTTTGTGACTGCCAGTAAGGACAAGACAGCAAAGCTTTTTGATATCGACACCATCGACCTGTTGCACACTTACGACGCGCAACTCCCATTGAACTCAGCCGCCATTACCTCAGTTAAGGACTTTGTTATTCTCGGAGGTGGTCAAGAAGCCAAGGATGTCACCACAACCGCTGCTCAAGAAGGTGAATTCATGTCCAAGTTTTTCCACAAGTTGTTTGAGGAGGAGATTGGTGAAGTTAAGGGACACTTCGGTCCTATCAACACTATTGCCACCGATCCCAGAGGTACTTGTTTTGCGTCAGGCTCGGAAGATGGTTACATTAGATTGCATCATTTCGACAAGAGTTATTTCGAGTTCCAATACGATACTGAGCGTCGTTAATTTCCTGTGAGATAGAGTGTCATGATTATGAAGGCTGTAATTATTTAAAAAAAAATTCATATTGTTCTTTTGTTTGGCTGGCTTCGGTGGAATGAGACGTTGGTATAGAATTGGGTAGCAGGTAGAGTATTCTTGCATACATGGAGCATATACGATGCTATGTAGTTTCTGAATTTCTTCTTGATAAGAGCTACCACTATTTTATTACAGGTTTTTCCGTTTATTTGTGTTGGTGAAGTTTGAAATCATGTAAGGTTTCAGGCGTGTGGGAAACAAAGCCCTTTGTAATCTTTAGTCTACTGATTTTGGCTATGCTTTGTAACTATTGAATTGGAAACGGGGGAGTTTTTTTGTACATATCGTTGGCGTTGATGCTCTGTGCATAATCAAGAGTGATTTCTTTTGTCGTCAATGTCTGTTTAGTAGCTAAGCTTCTTCCTTGGTGTCTTGGAGCACCACATAGTCATTAACGGACTTTTCGCTGTCTGATCTGTAAGTGCTACGTTTGCCGACCGTTTTAATTCTCAGACAATATCAAAGGACACTTAATTGGCCGAGGTGGGGTGCTGTGACTTGTGAACTCGGTTTTGAATGTCAAATAATGGATTTGTTACTTTTCTTGTCTGGATTGAGTATTTGTTGCAATCTGCCCTTGAATGATGCATAATTAATGCTTAGGTCTCGGTCTTGTTGATGTGTGTTGTGCATTATATTCCTGGGGTTTGTCGGTTAAAATCATTGCAACTTTGGGGGAATCTTCTGTGTGTTTATGTTTTGGCGGTTTGGAGCGGTGCCCGGTGATTTTTGGAGTAAAATGTTGGATTTATGCATTTCCAGATTCATGTGAAATAAAATAGAATACAGCGATTACTGGCTTGATGAATCGTTGCATGTTGTGTGAATGCCTGTTGCATTACTTTCATTTTCTTTGGAGTTGTTGAGTTATCATCATTGTTATCCAAAGAAGTATTATTCCGTGTTTGCCTTTCAGTGAACGAATTGTATATCATGTATCCGGTCTTGTATCTTCACATGCTGCCTCTTGTCATAATTTTCGGTTTGAAAATTCGAATAATAAGGCTTCACACTTGCCTATTAGAAACTGGATCTCATTGAATGGCTATAAAGATGCAATCCTATTATATAATATTAACCAATTGCATTAGACCCTAGTAATTATCGAGTATGACCTCACAAATTCGAGTGTCAAACAGTATCAATCACTTCTTTCAAAGACACGGAAATAGCTATCTCCTGGTCGGTTGCAAACGAATGTTGAATGTGGCATTTGACCGGCCTGTTCATGCGCATTCACAGTTCAGAATCGCCGATGGCATGGACGGGCGTCCTGGCCCGTTCTGTCTGAATGATGTAATGTACATATTGCAATCATGTGGACGAGGACCTTTTAATCGCTTGTAGTTGGCAAATGTTGATTTTGGAACTGGCATACACCATGTTCCAGGCTTGGTTTTACAAGTCAACGGTGTTGGTGCAGGGGCTTTTCTTGTGAAGACGCGCGCGTATCTGAGCGAGCTTTCAGAGTCAAACGCGATGCATCGCTTATCGAGATCTGTAAACAGTTTTTTGGGCGCTGGTGATATTTTGTAGAATTTTATACATCAACAGTAGATCACTACACTATGCTATTCCTTCTACATAGACAGGATATGTGATATGTTTACCGTCAATCTAGATACTGTTAGGAGATATATTGGTGATGAGAAATGGAAAGCATTTGCTGAAGGATTATCTACGATCGCGGTTTGAGGAGTGCATCGATGAATCGATGTATTTGTATAGGAGACTGACACAAGTAACTATGTGTGTATCTACACATAGGACATTGTATTGAGTCAGTGCCCGCTGTGTGTAATCTATCAAGTCAATTCAGAATCTATTTCTCAGTAATTAGAGGAAAGTCATAATCGATGTACATATTGGTAATTGGAGACTAGAGCAATGCTTAGAAAAGATCACACAAGCTTGCTGAAAACCCCCTATGGATTCAAGAGGACATAATCCCGCCAGCGACAACAACAACAACATCTCCTGAACTCGAGAAACCCAACATTCGATACCTACATGAAAACAGTTGTCTTGTCTCGTTTTCCTGCCGATCCTCGACATTCACCTCCTGCTCCAAAATCTATGTGTATTACAACAAAACGTGTACATCTTCATCCCCCCCTTTTCGCTCAATCAACATCCAAACAAAGCGTAATTCTCGGATCGTCGGCCGGTGAAACGTTTGACAACAGTATGTGTATCTGCTGCACACATCTGCGTGCACAATTATCAATACATGTACACACACTCCTTTTACATTTGTGTGTAAATCCTCAGTGATGGTCGCCCGTCTCCCTTTTTTATTTTTCTTTCTACGCATTCTTTCTGTACATGCATTTTCAAAGTGTTTTTTTTTCTTGTCTCATTAGCCCATCTTGACGCGCTACTGTGAGACATGAATGGATTCTTTCAATATACATTTGATGAAAAACAGCTCTAGCCCGTGTTTTTGCTTATCTACATTTGTCTATTTTTTCTATTTATTTATGCATACCAGAAGCGCGCGCAAGTAGACCGGCATGGCTGCGTGGATAGACCTTCAGTGGTCCCAATAGCGGGGACCCAAGAATCAAGGGCGTCGTTGTCCTCGTCCTCGTCGCGATCCCAAGATTTCCAGTCAGTGGACGGCGCCGTGGATTGTGGACGCACCGGCGATAGTGGCGAGAGAAAAAACGAAAGAACAGAGAGGTATATATACACATATACATATTATAGAGATGGCCTATATGGAGCTGCTTATCCGAAGAGCCTCTTGAACAGAAAAAACCCACACGAGTGTACACAGATGTGCCTTGAATCGCGGCTGCGTGCTTGAAAAGACTGCAAAGCGTTGTTCGGTTGGACATATAGGAGAGATGTATATGACAGGAGGGCCCCACATTGTGCCTTTTCTCAACGCCAAATGTTTGAAACCTTTTTTTTTTCTCTCTCTTTCCAAGCAGGTGTAGAGTGTACATGGGCAATAAATGTTCATTTATATGTGTCTTAACCGAATGTATGAGTTCAGCATAACCGATACACATCCGGACGATTCTATAAAACATATCTTTTGATAACGAGCATGTATTAAGGTGTCAAGCAAAACGACCGAACAAGATCTGTACTGATTCAGGATTGCCAAATCATTCTCAGAATCATCAAACATTGTTTCCAGGCTGAGATGTGTGAAATTCATGTTCTAACTGTTCAGAGTTGTGAATTTCCAAATTAGGTCTACTGGATTCGAGTTGATTCTCAAACAGGCAATAAACGTCTCAAATCAGGATATTTTATCAGTACACATACACAAACACCCAGGTTACACACAATGAAGACCTCTCTTTTCAGCCATAAACAGGGTCCACATGTAAACCAATGAATACGAGTAGCTGTACAATTCATATGGCTTTGTGTGAGAGTAAAAGAAGGTTGAGACAAAAGATCTTTTTTTTTAGTTCAAGCTGAGGCTCGTCGGATGTCGGGGACTTCGCACACATTCTAGGTTTAGGGCTCGTATTAAGCTTTAGCTTTTGGGAATTGTGTACACACAAAAAGCTAAGAGAGAGCCCCGGACCCACCAGCAGCGCCAGAAAGGGTTTAGACCGAAAGTGGCCCCGTAATGCATAGACTGTATCTTTTTGGCACTAGCCGGAAACGAGTCTTTGCACGCTTTCTTCAATGGATTTGTGTGTGTGTACACACTCACTCACTCGCACAAACTGGTCTTGTTTGTTTCTTCTCGGATCTCGATGGTGATGTGTGTCTTAGAGGTGGGTGTCACAATTGTTGTTGAATCAGGCACGCCTGGAGGGGGATGGATTGGAATAATGGTCTTTTTTTCTTCTTCTTTTCCGAAATCAGCATTTACTAATGATAAATTCCATTCAGGTTATTTTTTTTTTATTTTAATTAAAAATGGGTTCCCGATAAACATGAAAACCAATGTGAGTCCAGTGTCAGATACACATATAATAATATCCAGAAAGAATAAAATAATTAAAAAAGAAATACACATACGTTCAACGCTTTTTTTTTTTTTTTTTTATACCTTTAAGGCAGAAAGGCCCGTAATTTCAATTCCTGGTCTTTCTTTTTTAATTTTTTTCATGCGTTTTGCTCTTTCGTTTGTTCAAGAAAAAAAGACGGTCAATTTTATTTTATTCCAACTGGTTTTTATCTCCTTTATCATCCTGTTCTTTTTCCTATTTTTTCTCTTCTTCTATTCGTTCTTCGAGTGTATTTGTAGTTTCGAATATTGTTTTTTTTTAGGCTTTTGCTGCTTGTTTTACTCGACAATTGATCTTTTTGAATTACGTCGTATAGAAATCCCGGAGATCAATATACTATCGACATAGATATCATCGACTTTGCTACGACAATTTCTCCAGCTGCTACACTTCGACTCTTTGCTTCTTTATTCCAACTGCAACTCGACCTATTCAATCCCCGGTTTCTTCTTGTCATAATCAACAATGATCTCTGCGACATCGGCGCTTATTGTCGAATGGGTGTTTATCGGGATCTCGCTGCTGTTTCTGTGTGCCCGACTGAGCGTGCGCCTGTTTGTTGTCAAGCTCGGCGTCTTGCCCGAAGACCTCATGCTCATGCTGTCCCAGGCCTGTTTCTTCGTCTGGATCTCGCTCGACGCCTACGCCATCTCCACCGGGTTCATGGACAACGGCGCGACCTACTTCTCCGACTACCTCACCGAACACGTCCGCGGCGGGCCCGCTGTTGAAACCAAAGTGCTCAAGACCATCTACGCGTCCGCCATCCCTTACTACCTCACGATCTGGTTGATCAAGGGCGCCATTCTTGGGTTCTACTACAGACTGGTTCCAGCCAATACAAAGTCGCGAATCTTTCTGCATGCAGTCACAATTGCCACAGCTGCAATGCTGGTGATCGTGGTCTGCGTCAACCTGTTTCTGTGCTTGCCCATTTCGCTGAACTGGGAGCTGATGGTGACAGACGGGCAGCAGTGCTACTCGTCGACCTCCAAAACCCCGTTCATCATCTCGGTCATCACAAACCTGGTCACCGACGGGTTCATCTTCATCATCCCGTTCACCATCCTGCCGGCCATGGGGCGCATGCCGCGCCGCCAGCAAGTCGGCCTCGTGGCCACGTTCTCGCTGGGCATCATCACCATGTCCGTGTTCATTGCGCGCGCCGTGATCATGGTCATCTCCGGGCGCATTGCGTACGGCGCGCTGCTCTCGGCCGTCGAGTGCTGCACCGCCATGATCGTCGCTTGCCTGCCCTCGCTCAAGATCCTCCTGCGCATCAACAAACCCGGCGGGCCCGTGCCCAAGTCCAACAACGACGAGTTCGACGACAACTACAGCATGGACGAGGACGGCAGCCCGCGGCACAAGCGCGACGACGACCTCGACGACTGCGAGCCCAAGTCCGGGTCAGAGCTGCCGTTTGGCCATCATAACCATCACTACAACAACAACAACGGGGACCAGAATTCTGTCGGACCTTCTTCGTCGGGGATGCATGGCCACCACGACGCGTACCTCCGCCATGTCGGGAGCAAGGCCATGATGGCCGGGCACGGCGTCGGGCCCGTGATTCTCGGGTCCCACAACGACGATTTCGACATTGACGACGACGACGATGACGACGAAGGCCCGTTTGTCGACTACACCTCGCAAACCGGAATGGGCATCATCGGCCGCTCGCACTCGGTCTCAGGGCCGCACGAAAAGTACTCTAGCCGAGCCGACATTGTCGAGCTGGACGTGATCAACAGCCACACCATTCACAACTTCCACAACAACAACAACAACAGTCTCAGAAACAGCAACGGGGACTCGAGCATAGAGGCGCATTTCCACGGCGCCAACAACGACAGCTTCGACTCGAACAACCACACCTCGCACTCCGCGGTCTCTGTCCTTCCGTTCCTGCAGCCGGCGGCTGCTGGTGCTCCTCCAACACAGCCTCTGCCTCCGCCACCGCCATCTGCCGCCGTTCCAGCAGCAGCGATAGCATCGTCATCGTCGGTGTCGCCACGGCCCAGCAGCAGCGTCGGGGCCCCGCAAAGCCCGCCGTTCACAACCGCCGCCGGTCCCAGCGCGTTCAACAACGGCTACGCGACGTCCAGCGAGCCCATTCCGATCACGCTCGACCTCCCTGCCCTGCCCTCTTCGCAACAGCAGCAACAGCAACAGCAATTGACTCCTTTGCACCTGCAACAACAGATCAAGCAGCTCCAATGGCAACAGGAGATGATCCAGCACCAGCAGAACCAGTTCCAGCACCTCCAGCAGCTGCAGAAAGACGACCAGATGCACCTGCTGTTGCGCCAGCAGCAGTTCAACCAGCAGCACAACTTGAACTTTCAACAACAAAACGATCAGGCGCGCTCGCAACAACAGCAACAGCAACAGCAGCAGTATTCACAGCATTCGGCTCAATCCCAGTCGCAGTTACAGGAGTTGAACGTTCCTGAGTATGTGCTGAGAGAGCCATTGCCCAAACCAGAGTAATGATAATATAAATGATTCTTGTTTTTTTTTTCTTTCTTTCTTTCTTTCCTTTTTTCTTTCATGTTTTTTTTCGGTAGTGGTGTTTTAGATATATATTATTTATAAATTCATTATAGTATCGCGGTTTTTCTTCTGTTTTTATCGAATGGTTTGTTTGTTATTTTTAACTGGGATTCTTTTCTGGCGGAATGGTGATTCTGATTACGACAGAGCAGGAATTTGAATTTGAGAATGCTCAAAGCTTATTGAAACTCTGTTTGCTGGGCGGAAAGATAATGTGTGGATTCAAGTACCAAGTCTCAATCTTTTTCAAAGTGCAGAACAAGCACTACATACAATTGGCTCAGAACCTACCACTGTTGAGAAAATTTGAGACTCTGGATGTAACTCAGGACAGAGTTTCCCTTTGAAAAAAATGTTTAATTGTAGTTTTTGATAATGCAGGGCTGTTTCAAACAATGACGATTGTTGTTGGGTGAGGCAAAAAACATTATCAAACGTCTTTTTTTTTCTTCTTTCCCAGTTTCATAAAAGTCTGGTGATTTCCGATTGTTGCCTGACCGTTTGGTCCTACACTGTATATCAGCAAACCTCATGATTTTACAGTTTTTTTTGGGGGACTACAATTATGAGAAGCATGTTTTTTGTGTATAATCAGTTCAGAATGATAAAGCAAAATGGAATTGGATAGTTGATTGTGTATGTGGAAATATATGTAATAAAGTCATTAATAGAATAAATTGAGTCGTGATAGCATGCAGATGTAAAATAGTGACAGTGGAGTAACAAGACATAATAATTGGACCAATAGCCAAGCATTAAAGCTCAAGCCTGTAGATGCTAGATCCGTCTTGTTCCAAACCGTACTTTCGTAATGAATAAATAAATAATCAATTGTAAATGAGTGTTTTTTTTTTAAAATCAAAACGAGGAAGAGTCAGAGTACGCAGCAACGAGTCCAATTCCTTGGTACTTGTTTGCTCTAGCAGTCGCGCGGTGACGACGGCTAGTGCTGGCGGATGTGACGGTAGATGTAGCTCTTGCAAGATTCATGGCTTCGTCGGGCGTGATTCCTGTCGCAGACCGCGCGGAAGTCGTAGTATGCATCTTGAAAATAGAAGACAAGAGTGAGAACTTGGTTGCAGCAGTAGACATTATTGGAGTTTTGGTTGATTGAATAGTATATTAAGCTTGTTTTGGGTATTCGTGTGTGTGTTTGATGATAGTTGATATAGATAAGAATCTCTTGAAAGAATGCGGATTTGACTCTGGTTTTATAAGCGAGGTTCATGTGGCCATTTTTTTTTTTTTTTGAAGTGAGCCTGTCATCGGCAAGTTCGGAGAATCTGAGGTGACTAAGAATGTCTGGATTATGTAATATAACCCATGGAACAGAGCCCGAAATGCTGAGGTGGTGGTACAGTGGTTACCCCACACTCAGAGACGGCGGTTGCTGTTGTCGGTGCTGGCTTTTTGCCGATTTGTCACTAGACCCGTGTGGTGCTGGTGTACACTTTTTAGTCATGCAACCCAGGAAAAGGCTGTTCAAAGCAAGCAAGCAAACAAAGCACACGCAAGAACAGTTGTGCCTTTTTACAGAAGGTTTTTTTGATAAGAGCGTGATTACTGAGCTTGTTTATAATCAACAAGGCTTTGAAATACACACAGGTGCATGAATTGCTGGTGCTGCTGCTGCTTCAGTTTGAAAGGCCAGAATCTTTTGACATGTGCCTCTCTGTACACACAGAAATACAAAAAAACACGCATTGTTTTTAGGAGAGAAAGATGAGTAATTTGGCTACAGGTGACGTGATTTGATGTGAGCAGAGCAGAGGATGTACGAGTATGGTCACGGGGAGGGCCAGCGATGTCGTGTTCAGATGTGTGTAATCCTATGTGTATGACTCGTTCGGATCGCACTCAGTGCAGGGGCAAATGGTCTGACCGCACGGGACTCGGGACACGGGACTCGATGACTGATGACTGATTCAGTTCAGTTCAGTTCAGTTCGGTTTAATTCTGTTTAACATAACACTTCTGACTTGCATCATCACTGCATTGCCATATCCTTCTCAGTCAACCAATCTTCTCTTCTTCAATCAATCAACCTTTGTATCTCTGTCTCTTTCCCTTTGGCTCCGCACTCTTCGTTTACGATTGACAAGCCCCGCGTCTGACTGTAGCATGTATGTAAGCTCCTTATTACACTGCTACGTAATACACAGTGTTGCAATGGAAAGTATCACCAGTAAAACTCCTAAAAGTGTTTACATTGCAATTCTTGTTCCTCTAAGCAAAGCAGGACTCAAAGTCGCAAAGCCCGCGTTGCCTGTTCTTCTGTCTGTACACAGCCAAAAAAAAAACGAAATGTGTACACAAATCCAACAGACGCAGCGTTGCGCGCGTGGCTGTTTACGTTTGCGTGCGTTTGTATGGCTTACACACATGTACATACACACACATGCACCATGACGCCGTGCAGATGTACAATTGAACGCCTCCACTCTTGACTGACTGGTCCACTGTGTACACACTCTTCAGCTTAGTCACTACACTACCTGTGCAGAGAGCATTTTTGTGACTTGCCACCTTCCCGTTCTGGAAAGATTGTACTGTCTGTGTACTTTTTGTCACGCATACTATTCATCACGTCTTTATCCTTACTCAGTCAAATGTAAAATATTACCTAACACTACTCTTACGCTGCTCTCTGCTTAATTATAAAGCACACATACACGTAATCACTGACATAACTTCATATCCCGTGCCAAACAAGCACAAGCCCAGTAGTACCGCCCACCCTGTGCTTCAAACTGCCCACCCAGCCAAATGTCTCCCAACCATATATCACACATGTATACACAACAGTAGAGAGAGAAGGAAAAAAAAAAACTTTCTGCCAGTTGGAACGAATTCGCTCCTGCCTTTTGGGTAGTGAAAAATTTCGGGCACTCTTTTTTTTTTTTTGTAGTTTTTCTGGTTTCCATTTTTTTCTCCCCCCCTCTCGTTTCCCGACGACTTATCTACAGATCTCACCCGTCTAATATAAATCACAATGGCCAAGGTTTCTAACGGTATGTTGACAGAAAATGACTGAATTAAAAAAAAAAAATGATGGCGGGAATGCCGAGCGGCCGGCGAGTTTATAGGAAGATGGAAATTATTTTTTATGGAAATGGTGGTGGTACTTGTGAATAGGGAAATATGCAGTGAGGATGATGGTGAATAGTCGAGCTATGAGCAAAAGAAAAAATTTATACAGGCCAAGGCAGGGAACATGGCTTTTAACGACTTTGACAAATATTGAAACGACAACGACTATGAGCAAGCTCATGACAGCGACAACGAAGATAATGCGAGCGGCAGAACACGACAACGACCACAATCTTTAACAAGCAAACACTCTATTTTG
This sequence comes from Saccharomycotina sp. CBS 16003, assembly GCA_022457085.1. Lineage (NCBI taxonomy): Eukaryota > Fungi > Ascomycota > Saccharomycotina sp. CBS 16003. Next base: position 1,877,690 of record JAJNCF010000013.1, on the reverse strand, counting down.
GATAAAAAAACGTGACCGGCGATTCAACCCATTTTGCCTGAACTGAGAACATGCACATCATTCATCATCATCGCCTGCCTATAACTTATTCCACCACCAATTCCTGTAGTCAACTATAGACCTGCCCGTCGTTTTAATTCTCTCCCAAACTCTCCTTTGACCAATTTACTAACATCTTCTCTAGACGTCTCTAGCTCTCGCAGCAAGTCCCGCAAGGCTCACTTCACTGCTCCTTCCCATGTCAGAAGAGTTTTGATGTCTGCTCCTCTCTCCGCCGCTTTGCGCAAGGAGTACAAGGTCCGCTCTCTCCCCATCCGCATGGATGACGAAGTCTCGGTCGTCCGTGGTTCCTACAAGGGCCGTGAGGGTAAGATCAAGCAAGTGTACAGACTTAAGTTCTCTGTCCAAGTCGACAAGATCTCCAAGGAGAAGTCCAGCGGTGCTTCCGTCCCCATCAACATTCACCCTTCCAACGTTGTCATCACCAAGCTGAAGCTCGATGACGACAGAAAGGCTTTGATCGCCAAGAAGGGTGGTGTTCAACTTGAGTAAATGGATAGTTTTTATTCGCATTTTTTTAATATTTAGGCCTATTTAACGAAGAACTCAAAAAATTCATGTTTATATTTAAAAGAAAGCAATAAAAATCTTGTTTGACTGATATCAATCGTTTTTTATTTCGTTCGTTTTGTATTCCAAACGGGGTTGCTGGAAATAGACTCAAAATGTGCAAAAGCAGAGAGTGACACATTTTAAGCACAATGTCTTGGTCTAATATTAACTGTGCCCAGGTCACGCACTGTAATTTCCCACTGTAGGCTGCTACTACTACTACTACTGAGAGCTATAAAATAACCATCTGTTTCCTGGAGTATATATATTTTTTTTAACCTCGCTTTTTTTTTCTTTCTTCTTACCATTGACATTTGTGCGACTTTTGAAACCAAAGCCGCGACACACTTTGTACGATCTTTGTTTTTTACTACTTGTCTGGAACCACACACACGGTCTTTTAATCCGGACGATAAGGTCTCACAACGAAATCAATACTATAACTGATTAGAGTGTAAAGGTTATTTGTTTTAGCAATCAGCATGCCCGGGGTGTTTGCGCCAGACCATCCCACGACTACGTTGTACAAGACGAAGTTTGCGAGTAACGCGGCCACCAGGCTCAGTCGGCCCAGACGACGGTCGAGTTTGTGTTACTGCGAGTCTGCGTCTGCGGGAGAAGAAGGAGCAGGGAAGCAGCAGCAGCAGCAGCAGCAAGTGGTGGTATTATCTACTCGGGGGGCGGATCAGGTGAACCCCGCATATGAGGTGGTGGTGGCCGGGAAACTTGCGCAGCGGCGGCCGGTGATACCGCTATGCAGGCCTTGTAAATCGGCCATTTTGGATCCTGCCAGCTCCTCCTCGATTGTCGAAGTCAGCAGCATCTCCTCGTCTATTCCTATCATCCCATCATCCCTTATCATCCCATCACCTTCTAGCATCTCATCATCTCCCAGCATCACACCATTTCATCCCAACACCATCATCAGCACCAGCACCAGCAATAGCAACCGGCTGCCGTCACGCCGGCGCTCGTCGTTGGCAGAAGGCAAGCTTCCGCTCGTCGGGTCGTACGAAGAGTGTCTGTTGTCGGGACGCATGTCGGCGCCGAGCTCGATCCCGGTCGCGTTTGCGCTCAAGATCGGGGTCCTTGGGCTCGGCGACAAGTGTCCTGCCAAGCTGCGGTGTCCGCCGCATTTGTGTGTGCCGCTCAACGCGGTGTACTACGATCACCAGCTGCACGATACAGGGATCCCGGGGCCCGGGAGTCCGTATGTGGGAGCAGTGGATCTGGCAGAAAGCTGTCGGAAGTACGGTATGAAGAAGAAGAGTAAAAAAGGAGCGAAAAGCAGAGCGGAGAGCACGACCAAGTCGGATGTTGGGGTTGCTACGGAGGCAGAAGAAAAAGTCCAGGCGAAACAGTTCCCGGGGTACAGGATTCCGAAACGAGGACGTATCCAGTTGGTGGTCTCGAATGAACAGCATACTGGAGTGACAGTGATGCTGATCCCGTATGATTTGGGGTCTTTGAACCCCAACGAAAAGACCTTTATACGGTACAAGTCCTACTCTGCTTTGTCTCCCAAATCTGCCAATACATCGCTACCTCCATCGATTCCAGCACCACATCTCGCGCCCTTGCTATCGTCGACAAAACCACTTGGCCATTTAGTGCGCGCTGCGCATTTGCCCATTGCGTGTGTGGAAAAGGGAAAGTATTATCTGTGTGGCGAGTTGAGAATGACGTTCAGGAACCGGGAGGACGAGACGTATGGGAAGGTTGAGTCTGAGACGGTGATGGGCGGGTATAGTGCGTTGAATGCTGAGCTGTGGGGACGCGAGGAGTTGGCGAAGCCGGAGATGCTGGAGAAGCCGGCGAAGGATAAGGGTCTTGAGGGAGAAGCGGGTGTGGTTGAGACTCGGAACGGTGAGCCGCGGTGCTCGAGGTGTGAGCAGGTCATTCTTGAAGTTCAAGATGAAGACGCAAACGAGACCGATCCGTCAGCGCCAGCCCCGACCGACCGGAATCAGCCAGCGGATGTAGAAACGAGTAGTGATCAACGAGACGCTAACGACAATCACACAACCGGAATCATCACGTCTCGTAAACAGCTCAAAGAGCTCATGATGAAAGACATAAAAAACAGTTTTGGAGGGTTTAATCGGCCGTGAAAAAGGCGTTGTGGATTGTGTATATAGGCATGTGTACATAGAAAGATGTGTATTATGTGCATCTGACGATTTTGCGTTGTACATGATTTATTTATTTATTGATTTTTGGCTCGTGTGCTATCTGAATATGGCACAATTGGATTTCAGTTGTTGAGTTATAGACTTGGTCAGGATACTGATACCACCGGAGACCGGTTTGGAGTCTGGATACTGGATGGACAGCAGTCCATGAAATATGAATCCTTTTTTCTTGACAAACTACAATCATGCCCCGTAAGAACCAGGCACGCCCAAACTGTTTACGTGATGTGTACATTTGTCAGGAAGAGGGACTATAGATAACCTGTCAGTAAGCATGGCGCAGTAATGGCTAGAAACTACGGATCATAAGTTTCTTTATCTGTTTAAACAGAAAATGTGATCTCTTAATCTATGGGGGTCGGTCACCGTAGATAAGCAAATTGTAGATAGAGAAAATCAAATGTCTTTGTATCAGATGGATGGACTAGTGTGCCTGGATTAAGCGAGATGTGGATGTGATGATAGTGAAGCTTTATTTAGCTGTCTTTGAAGGTGTTACTTACTATCTACAAGATAAGTCACCTTTGGCAGTAGTTCAGAGGTATATTAGTTTGTAGAGCTCCTTTATAATCGCAAACCTGCAATTCGTGACAAGTTAAAAGGTATAATCTAAACTACAAGTTTTCAATTTTTCTTCTTCAAGCAATGTATTCAAAATTACACAGAAATATATAAAAAAAATTTCTAATCCATAGACACTTGTCAGACTACCATACACACCCACCCAATACACCCCTTCCGAAGAAGTACATGCAAAGGGTCGAGATCATCGCACCTCATCTCCCCAAAAAAATGAAAAGAAAGGCAAAACATGAATTGGACTCAACACAAGGCTGAGATCCAAACAACCATATATAATTCTCACTCTAGGGTGTGCAGGGAAACTGCCTCATCAACCAAGTTGATATAGATTGCTCTTTAATAAAAGAGAAATGAGGACGTGACCTATAGAAATGATCCTATGAAGTACGTCGCTTGAAGAAAAAAAAAAGAAGAAAACAAGCAAATGAAAGCGGGTTTCGGAGATATTTATACTGGAATATTTTATGAGAGCTGGATTGAGCTGGAGTTAGGGCTGAAAGCCCTAGGGTGAGGGTTTGATGTAGTGTAGCTAGGGCAACCCCGAATGTGAGCTATTGGAACTACTATACATACAAATGGGGGATCGAGCAATGTGTTTGAGCTCTGGAAAAGTTGTAAAAAAAGAAGCACTACTAAATCAGGCGATCAAGATGGTTTGTGCAATACTGGAAAGTTTTGGGGGCACGCAAAGATTGCTTATGTAGTACAAAGTCTGTGAATTGATAATATGGTGAGGTCAGGGTTCATGTGTACAGTTCGGCTCGATTTGTATTCTATTACCTAAAATGGAAACATCACAATCTGTTTTGCTCAAAACGTGAAAAACCTCGTTGATTCCGTGAGCGTTGACAAGTGTAAAGGTACTGGTCAGGTTATTTAGATCAGATTTCTCAGTTAAATATTGGGTTTAGTGTAATGTAGTAGTAGAGGGTGTTTTGATAAAGTCAAAATTAATTATGTGTAGTTTGTGCAGTATAATAGTTGTAGTATGGTGCTTAATGAGGATAATCAGAGTCACTTGAAATTATGACAGTAGACACATGCAATTGGAAGACCCTCTACACTTTAGAACTTACCTAGACCACCAAAACATGCTAACTGCAATGCAAGGTCAAGACGTACTTGGTATTTAGTTTATTAGTTACGACAGTGCGTCTTTGGAACTAGCAGAAATGGCTATTTGTGAATCATTTTAAAACATATTTCGTTGATTGAGCGTTGAAGACACTGTAAAACGCAAAATGACAGGCGCGCAAATATCATTCACGACTGTTCTTAGACAAGCAATGCCATTTTAGTTCACCGTAACATATCCAGTAACGATAATCAAAAACAAAAATACACGTCCTACAAAGCTCATCGGTGGTGCAACAATCATTCTCGAAATTGAATATTGTTTCGTGAATAAAACCAACAAAAATCACGTACTGCAATATACATCCATCTAAACCATCTATCAGATCCAAATTTGTAGGGTTATGTCATGATGAGCTCTCACTTCAACCAACTTTTCACGTCGTGTTGTGACAGTTTCCGATGCGTTGACTCCAAACAAGGTTTCCTATTGTCCCTAATCAGGTACCGCGATAAGACATTCAGTCAACACAATAAAACCTTACAGATCCACAGATACAACAAGAAACACCGGATATAAAAAACATAAAAAATTAATAAAAACAAATACATGAATCGTTAAATACTTTTGTTTGACACGAACGCAAAACTGATATAATGTTTAGTCGTTGTAGTTTCCACCCTTGGTGCCGTCCAAGTCTCTGACTAGACCAATTTGCTCATCAATGATGGCTTGCTGGCTCTTTCCCTCGGGATCATAGTATGGCACTTCACCATGAGTAGTGACTCTAACACCGTGTCTGCGTTCAGGGTAGAACCCATAGCTGGCAGTGTGAACCGACACCCTGTTGTCCCAAAGAGCAACGTCGTTGGCATTCCATTTAAACCGGACAGTAGCGTCCTGGGTCGTGGCAATCAGCTCAAACAGATACTTGAGAATCGAGTCAGACTCGGATCTGGGAACGCCAACAATGCTTCTCGTGAACCCAGGGTTGACAAAAACAGACTTGTATCCTGTGACGGGGTGTGTACGGATAACAGGGTGTTCAGTAATGATAGGGTCACGACGGACGGGGGTACCTGATCTGATACAGTCGGCTGCCTGCTCTTCTGCCGAATGCAAAGCAGTGAGACCTTCTAAGTAGGTTCTCATTCTTGGAGAAAGCAAATCATAAAGAGCGTATCCTGAGATCCAAAGGGTGTCACCACCGTTTGAAGGGCCCTTGAGAACTTTCAAAGTGGTATATGACGGAGGCTGCTTTTCATACGTGACATCTGTGTGCCACAGGAAAGTAGCTGGGAATGCAGTATATGGCTTTTTCTTTTCATCAGCCCAAATTACGTGAACCTCTTCATGTCCGTTTTCATAGTCTCTGGGCAAACTAGTGGTTGCGTGTTTATGCAGCTTACCCCAGTATCTCCCCAGGTCGAGCTGGTTCTCAATAGTGAAATCTGGCTGGTCTCTGAAAAACACCACCACTCTGGTAGCAATCAAATGTGCAAGTTCGTTTCTCTGGACATCGTCCAAGTCTTCCAGCTTGACCCCAACAATTTCAGTGCCAATTTTAGGGTTTAGGTGCGTTACTGAGTAAGCGTCTCTGAATAAGTTGGAGTAGGGGGCTTCGGGGTTGGCCAGCAGGCCCTTATCGGAAGTTTCAAATACTTCGAGAGGTGCCCATTTGAGGTCAGGATACACGGGCCTTAGATGGTTGTACTCGTAGGTCTCGTCTTCTCTGTCAAGCTCTTCTTGTGACAGTTTCAATGACGCAAAGTCAAGGGTTCCGTTGAAGATGGTTTTTCTGGACTTTCCAGACTCGTGAACATGAACGGGAGTAGTAGCAATTGGTGCCATTTTTTTTTTAGTGTGTATTGTCTAGAGAAGTAGTGATATCTGATGAGATGAAAAAAAATTGATTAATCCCCGGATAAGTAGCAATTTATATAGATGTGAAATATTGACATCTGATAAGAAATAACTGATTGAGGGGGTGCATACTGATAGCGGTTGCAGTAACCAAGTTTTATAACACAGGAGTTGACAAAACATGGCACAGTGTACAGAATCTAGATTGACGACGTGAACCAATACCTCGCTGAAAATTCAAGGGCTCATTTGATTAAATACTGTTCAAACGTATGCTTTTTGTGGCCGATGCATCAGCTTTAATCATCATGATCACCATGATCATCCAGCGTGCTCGAGAACTTGAATGATGCAATTGGGGGAATTTTGATAAAGGAGTGTATCACAAAAGACCATGTACGGAAGTTGTTGTTGGGTAAATTCCTCGCCAACATTGACATGTGAAAGTGTGTTTTTGTCAAACCAAAACAGCAAAACCTGACGAGAAAGCAAAGCAGCAATACGTCAAAGACTGTCCGAGCACCCAAAATGATAATGGCCGATGGCGCAATCCGAGTATGAAATCACTTGAAAAACGATGCTTGGAATTCTTTTTTGAATCAGAAATTAGATGAAACTTTATCAGTGAAAAAAAAATAAAAGTTTCACTGTCGTGTGCGAATCTGGGGAAAATAATGATTTCGGTCTACCAGCTTTTTGGAGAATACATTTGTTTGAATCTGCTCCAAAGAAGCAATACTAAAGCCATGGCAAACTTCGAGCCTCGAGAAATGGATGTTTTAATTTTATAGACAGAACTGAATAACACCGTTTCCAGAAAAGTAAAACACAGATAAATTTCATCAAAATATTATCGCAAGGTGTACAAAACTACAAGTATAAAGATGCACGATTTTTGTTAAAGCCTGGCAGTTGATTTCTAATACTATGGCAGGTCTACAGTAGTGGGTTTTGTCATATGCTACGACCCCAACAACAATATTGTACGAGAATTATGAGTACCTCAATTCATACCAATAACAGCTAATGACTATTTCCATCGAAAAAAATGCATTCAGAATCTTTCAAACCTTCATTCCTCAAAATATTCATAGTTTTATTGATTTGACTGGTTTTTGGTGATATACATATTGAGCTGAAGGCAAAAATACTCTTTTGACTGGACAACAAAGCAACACACACAGTGACACCATGACAGTGTTCCTTCAAAAACCTCCACAAGAGCCTTGAAAGCTCTCTTAGTTCAACTTCAAAAATTTTGAAATAATTCAAATGGGCTTTTCTACTTGATTCATCGATCACCATTTATTGGCGAGTATCACACAAAATAATTTCCTTAAACGGATTAAGCACACATTATCTCTCGTGTCCAGGGTTCAAACATGTTTAATTCGACAACAATGGAACACAAATCAATTTCTACTGTTTTCCCAGTAATCACATCTCCAGCATTTATGCGCGAGGATTACTATTATCAGGAGAAAGAGAATGCTAATGCAACGGCCATGGCCAAGCTCAATGACTACACGAGACTGGAAAAAATAGGCGAAGGTAAGCTTGTCACTCACCCTTTGCAAACAACAATCATTGTGCTAACTCTATTACAGGCACATACGGCGTGGTATATAAGGCCAGAGACATCAAACACGGGAACAGAGTAGTTGCACTTAAGAAAATTAGACTTGACTCTGAAGAAGAGGGAGTACCTGCTACCGCAATAAGGGAGATTTGTCTCCTCAAAGAAATGCGTCATGAAAACGTTTTGCCTCTATTGAATATTATTCACACTGATGGCAACAAGTTGTATTTAGTGTGTGAGTTGATGGACATGGATCTAAAAAAGTACATAGACAATGCACCTTCTGGAATGGGATTAGGAACCGATATGATCAAGCGGTTCATGATACAGTTGATAAAGGGCATGGAATATTGTCATTCTCATAGAATCATACACAGAGATCTGAAACCTCAAAACCTTCTTATAAATCAAGAAGGCGTTTTGAAGATTGGCGACTTTGGGCTTGCTCGTGCTGTAGGAATTCCATTAAGAAGCTATACTCATGAGGTGGTCACTCTATGGTACAGAGCACCAGAAATCCTTCTAGGCGGAAAAAACTATGCCGTCGATGTGGATATGTGGTCAGTAGGATGCATATTTGCAGAAATGCTTACTCGCAAGCCACTGTTTTCGGGAGATTCCGAAATTGACCAGATATTCCGTATTTTCAGAGTACTTGGTACTCCAAACGAGACAACTTGGCCAGGGATCACATTGATGCCAAACTTCAAACCGACTTTTCCACAGTGGAATCGGAGGGACTTGAAGCAAAATATCCCAAAGATAACAGGTTCTGCTGAAAGCCTGCTGAGCTCGCTTCTGGAGTACGATCCTAGTTTAAGAATAAGTGCCAGGCGTGCAAAGCGTCACGATTTCTTTACAGAGTCTCCAATTGATTAAGAACAAGCTGAGTGCATGTCTGAATTCGTCACTAATCATGGCGATTCTTCCAATATCTGAATTTAAACCAAACTGCTGCCTATATCATTGTATTTAATGCATAAATCTGTGTATAATTAAGTATTGTCACATATTTCAATTTAAAAGTTAAGTATCTCTGTCATGTCAAGGCAACTACAAAACTTCATAGGTCTCTTGTTTGTGTAACAACCCATCTTTCACTTAGCCTTGTTCCTACTGAACAAACTCGATAAACATTCGCTTCTTATAGATTTTCTTCCATACACTACCAACTTCTGAGAAAACCTCAATGGCAGAGTGAGCGACTATACGGAGCAAAGCAATTGCGCTAGAGTGTAGTCCGAACCACACATTTCAGATCAAATTTATGACTCGGGACAATAACAGCAGTCATGATGACGATACCAGCATACAGCACTAGCGAGACACTAGCCAAACTAGCGAAAAAGAGTTTTGGGGCTGGTACGCTTACGCATGGGTAGCCAGTTTGTTCATGGTTTTGGCAGTAGACACCTTTGTGCGCATATTGATCGAGCAATTTGCAAGAGAAACAGGTGTCCGACTAGACAGTAGTAACACATTCCCTGACTAGCACCTATTTTACTTGCCAACGGTACGGAGGATTCCAACAAAAACGTTAAACGCGTCGTGGATATTCTCGGCATTTGTTGTATTAATGTTTCATTGTGTGCTTTGTGTACTTTCTCATTTAGTGCGCTAGTACAAACTCTTGTGGTCATCTCCATAAGTGGTGCGGCCGACCGTGGAAAGTTCAGAAAAAAAGCTCGGTGTGTATTGTTTGTGAGCTCTGGACACTCTTTGGTGTCCGCAGTTTTGTTAGTCATTGCCAGCTCTTGCTTTGATGCAGTCTTTGTCTGTGGTAATGTGTATTTACCGGTTCTTGTAAACTATCACGAAGAGACAAATGCGGCAACAGTGAAAGCAAGAAATTCAAATATTGAATCAGTAGAAAGCTCACCACATATGCTAGAATATGTTAAATGATACAATCCGCTCAGTCATTCTGAAGTAATTACAGCTACATATCGACTTTCTAGTAGAGTCAGTGGAACTGGTGTTGCGACAGGACACCTGGCTGCACTAATAGTACAAATTTCTCTCATCGGAATAATTTTATGGACGGGTTCCACTACAGTTTCGATTCGTTTTGCAATATTTCTAGTCAAACTATGGTGACTTGTTTTCCAAATTTCGATGATTTCATGATTGAGATCCAGACCAGAACCTCCGCTATCTGCTTCCAAGAAAAGGTCTATTGGATCAAGAAGTAAGTCAAAGTTCCACATCAGACGCAAAGTAAACAAGTTTTTGATGAAAATCACCAATGGTTGGTTACGCATAATATGTATTTTGTACTAAGGGAAAACGTTGTTTGTGACTTTTCGAAAAGCTGAACAAATAAAAGACGTTACACTCTTCTTGCTGGCTTGGTTCTTGATTTCTGATGCTCCTATGACAATAATTATCAAAATAAAACAAAATTAACTCCTAAATTATTATATAAATATACATTACCAATTACTATGCTTTTACACACGAGAATATGACATGTCGTCGTCTGAAGAATATATCCATTCCAGAGTGTCTTTGAAGATTTGCTTTGAAATGTCTAGCTCGATGGAGTACTCTGCTTTTTTCATTCGTCGTTCAAACTCCTCACAGCCTTCGATTAAAGGCGTGAACCCGTATTTGGCTTGTCTGAAGCGCTTGAATAAAACCAGAGGAGCCATTTCAGTGATAAGAGGACAGTTTTTAAGTTCCAAAACAGAGAGAGATCTAGTAGTGTAGCCAAGGATCTTTGGGATCGAGTTGTTGGTTAGCAGTTGGCAGTTATTGAAAGACAGACGTTCAAGGTACTTGCCGCGGCGAAGAGCAAGTTCCCATACTGTCGCGTCTGTAATATGGCACCCGGCTACGCCAAGCGTGGTAATATTAGTGTGTCGCGCAATGCTTCTGATCCCTTTATTAGTGATCAAGCTTCCATGTCTCGTGCGTCCGACGTTCAGCATACTCAACTCCGGACAGTAATGAGCAACTATTCTTATAGAGCGATCAGAAACAAGTTCACAAGCACGCAAGTCCAAATGCTGCAAAAAGGGACAGGCTTTGGCCATGCTGTCAATAACGGCATCTGTGATTCCTGTACATCCGGGAAGAATTACAGTTTTTACCTGTCCGCCAGTGAACAGCGATCTAGAAGGATAGATTCGGTAACAAGTATAAAACTCGATCCACTCCAGTCTGCCACCAGCTACGCGACCAAAAGAGTCGATTTCGGCTTGACTGGTATGCGGGCCCAGTTTATGTAAAACTACCATTTTGGGTGGAAGCCGCTGATTGGTCTTGTCTTTGAGTTCATTGGACTCTAGAAATGAGTTAAATGTGCTTGAGTTGGAGAAATGGAGAGTTTGGTGTAAGACTCTGCTGGACTCTTTGTACCATAGCTTGTTTACAAGTAAACAGGAAAACAAAGTGTTATTTGGCTTTTTGGGTTTGAGCAAAGCTTTTTGTTCGTCTTCGGGTTCTACTGCGTCTTTTTCCTGTGGTACTGAGACAAACGCATCGACATGTGCAACTATCAAACTGACAATTTCTGGAATTTTGAAGACTAGAGATCCTGCTGTAGATTTAAGAGGACTACACGACCAGGGATCCAAAACAAAAGGCTTTTTGCTATAATTAAATGCTGAGGTCGACAGTGGCCGTTGTTTTTCTAGACTTGACAATTGTCCAAAACCGTTTAGGACCAGCTGATCTGACCATCTGTAGGGCTTCCCATGCAACGGCCGATGTTTTATTGTAGATGCAAGAGAATGTGTGCTGCTGTTATTGTATATTGGCGTCTCGAATATTGGCAAGGCTGATACTGGACGCTTTAATCCTGCCGCATTTCCCTGTTCGGACAATTGACCGCCTGAATTTTCCAAAAGCGGCAATTCATGGCCAGCGCCTATGGGTAAATTTTCGATATTAGAATCGCCATTGTCGCTATTTGTGCTATCATAAATGTAATTATTGTTATGGTTGTGGTTGTTGGTGTTCAGTGTACTATCATGGTTAGTATTACTGATACAGAGTTGAGAAGAGTTATCATCTGCTACTACGTGTGTATGCGATGTAGTAGAAGATGTGTGATGGTGGGGTTGGAAAAACGAGCTAAAAAAGTTGCTTGATGACTTGATGATTTGCGATTTTCGTTTGGTCTGCACCTTTAATACGGTAGGAGCCGAAACGTTGTCAATGCTAGATGTAGATGACTGCTTTTTGTAGGGCGGTGGTGAGGAGTGTAAGTTGTTATTGGATGTGCAGGAAGATGAGCTGGTCGAGCGCTGGCTGTTTAAAGACGATGAAGACGATGAGGTCGATACCTTTCTAAAAAACTCTTTGGCCAGGCTTGCAATAGATGACGATTTACCATCAGAGACCACTCTGCGGCGCTTACCTACTGTTAATGGCGCATCTTGCTGATTCTGTCGTGGTGAAAAGGAAGCCCCATTACTGTGTCTTTTCATTGTCGTCCTTCAAAATAAGATTAACTTTTGAAAAGAAACCTTCATGAATGGTGATGTATAGAGATCGGAGATGTTGCAAAAAAAGGGAAAAAGAAGAGGAAAGGACGCTGAGAGAAAAGTAGACAGTTTTGATCAAAGACAAAGCAGAAAGTGTACAAAATAGACTGTTTGTGCTTTTTTTTTTTGGTGCTTTCTTGCGTTTGGCTTAATTTATGATTCTTATAGATCGGTGACTGTATACAGTTGGTGGCCGACGACGTTGTGTATTAATTATTGATGTCGGAAACTATTCCTCTAAATAGTGCAAACTGAACCAAACCTTAAAACTCACTGCCGATGGATTGTTTTTGTTTCCTGATCTGCTGCTGTTGGCTGCTACCGCGGGTTTCTGACTTTAACTTTTGGTTTTCCAGAACACGCAGATGATGTTTAAAGCACTTGGTGAAACTTTGGGGATTTAGTGAAGTAATTTTGATTCTATATATACGTGTACAAGTATCGTTTCTCCAACAATGGAGATGGCAGATTGTTCTCTGAAAGCTATAAGAATGGCTGGAGCGTTTGTCTGCGTCTGATATGTGTGTGGCTGGTGAAGCGGGTTGGAAGGGAAGTAGTATTCTGAAGCCACACGCATACACAGGCCAAAAACAAACCAAAAAAAACAGCCCGCTTTGAAGACCTGTAATACCTCTAAAAAATTCATAAATTGGCGCTTTAAAGTATGGAAATCAGCTTGTGTAGCAGAGCGCACCGGCTTGTAGTGATCAAAAAGAAAATAGAGATAATGCACTGCAGCGCGTATCGTGAAAACAGCAACAATTGATCTGAGCTCATGATTCAGCGAGGGCTCCTAGGATATTTTGTGGAGATGTGATATTGGCATTTGATTGAAGAGGATCAAACAAACCAGTCAAGAAACTGGCAATGTCTGTTGAACAAACCCTCATAAACAACAGCGAGCCTTTGGGATTCTGTTCGATATTTTGGACTATTCAAAACGCGGCAAACTCTCGACCAACCAACAACCCGATTGAGTCAAATTCCAAGTTGTTACACAAACGACAACTCAGAACAGTATCTAGGCGTTGCGCATTTACGTGGATCTCGATGGTCCTGGAAAAGGCTGGTTCGATAATGTCCCCATCGACAAGATGATGCCATACATGTAAAAAGGTTGAACTCTCTTCTCCAGCTATTGGAAATTCTTGGTGGCTTTGCAGTTATCCACTCCCTTCGAATGAATTTTATCTTCATGGGCTGCTCATTCCTAAAGAAATCTTGTTTGTATCCATTTGGATACTTGGTCTTAATTCAAACTTATTATTGAAATTGTCGTGGACTCGTAATTGATTTTGACAGATCATGTTCGCATCGTCAGCTAGCTTTCAGTCGCCTGCATGCATGCCTCGGTCACTTATCGCGCACACGATGAGAGACCCAGCACACAAAAATAATCAGAAAAAACTGGGATGGTGGGGTGATAATCATCTTCGCATCCATCAAACCTTTCATGTTTACATTCAGACATACCGGTATAGGTTAGGTGTTAGATCATTACATTCCTGGGAACTCTTGTAGGCATTGTCGTCTTTGAATTTGCTGCTTTGTTCTCCTTCCCAAATTACAATAGATTGAATTTTACATTGACGTACTCCCAGTTGACAGAGTGTACATAAACTTGTACACTGAAACGTCAAACCATTGAGCTACTCGAGAGGGCCTTGATAATAGTATCGTGAAAACACGTATTAGAACCATATCCGACCTTCTGACCTTAGCCAATTTATCACCGACCACTGCTGTATGTCTCGCCAACACATGCACTACCATTATATCTATGAATGTGAACCAACCAATCTATTGATTTAATAAATCAGTCAGGATTAAGCTTTTGGCTAGAATTTCAATATTCCACGCCATGTATGTGAACGCGGGATCCACCGATACACCTGATTCTTACCAGATCACCGTAAAACCTTCAAACACAAATCATACTAAAAATGAATCAAACATCTATCTGGATACTAATCTATATATCAATACACACTATTGTATTTTCTACTTCTTGATGGTTCTCTGTTTCTCTGCGTTTTCAATGATCTTTTCATGAACAGCCATTCCCTTTCTCTTTCTGACTGCTTCCATGTAAAGCTTGGCGACGTTTTCTTTATCAGCATGCTCACCAAGATCCTCTAACTCTTCTTCAGTTGCCGGAACCCAGAATGGATCTTGATCCAAAACCTGGAATCCAGAGAATACCAATTGCGGGTTAGCAGCACCAGAGGTCTTCTTACGGATTTCCTCGGAAAGACCAAAACCTTCAACAACAGGGATTGAGGTATGAACAATGAAAAATGGAGTTCCTTCACGCATCTCTTCAGAAAGAATCTTGCCTCGACGACGACCAATCACTCCGTACACCTTACCAAGAACTTCTGTTGGAGCTTGAATATCACAGTCGTATGTGGCAAGCAACAGACGAGGGGACCACTCTAAAAAGGCAGTATAGATTTGCTCTCTCATACGAGAAATCAATTGACCTGAGACCTTGGATTCCGCTGGTGTATCCGATTCAATAACCTTGGCCGACTCAATCACTACAATGATACCCTCTACAGGCTCTGCACACAAAGGTCCACTCTGAACCGCTAATTGAAATCCTGTAAGCAAGCTTTCTTCATAAAAGAACCTAGCCGAAGGCTTAGACAATGTTTTGAACCTAGTA
Source organism: Saccharomycotina sp. CBS 16003 (assembly GCA_022457085.1). NCBI lineage: Eukaryota > Fungi > Ascomycota > Saccharomycotina sp. CBS 16003. Next base: position 1,862,629 of record JAJNCF010000013.1, on the reverse strand, counting down.
TTTTGTTAGTATCTCATATCAGCTTTGCGTTTTCTTTTTTTTTTTTTTTCCAACTTACACTCTTCTAGAAAGCTGTCCATTGGGATCAACAATCAAATTAGGTCCGATTCGACGAGGCCCAAATGTGACCAAACTGTTGACCAAGTTTTCGATAACCTCTTCTTTAGGCTTACCCTCTCCGAAAAGTCCGTCTGTAATCCTGATCTTTGCGTTTTTGTATACTGCTATCAAATCCTCTTTCAGCACATTCCACTTTCCTTTATCTTCCTCTGCTTGAACTTCTGCTCCGTTGGCATCAACGACCTTTTTGGCTAATACAAGCTTTTCGATCCGCTCAGAGTTATCGGTAAGGAACTTGGAGACTTCGACAGGCAAAGGCTCAACTCTGAATTTGATATTCATATGCTCATTCGAAATCTCTGCTAAACCTCTGGGACTAGCAGCCCGCTCTTTGGGTACCACAATCGACTCTCTAAATGGAACAATTGGCTTAGATACTTGGATCTCAATCTTTGCAAATCGCTCTCGCAAATCCTTAATACAACGTTCCAAGTGCAATTCACCGGCCGTCATAAGAATATGCTCACCATTTTCTTGAACTGTCACTTGAACCATTGGATCAGAAAGATTCAAAAGTCGAAGTCCTTGTTCCAATTGATCAATCTTGGTGGGATCCATCGGCTCAACTGCAACTCTGACAATAGGCGCAGATACGTTACTGAGACTTGCAAGGTTGGGGCCACCATACTTTGGCGAAACCAAAGTACCGTTCTTCAAAATCTTACCGTCCAATCCACCAATTCCTACAATGTTACCAGCAGGCACTTCATTAAGAGCCACCATTTCTCGTCCCATCAAAAGATAGAGGTCAGAAATTTGAACTGTTTCGCAATGTTTGTCGGGGAATTCGGGGTCGTACTTTGGCTGGAGAATCATGAGTTCTTGGCCAACCTTCAAAGTACCACTAAACACACGAGCAAATCCAATAAGTTTCTCCTTCACTGGCTCAGATTCCCGCGCGGCTGCCTGTTTCAAAGCCTCGAAATCAAAATCTTCGTCCTCACCGTAATCAGCCTCGTATCCATCACCACCAGCTGCAATCATATCGGAATTTGCTTGGTTAATACTCGACGCCAGCTCTCTGGCCTTCTTGGCTCGTTCTTGGATAGAAGTGAGATTCGATACTTCTTCTTTCTTTCTGAGCAGTTCTTCTTCGGGCACAGCGATGACCTTAGAAATGTAAGCAGTTACTGGTCCAGCACGGTCGCAGTCAACCATTGATGTTTTCACAACAGGTCTCAATGACTTGCCGCCAATAACCGACTCAAGCATGGGAGGAATACGAACAGACTGTGCTTCCACAGGAGATGGGATTCTATCAATCACACTCAGTAAAACAGACACAGATAAAGGAATCCATTGCCCAAGAATTGCGTTTAACAAAACTTGTCCATCTTTTGACTTGATGTCTCTGGGGTTGACTTTAAGATTCAAAGAGCTGATAATCTTTTCACTTTTCTCAATGTCTCTGGTGACAACTGTTGAATCATAAATAGCCCAGATATTTTCCAAAACTAATTGAACAAACAGTGGTCGAGCGTTTTTAGATGCTTTGCTCTTGGTTTTGACAACCTTTTTAGTCTTTGCGTCGAAATAAAATTCGCCCCACAACACCTTTTCCAGCTTTTCACGCTTGATTCCAAGTTTTCTTTCGTAGATTGCGGCAAACTGGGAAACATTGAATCCCCAACCATCAATTGCACTTGAGAAAATGACATTGTTTTTTTCAGGTGAGAAATAAATATCTTCGTCACTCTTCTCCACGAATTCATTGCCAGTTTGAGTTTCAGATGATTCTTGTTGTTCTCTCCACTTCAAATCGTCTTCCATTCTTTCGCCAGCAAAGAAAGATCCCATAACAGCGTTGACTTGTTCAATAAGCCTTGTAAGATGCGTATAGGCTTCCATTGGCGTCATCTGTAATTCATGAATCAGTCTGTCCATCTTGTTGATGACCAAGATCGGCTTAAGCTTTTCAATCCAGGCTTGTCTAAGAACATTGACAGTTTGCGAACAAACACCTTCCACAACATCAACCAAAACCAGCGCTCCGTCACATAATCTAGACGCAGTCGAAACTTCTGACGAAAAATCAATATGTCCCGGCGAATCAATCAAATTGATCAAGTACTCCTTCACAACCGGTTGGCCACCTTCAGTTTCCGGCTTTCTTGCCACCTTGAAGTAGAGCGACACAGCACTTGATTCCATTGTAATACCACGCTCCTGCTCATCGGGTCGTGAATCCAAGTACCGCAATTTACCGGCGAGATTCTGCGAAATAATACCATTGCTTGCTAGCAATGAATCAGAAAGTGTTGTTTTGCCGTGATCGACATGTGCCAAAATACATATATTACGCACAGTCTCCGGCGCAGCTTGTAGTCGTTTTAGAATCAAAGGATTTACCACCATCTTGTATAATAAATAAAAACGATTGTAATGTATGCAATGATATCGTTGAAAGTAGAGATAGCAAGGATCCTCAGTAGAATATAACGTGAAATTTTACAGTAAATGACCCTAGCCCTGTAAATTTGCAAAAGTAAAACCCGTTGAGTTCACGTTAAAAACCTCAAAGAATTCAGGGCCAATATATAGATTTGTTCTTACTTGATATGCTGATTCAGTTCTCATTAACAATCTTCATCATGATTGATAATTATTGTCAGTGGCAATACGCAATGATTCATGACTCACGATGAATGCCAGTATTGCTGCCTCTACGGAATCCAGCCGTACAGGTCCCGATCAAGCGTCGCCACAACGCATTCTCCCAAGAAATTTCGCACAATCCGTTGTCGTTTTGTTTCATCCCAATTTCACTACCCAAACACACCCACACCCACACACATAAGCGACATGGCTGCTGCTTCAGAATCACCGACAACTTGTCCTATATGTAACACGACGCTGAAGAGGGTGCTGATCGATATGAAAAAGTCGATTCCGATATGTCCAGTGCTCACCGTGAGTTGAATACTACAACAACGGCATGAATAGAAGGGCGCTTTGTACTAACTGATACTTGATACTGGTAGTGCTCTTATCCCTTTGATCAACCGGACGTGAATTCTCTGGTTATGCCTGTTTCGACTAATGAGGTTCTACAAAATGTCGCTAAACGCATGAAAAGCGCCAACCTCGATACAAATGCTCTTAATAGACTTTCACGATCATAACGACAGTAACGAAATAAAAAAAATGCATACCATGTGCTTCATACTAAATGTGCGCAATTATAACAGCTCTTTTATATGATTTGTTTTTATATTAATGAAGAGATACGAAGTTTAGAACAGTAATAAATAGAAACATAGGAACGAAATGTACTGCCAACAAAAGATGGGACTTTTTGAATGATAAAATGCTTTAAATTAGTATTGATGTTGAGGATAGAAAGAGTGAGCGTATTCGCTTTCATTGTCATATCTTCTCTCGTCCAGCAGCTCCTTCACTTCCCAGGTGCTTTCCTTATTACTGACGCTGAACTCCAAATCTTCAGTAGTGATCATATCCCAGTACTTGTAGATCATCATGGTAGCAAACAAGTTGGTCATGGATGCAAAGAAAAGACCGTCCAAGTAATGTTTCACGTTCATGCAAATGTCTCTAGAGAAGGCGTAAAGTAAAACTTGGCCAATAATGAAAAACACTGTTCCAAGCATGATGGCGCCAAATGCCCACAAGTCTCTCAAGACAAAAATAGTGAGCACGACTTGACTCACAACGTAGACAAACACAAAGATGGCGTTGAGAATGTACATGACGACAAACAGCGCAATGGTGTTTCCCGGGTTGAAAGCAGCACCTCCCCATCCTTGGAAAGTCAAAAGTGCAAAGACAAACGTTAAAGCCCAGGCAGCCAGGGTGCCCAGTCTACACATGTACACTGCGCGAGGTGTTCCGTCTTCCCAGAGCTGGAAGCCAAGCAGACCGTTGATCATCAAACTGAAGCAAGTAGCCGAGGAGAATCCGCAGTGAACGGCCACAAAGTAGGGATACGGTTTGGATCCAGGAGGTACGACACCACTGTCAATGACCAGCGAAAGAGCGGTTGTGATGAGGTAAAGAAGGAAAAAATCGAGAATTTCTCGTCGGCCAATAGCAGTGTACTTGACTCTGATGTTGATGATCATGATTGCAATGACAGCGAGTGCGCCAATGTTGATAAACGCGTTTCCGATTTGAAAAATCATGGTGTTGGCCAGATCGATACTTCTTGCAAAACATTCAGGGAAAATGCCGACTTCCAAAACGCCGATAGGATCCCCGTGGCCGTATGGTCCGACCAAAGCACAAATAGGCAGCGCCGCCTTGTGACAGATAGACTCGAAATCTCCAAATCCCATACTGAAATACTGGTTTTTGGTTGTATTTGTTCAAAACGATCGTGAGAAAGAGAAAATGGTGAAGAGGAGGAAAAAAAAAAGTAAACGAGAGGCTGGGTATGTGTATAATAAGGAAAGGGAAAAAAAAAAATTAAATAATAAAAACGGGTGGACCACGTAATTTAAAACAAGCAGAAGAGACTGAACAGAAAAATGAAACAAAAAGAATCAAAAAAACAAACCAGCAAATGCGATTGTATTTAAGTGTTATTAGGATCTAGGGAGGTTCCTGCCGAATAAATTAGAGGGCCTTGCGATGCCTAGTTCAATGCAGTTAAAGATGTTGATGAAGTAGGAAATCAAGAAAAGGAAAAAAAAGACGAAATGAGTTGAGGAGCTGTTTTTGATTGAAATCTGTTGAAAAAATGCTTTATAAAAAAAGCACTCGGTGTACAATCACGTGTCAAGGCAGTACTAAATCTATATTTATAACTTTAAAATTAGATATGAAACTTGAAACTTGAGCTGTGTGAAATTGTTTGATTTTGCTGCACCAAAACAGGCTCAGGCTCAAAGGTTCACCGCCTTTTCGAGGGAGTTTTCTTCTCCAGACCAACAAAAACCCAGTACAAGGCGTGATTCGCTCGACTTAATTTTCAGTAAGACTTGTTAGTTTGGTTCAAGGTATGATGAGGCCAATTAATAGTGCGAGGCTAGTGCAATCAAGTAGGCGATGGATTTCATGCTCTAGTGTGAGCCGATCGCGGGCACTCATGTTCCCAGGACAAGGCAATCAAAAGGCAGGCGCGCTGAAGGAGTATTACGACAAGTATCCTAAGCAGGTGGGGCTGGTACTGGAGGAGACGGACGAAGCGTTGAAGACAAAGTTGTCAACAGTGCTTCTTGATCACAACTACAAGGACAACGACGGCAAAATCGATATCGATTTGACATCAAATGCGCAGCCGGCCATTCTGGCGGTTGGATATGCTGTAACGCAGATTCTGAACTCAATCAGCGGTACTGATATTGCAAAGCATTTCAAGTATATGCTTGGACACTCGCTCGGTGAGTATACCGCTTTGACAGTAGCTGGATCTTGCAACTTTTACGATACACTCAAGCTCGTAAGGGCTCGCGGACTGGCCATGGAGCAGTCCAAAGACCGGTTTTTGCAAGACTTCCCTGACACCGAACTTGGCATGAACGCCGTGCTTTTACGCGGAATCAAACAGGATACTCTCGACCAGTATCAAGTTGAAACCCCAGCGCAACTCATCCAGAAACTCGTCGCAACTGAAATAAGCCCTGACATCCATTCTTTGTACAAGTATCTGCAGCTAGCGATTGTGAATGGGTCTAGTCAGGTTGTTTTCTCAGGTCCCAAGGCTGCGTTGGACAAATTGCTTGAAACTGTGAAAACTAAACTGGGGCTATCTCGATCTTTCAAACTAGTGCCACTCAACGTATCTGCGCCTTTCCATTCGCCGGTAATGCAGTTTGCCCAGAAAGACCTGCGCGACTACGTCGAGTCTACAAAATTTTCATACAAGTTACCAACTTCAACAGTGGTGATTGCGAACCGTAACGCGCGCCCGTTTGATTCAGTGGAGAGTGTTGGTCACAGCCTGGTTCAATCGTGTACTGAAAGCGTGTTTTGGCTGGACTCGGTCAAGTATGCCATTTCTCAAGGTGCCACTGAGTTGGTGGCGATAGGACCTGGAAATGTAGGCGATTTTACCAAACGAGAAGTCGCAGATTCAGCCTCGACTTTGCTTTTGGAGCCAGAATCTTTAGATGAGTTCATCAAGACGTTAGAGTAGATTGTGTAGTATGTTTTTTTGAATTGTAGATTTGGATACAGATGTGTAATGATATAACGTGCGTTAAATGTTGAGACAACTCGGACTTTTTCATTAGTTAGACTGTAATATTTATACACAGACGTTATGGGTCGGCCTTCATTGAAAGCTTGGCAATCAAATACTACGAAACGTGTAGGTGATCTTCTACCCTGCTTACTTGTGTTCATGTCTTTAGTATACTTTGATGTAACTGAAAAACTTTAATAGTTGAAAAAAGACTACAGCTAGATTGAAAAATACACAACACAGCCTCTGGGCCTTGCTCAACACAAGTAAAGACCTTGAAACGGAGGTTGACTTCGTTCGCAATACTATTGTATCCGGTATTTCTTAATAATACTACGTTTTTTAAGAATCTCTCGTTGGACCTCTGACTTTGACTTTGAACAATATGTTCACTATGAAATTTTAGTAGTTTTTCTTCACGCTTTGATAAATGTGGGATCTATTTTATCAGGCAAAATCCAAAATGAAGCGTAACAACGTTATACATAGGCACCTGTATCAGATGCATAAATGAATTTAACCCACTTTGCTATTATTATAGATCTAGGCTTTGATTTAATTACGATCACTGATTACTGTATGCTATTTAGCCTTTTTGTGTCATGAGCAGGCAAATTTTTGTAAAATACTTGAGAATAGTGTGTATTATGGACGGGTTGTCATTAGAATGAACCACTTGTATTAAAAAATGCGTGATTATTTCAAAGATATTTGAAAAATCTTTGTAACATCGTGTAGAGCTACTTGCAAGTTATCAAAGACGTAAAAAATGTATTCATTGCCAGCTTTGTTGGTAGAGTTGAATATGTAGATACTGGCGTTTTTTAAAAAAAAAAACACGCTACCAGAGTAGACACAATGTTCACACAGATGAAAATGGTACAAATTGGTCAATGACAGTATCAATTGAAAAACAAGCTGATAGTAATTTGTAGTAAAACTTACATGTTCCTGTTGCCTTTGTTTGACCATGTTTTTTTTCTTTGAAAATTGGAAAAACCGGGTCAAGCTTACAGTTTTGGAGCTTTTCTTCAAGCTAGTGTTGTGAATGAGTCTTTTGTAAAAGGATCTATATTTAAGAGTCTTTAATAAGAATCCATTTGTGACAAAACACTGCTGATTGGCTAGTCAAATTAAATACTAAAATATAGTTTTAGTATCACAAATGTTTGACAAGTGTACACTGTTTTTACAAGCATTTTAGTTTAGAGTATTCTGAAAATGTCATGAATATACAGAGATGTTGCAAGAGTGTAGAATTATCAAGCGAGGTATAGTTTAAGCATGATAAATTAGCACACAATTTGAAAAAAGGTATTGCACAAGTACATAAACAAATCTTTATTGATCATCAATTATAGTCCTAGCTAGAGTTTAAGCTAACTAATGTCTTGTTTGAATCATAAAGTATTGATTGCTGCAACTTTTGCACTCTTTAGGGGCTATTATGAGCTTACAATATGCCAATCAGACAGTAGGGTTATTGCGACCTGATTATCTTTACGAGAAATAGATTTTGAGGTGTACTATGAGATCAAAAACAGAACTGTCTAAGTATTTTTTTTTCTTCACTGATACGCACGAGTGCAATGGCCATTTAATAAGAAGCCAACTTGACCATACTCATTAACAACACTCCATGGACATAGACCAGATTTCTCCTTCGGAATCTTCGGTGTTTGATTGGCACTGAATCATTCAAAAGCCGGTAGTTCTCGTCATGTTTTATTTCTGCATACACACGTGGAACACCTGATTGTTCCGAACTTGTGTGTATGTACTCGTACCTGAGGGGTTCTAAAGGACCCGAGTGAACCCGCAAGGTGGCATACATATGCTGGGGCAAGTATTGCCTGACATTGGCGGGGCACCTGTGTTTGTTTTCTCGACCCTGTTGATCTTTCCCACAGAGCAGCGCACTCGTGTTCAAGAGAGGACCCGTGCTGGCTGGCGATTCTCAACAGGTGATTTTGCTGCTTCTCTCTGGGCCTTGATCTTGTTTCTTGTTTTGCTCAGGTCAGCTGCCAGATTAGCCAACATTGTCACTATCTACAAATAGAAAACTCGGATACTCCATACTCACGTCGTTGTCTAGCTGAAAAAGATGTCTTCAAGACAATCACCATTACCATTTGTTCCATGTACTTAATAGACAGGTTGTATGTGTGAGGAAAAACGTGATTCCACCAGACGCAGGTACCAGAAATCGAATTTGTGGAGGGTCTCGAACCTAAACCAAACTAGGACAGACTGACTGAGACTGTACGTAAGCACAAATTCTCGCCGAGAAATTCTCGTGGGCAAACGGAATGTGTATGTGTGTCTTTGAGTGTACTCCTCCGAGTGCGGACCAGAGATGTGTGTGTACATCTCTTTACAAAACAAGTTCTAAGTACTATATTTAATATAAATCTAAGGGTGACCGCACCCGTGACCACTTTTCACTGCGTTGACCAGTGAATTTGATTGAATATGAAATCAAATGAAACAAAATGCATGTTACGTAACAGCCACTGATTGGTGCCCATACATTCGAGATGCACAGGCTCTTCAGTTACATGTAGTAGCAAAGAGTCACATGGACGACACCACAACAGAAGTCTGTAGCACAAACTACTCCAAACAGTCCCATCTCTGTCATTATCGACTATACATAATTACACTTCGGGAACCCTCGGAACCTTTTTGAGTGCCAGTTACATTATGATGTTTGATGGATACATGTATGTGCATGTATGGCATTACTAGACAAATGTAAGGATCGCAACAACATTGTGTCTGTCATTCAGTCAATTACCACAACAGTATCAATGTAAGATAACGATCTACGTGTATATGTACAACACGGTTGATGTAATGAAAATTCAATTGCCTATGCACCACAACAACAACAAGTGCCATCTTTTCTCGTTCTCTGTTGTTGGCTTTGATAAAAAAAACTCCGTCTTCAGCATAACCTGCAATGAGTCGTGATCTGTTGGAAATTGCAGTTGATTTTCATTCATTCATTCATTCATTTATTCATCTTTTCGTTTTCTGCTTGAGAAACGGCTTCGCGAGTCTTCGGAACGGCCGGTTCCGGGATTTTCTCGAAGGGAACCCCAACTTCAGCCATGTCGTAACATTTCTTTTATGCACCCTGCCATGTACACAAATGTGTGTATACCCGATTCGGGGCTCACATACAAATTTCATGTCTCGAAACCAACAATTGCCAATTTTCCCCCACCCCCATTCAATTTCACTTCTCAACAGCAAGCTATCATCTGTAAACATGAAAAAAAAAATTTCTTATATAAATCATTCGTTTCAACCAGTTTTGATTCCATTATTTCTTCAACTGTCTTCTTCTCATACTTCATTGTACTACCTACCTACCTAACTACTCCTCCACACCTGCATTTATCGCATCTACACATAATCACACAAGCATCTAAAAATGAGTCCTCCTGTCAATCAAACCGGTCTCCACCCCAAGGGTGTCGAGCCTAACCACTCCCACACAGAGCTCGAAGAAGAACTTCACGAGACTGCTCACATTGAATACGACCATGTCACCATCACCCACAACCCCTCTGTTGCACAACTCTACGAAGACGCTCTCGTCCACGAGCACGGTTCCGCCATCACCTCTGCCGGTGCCCTTTTCGCTTCGTCTGGTAAGAAAACTGGCCGCTCTCCCAAGGACAAGCGTATTGTCGACGAGCCCTCCTCGGCCGACAAGGTCTGGTGGGGACCCGTCAACAAGAAGCTTTCTGAAAACTCTTGGAAGATCAACAGAGAACGTGCCGTTGACTACCTGAACACCAGAGACAGAATCTACGTGATTGACGCCTTTGCCGGCTGGGACCCCAAGTACAGAATCAAGGTCAGAATTGTCTGTGCTCGTGCCTACCACGCTCTCTTTATGAGAAACATGTTGATCAGACCCACTGAGGAAGAGCTCGCCAACTTTGGCAAGCCCGACTTCACCATCTACAACGGTGGTGGTTTCCCTGCCAACAGATTCACCGACGGTATGACCTCGTCTACCTCGGTCGCCATCAACTTCAAGGATATGGAGATGATTATTCTCGGTACCGAGTACGCTGGTGAAATGAAGAAGGGTATCTTCACTGTCATGTTCTACATTCAACCCGTCAAGTTCAACAACTTGACTCTCCACTCTTCTGCCAACCAAGGTCCCGATGGCGATGTCACTCTCTTCTTTGGTCTCTCTGGTACTGGTAAGACCACCTTGTCCGCTGACCCCAACCGTCTCCTCATTGGTGATGACGAGCACGTCTGGACCGACGATGGTGTCTTCAACATTGAGGGTGGTTGCTACGCCAAGTGTCTTGATCTCTCTGGCGAGAAGGAGCCCGATATTTTCAACGCCATCAGATTCGGTGCCGTTCTTGAAAACGTTGTTTTCGATCCCAACACCCGTGTTGTCGACTACAACGACAAGACCCTTACCGAGAACACCAGAGTCTCTTACCCCATTGAGTACATTCCCAATGCTCTCATTCCCTGTTTCTCCAACACTCATCCTTCCAACATTATTCTGTTGACCTGTGATGCTCGTGGTGTCATTCCTCCTATTTCTAAGCTCACCAACGAGCAAGTCATGTACCACTTCATTTCCGGTTACACTTCCAAGATGGCCGGTACTGAAGAAGGTGTCACTGAGCCCGAGGCCACTTTCTCTGCCTGCTTCGGTCAACCCTTCCTTGTCCTTCACCCTATGCAATACGCTAAGATGTTGTCTGACAAGATGACCCAACACAAGGCCAATGCTTGGTTGCTCAACACTGGATGGACTGGTGCTTCTGCCACCAAGGGTGGTAAGAGATGTCCTCTCAAGTACACTCGTGCTATTCTTGACTCTATCCACAATGGCGAGCTTGCCAAGGCCGAGTACGAGAACTTTGGTGTTTTCAATCTCCAAGTCCCCAAGACTGCTCCCAATGTTCCCTCGGATCTTCTCAACCCTGCCACTTCCTGGACTGGAGGTGCTGCCGAGTTTGAGGGCGAAGTCAAGAAACTTGGTCAACTTTTCAAGGAGAACTTTGAGAACTACGCTTCTGAGGCACTCCCCGAGGTCATTGCTGCCGGTCCTCAATTGTAATTTTGACTACACACATTTGTTTTAATGAAGGTTGTATTTTGTTAGTTTTATGCATTTTGTAATGAGAAATAAAAATTTTTATTGTGTTTTTTTCTTTCTTCTCTAAATAAGCAGCCGTGTGAATTGTCGTTTGGGGGCATTGATAAATTAGGAAATTGTGGGGTAGAGAACATGCGAATGAAGGAAATTGGCAAAGCATGGAAGTTGAATTTAAGTGCATTTTGATTGGAGGTTGAGTGGCCATGTTGTGCACAGCAGTCGGTTCATGATAAAGTAGTGGGATGTGTACAGAGATACATGCCGTGATCGGACTCGGACTTGGAAATGGATGCGTGGGTGGTGATGGTGTGGCAAGTGGGCCTCGGAGCGACGGAGAACAGAGTTGGGGGCGGAAGGCTGGTGGTGGTGGGGGGATGTCAGGGAAAAGAGTGAGGATGAAGTTAAGATGTAAGATATATGATTTGTGACTTGAGACATGTATTACTGAATAATAGTGCTTGGGTGATTACAGTTGCAGCGTGATTTGAATTGGGTCTGGTAGAGTTGACTGTGTACATTTTACTTTCTAGAGATGAGTTTACATGATAGACATGATCTTATAACGCTGTCAAGATAGGTCGTGAGGGTTGGGGAATGAGAGTGATTGATTGTGTTTGGTGGTATGTGTTTTTATTTGCTGTTTCTTGTAAATGTGGCGAGTCTGTCAGGAATATTTTCCAAGTAAGGATACATGAAAGTCTTGATCTATTTTCTTCCATAGCTCTTCTAAAGCCGTATTGTATATTTGCTAAACTGCGTGTGAGTGTATGTTATGGATCAGAAGATTGTTGATTTGTATGTTTGTATCATTTAAGCCGATGTAATGTCTGGACTTTGAAGCGGTCAGTTAAGATCGATAATCATTCTAATTTTTATGAAAATCCATGCATCACTTTTGGAGGTGTGAACTGATGCATTTCAATCTGGGTTTTCATGAATCAATGCTTTCGGAATATGTGAGGATTTAGAAAAAATGTTTATTTTCTGAGTCCGGTTCATGAGTTGAAACTATCATCCTTTCTTTTAAGAAGTGTGTATAGTGAAGTACAAACGCTTAGGTCTGAGCATTGTTCAATTTGTTACCTTTTTTTTTTACTGAATTGATTATACTGTATGTGAAGTTGATTTGTCATTGTTGGTTCATTTTTTGTACGTGCTGTTTTAAATAATTGAAGAATTTTTTTCAATTGAAACTTGGTACTCACCAAAACGTCCATGGATTATTGAGCGCTCAATTGACCAGTTTTGAGTACCGTTGCAGATTTTGCGTTGTCTAGTGTGGAACTGTTTTCAAAGTTTGCTGAGCACACTCTTTTTTATTCATCTCCAAATGCTTTAAAAACACAATAATATCAGTTGCGTTTTTCATGAAAAGGTTTAGAGTGATGAATCTTAAAACAGGTACACTGTCTGGCAAAGTTGACAATTTTTTATATCCTATTATGGCTAGGAAAGCTGTGCTACACAAAAGCGTACAAAAAAAGAGACAAAAAGGAATGACAGGGCCGATATAAGGTAATAACAACATGACGGTGTTGATGTAAAATGATCCAATGAAAAAAAAGGACACAGAGTAGGGCTTGATAGAAGAAAAGAAAAATTGTAACCTGCCTATTCTGGAATTCGTCTACCATTATGTTGTTCTTATTATTTTTTTATGCTGATTTTGCGGAGAAAGATCTCAATACTAACGATATTTTAGAAAACTGATCTAGTTGAAAAAACCGCAAATAAAAGAGAGATAGGGCGGTGCTTAGTGGCTCAATTTCTGAGTATTTGTGGATTTTTGAATTCGAAAATTCGTATAATACACAACCCAAACAGGAACAAAAAACAAAGTGCACTGATTTTGTGCTTATTGTCACAAGACGGTGACAAATCACATGCGAGTGAGAGATGGAATAGAAATGTCTTGAGTAAAGATATAACTTGTAGTAGATACTTTCTAAACAATCAGTTCGTGGTTTGAATGTCTTTTTTTTTGTCATGATAGTCACAGACGGTTTTGGTAATTACATACTAGAACAAATCGTCAGCACCAATGACCCAGAAAAACCTGCCGTTTCCGACAGACCATAGACGACGTTTGCAAACGCATGGTCCTGAACAACATCGGGAACTGACTGGTAGTTGGCGACGACAGAAAGCAAGAAAGAAGCCACCTGGGAATCACCAAACTACGCGTACAAGAAAATGAAAGAAAAAAAAAAATCGAGAATGAAACCTCGAAATCACCTGAATGCGGTTGCTCAAGCGCATTTCTCGAATCCGAATATCTGGAATGTCCACATTTCTTCAAAAGTATATAATTCTCAAGTGTAAAAAGTGTAGCCCTGCAAGAAAATATCGAAATAGAAATTTATCAATCAAAAATTTCCCTAAATGTGGATTGCAATAACCCATTTATTGATGAAAAGGGACGTCACTGAAAGTTATACTTGATTCAACAAATGAATACACAAGAACCATTGTATTCCCGCCCAACTAATTGGTATCCAAGTTCATCACATAAACTTGCTACAACATCTCATCCCCGAATCGTACTCTTTACATCATCCATAATGCTCCCGCTTCCTTCTCAAGGTCCAATCCTACCCGCGGCAGTAAAGAAAAAATACCGACTCAAAATCTTTCAAAAACATCAACCATTTCAATCATTCAATATATACAAACATGATAACAAAATCTGATACACAACTCATGTCTTCTTATCAGATCCCTCATTTTGCAACATGAGATCTGGAAACCCAGTACTGGAAAATTTCCAACAGGTTTAAAGACGCTTTGTTTTAATGCGTCTAAAGAATCAGACACCACCTCTTTTTACTTTCCAAGTCCCACAAGCCAATACTCTCCTCTTCTAATTAATTCCCTACTTCATTCCAGCTCCAGCCTAAGCCGTTCATATGCTCCTGACTTCACAAACATCCGGCAATTACAATTTCTACACTCTTCAAAACCAATATACTCAAAGCCTTTCCCTCAATCCACCGCATGTACAACCAAAAAAACAAAAAAACAAAATAAACTCTCATTCATCTATACCATTTTTTCCATTTCTCAATGCTCTCTCTATATCCCTTCTCACACCGACCCTCCATTATTCTCCAACACCTTGAACCCCTGCTCAAAACTGTCACACAAGAACCTGACCACCTTCTGGTCCATATTGCCAACCAGCAGCGCGCCCAACACATTCTCCATCCCAGGCACCCCAACCATTCTCAAGTCCTTCTTCTTCTTCTGCTGCTGCTGTTGCTGCTGTTGCGGCTGCTGCATAAGCCCGCCGCTCTCACACAGCATCAGGTTCAGCACCACAACGCACTTGCGCGCAAGCTTGATGAACCCCGGAGAGTTCGACACGGACCCGAGCCCGACCGCCGCGCGGAAAAGAAGATGCGTGACGCCCTCTGGCGAGTTCACCCATTGCTTCACAATCTCAGAAGGCTGCGACCGGGCAGAGGACGTAGAAACGCTGGTGCCCGTGGCCGTGCCGGTGACCGTGGCCGGTTGCGATCGGCCTTGCGGACGTACAAACTCAAGCAGGCTCTCAGCGACTAGCAGCGACTGCTGGATCAAGGGCCGGCGCTGCTCAAGCACACCCAGATCCGACCGGAAATCGGACCGCGGCAGCGTCGACAACGCCATCGCAAACGCCTCGGTCAGCATCTGCGCCGCGCTCGCCTTGACCCTCGCTCGCGCCGCCAAAAACGCAGCATCCGTCATTGCGCTTGCACTCGCGCTTCCTCCACTCCCACCTCCACTTCCTCCTTGTGCGGCTGCCGCTACTTCTTCACTACGCTGGTCTGGCGCAAGCAACGCCCTGAACAACCCGTTGTTTGGCGGATCCCTCGGCACCAGTTTGGCAAACGCATCGATCGCGACGCCAGTATACTTGTTGACGCCAGGTTTGTACGGCTGGAACCTCACTTCATCGCCATTTGGCTGCTGCTGCTCGGAAATTATCGGCGTAGGGTCCACGGAAAAGCTCAGCACGAGCAGCAGCACCGCAAGCGTATCCAGAAGCGTGGGCAAGACCAGGTAAAGCCCGAGATTGGAGTAGATCACAATCAGGTTCTTTTGTAGTGTCAACCGATGGCGCGCACAAAGGACACGGTCAAGATTGTTGGCGAGAGATTTGGTCAGCTCGAAAATAAACTGCAGAACGTACTTGTCAGAAGCAAGCAGCTGCTGGTTGGCCTCGGAAAAAGTCAGGTTTCTGAGAATCAGCACAACAGCGACAAACCTGTCCACCAACGCCTTGCTCCAGAAATCGTCGTCGCCGTCTTTGGCAGACCGCGTTTTGAGCGCGTCGATTTCTTCTCTTGATTCAGCTAATAAATCGTTGTAATGCGTAAACCCAAACACTGTCTTTTTATTCTCGTACTCGTTCCAGGGCTCGTCCGCCTCGCTTTTCAAGTCTTTGTAGATGCTGTCTCTGTCGAGCAGCTGCTGCTCAAACTCTTCAGCCACGGATCCCGACTCTTTATTGTCGTCAGAAACAGGCTCGCCTGTCAGTTTATCCACCTGGACCACAAACTCGCCAGCCTCGCCTCCGCCAAACATCTCAAACAGTTCATCTCCTTCATCCGTCGCCGGTCCCACAACCACCTCATCCTCATCGCCGACCTTCCTCCCTGGCCGTCGCACGCCGCCTTTCAACTCCTCCAACAACTCCATCCCATGCTTCGCCAGCCCCGTCACCAGATTCGGACAGCTCCGCAGATCCAGTACCGAGTTCGGGTTGCCCGTGATCAGCACCAGCTTATCCAGCGCCTGCCGCACCTCGGCACTGATCCCGGACCGCAGCGCCAGATTCAGCGCGTCGAAATCCACAGCCCCGAGCTCCTGGAACAACGGGAAATCTGGCAGCAAAGTGTCTGCGTCCTGGCTGGCTTTGGCAAAGGACTTGATCGATGCGTCGGTCGTTTTGGCGCGTTTCTTGGGAACGTATTTACCAGACGCGTCTTTCCGGAGTCGCACAAGCGGTTTGGACACAGCAGGGACTGTGGCTGGTTTGGATTCGGCCATTGGCTGTTGCTGTTGTTGTTGTTGTGGTTGTTGTTGCGGTTGTAGCTGTGGCGGTGGTGCTGTAGCAGGAGTCGTAGAGGTCGTGGCAGGGCCTTGTGCAGTGGTGGGCGTAGAAACAGGACCTGGTGTAGGAGGCTGCATTTTCGGAGTCGCGCTCGAGGCATGCGGAGTCACAGCTGGATTCACAGGAGTCCCCATTTGCGATCGCGACTGAGCTTGAGCTTGAGCTTGAGCTTGGACTTGGGCGTGTGCCTGTGCTTGAATTTGAGCCTGAGCCTGAGCCTGAGCCTGAGCTTGTGCCTGTGCTTGGGCGTGTGCCTGAGCCTGAGCAAGTGCCTGCGCTTGAGCAAGAGCCTGGGCCTGTAACTGCACCGGGACCGAGCCCGGAGTCGACATGGCGCGCGGCCCCGGAGTCCCTCCTGCTCCTCCACCGCCGTTGCCCGCACTCGAAGTAGCCGTCGCGATCTGGAGCGGCACCTGGCCCGCCGGCGTCACGCTGCCCGGGGCCGATGCCCGGTGCAGGACCGCGGGCGACGGACTGCTGTGCCGCGAGCTGCTCTGGCTCTGGTTCTCGAAGTACATCGGGTGTGGCTGTGGCTGTGGCTGAGGTTGTGGTTGTGGCTGGTGCTGCGACGACGACGATGATGATGATGGTGGTGGAGGGGGTGGGATAGGCTGAGGAGTGCCGGCTGACGCGTACTGCGGCGGGACTCCTGGGGTAGAGGCGGTGCCGCCGGTGTTTGAGAGGTACGGGACGGGCGACTGGCGCGGTCCGGCGAAAGACGCGTAGGCTGCGTACGGCTGCTGCTGTTGTTGTTGTTGTTGTTGATGCTGTTGTTGTTGTTGTTGATGCTGCTGGAACTGCTGTTGCATGCCTGGCGAGTAGTTCTGCGCCATTTGCGCTGCGTATGCTGCTGCTGCTGCTGCCTGTTGGCTCGCCGAGAAGCCCGGTTGTTGTTGTTGTTGTTGCGATTGCTGCGACGCGGGCATCGGGGACCCGTTGGGCGGCATCCCGTAGACCGGCGCGTACTGCTGTTGTGGCTGTTGTGGCTGTTGCTGCTGCTGCTGTTGCTGTTGTTGTTGTTGGGGCTGCACGGAGTACGGGTACGGAACTCGCCTGTACGGGTCTTGTTGCGGCACAAACTGGTTGTTTCCGCTCATCTTTCAATCAAAAAAAGAGGTGATCTTCGTGCCAAAAACAAGATGATTGGAAAAAGTCAAGTTTGAAAATAAAAAAAATGCGTTTTTCTCTGTAGAGGCTTGATGGTGATACGCCAATCAATAAATCGTGTTGTTCTTCAAATCTAGATGTATCTTTTCAAAGACCAATGAACCAACCCCAGACTTGTCCAATTGTGTTTTTTATTTGTTTTTGTTAAATGGCGTGAATAACAAAAACCCAATTCGAATGCCAATTCGTGTGTGAAAATAACAAAAAAAACAGAATAGTCCTGGAGAAAAAAGAGTAAGGGAATACACACGAGACCTTGTCCAGAACCACCACCATAAGAAAAAAAAAAAAGGTTGGGTAGAAAAAGAAGAATAGGGTTAGGTCTACACACACCTCCTTTCCCCAGTGCCAACCTCTCTCTCTCCCCTTTCCACAGCGCCAGGACAAATTCATTTCGCACTTGAAAAAAAAAAAGTGTTTAATTATACCTGTGCTCTCACTCTTTTTCTTGATCTCCTTCTTTTAGATCCCCAAATCATCAACCCTTCTGATCGCATCCCCACACAATACCCTTTGCATTACATCGCCGCATTACCCACTGAACCCCCTTCTATACTACCACTCAATTCTTAAGACCATCAACAACAACAACAGCAACAACAACAATGGCCTTCGTCTCTGTCAAAACCATCATCCTGTTCAGGTCCTGTTTCCTTTGGTCTTTAGGATACATGCTCGTGTCCTCGCCCCGACTCGTCACCGAACATCCTCTGGTCCTCATCATTGGCCGTGCCATGGAACTCGTAAGTCCCTTCCCTCTCCCTTCCATCTTTCCCTTCCATTTTCCCCTTCGATCTACCTTCCCTCGCTTGCCTGTTGACTTAAGCTAACACCCTTTTCTCTAGGACCTGATCGACATTGACTCAAACAACCCGCTCCTAGGCCTCATCGCCGTGCTCCTCGTCTCCTCCGGCCTCTCAGACATCCCGCTGCTCGCCCTCGACGGCCACCACTACCTCACAGTCAACGCCTTTGTCGTCCCCATCAGACTCTCCATCTTCTTTGTCATTGCAGGATGGTCCTTTTTCTCGAAATCAAACGTATACCTCAGCAACTCGCTCACTTTCGCCTACTGCTTTATGGAAATCTTCCTCAACTTTTTCATTTACGTCGTCGTCAAAGAGGAAAACAACGAGTACTCTGGAAGAGAAATCAGAGCTAGACACCAGGACTAATATATAATATAAATTCTATTATTTTTCTTTTAATATGATACACTTTTAAAATACAAATCTCAACCAATTGGATCAATAGGCGCCTTGCCCATCCACCGATTGTACATGGACACAATCCAAGGACTATGCAGCTCCTTGCTCCACGCTTTACATCTCTCCATTTCCAACCAGCAGTCTCGTCCACTCTCGCAGCCCGCCATGTTCACTGCGAAATCGCGATCTGCTGCATCGTAAAACAGTTTCCTGTCCGCTCGCTGGTCGTAGCACGCTCCGTGCGGACGCGAGTTCAGCTTCTTGGTCGGCAAAAACGCCGTCCGGCTCCTGATCCACGGCTCCCGCGCATACAGATCCTGCAACGCGTTCTGCTCCTTCCGGTTCCAGTGCATGTGCATCTGCTCGTAGAAAATCGGATCCCACCAAACGTCCCAGCAGCTTTTCAGACCACTCGCTCCGCCTGATCAAAAAACTGTTCAAGTTGAACCCGTCGCAGTCCTGCGTCAGAATCAGCTCAATGGGCTGGTCAAAGTCCACATACGAAATCACCGGCTGCAGATTCAACGGGTTGTAGTAGTTCAAGGTTCTGTAGGTGTTGTTTTCAAGGTTTCTGAAAATATGCTCGTCCAGTCCCAACTGCGGCTCCATAATGTAGTTTTTCAGATCCATCCACCAGAACCACTCGGAATCAGGGAACTGCCGCATAGCCTGCTTGATCAAGTCGGCCTTTTCCCAACTCTCTCTGTACTCGTGCGCGTACTTTTTCTTAGCAGACACGTCTTTGATTGCCAAATGGTACCCGTGTCTCGCAGCATACGCCTTTTTGTTTTCAATGCTCGACCGCTCCAACGCCCAGTCCTTTGCTCCTTTCCACTGCAGCACGCCGCCGCCCTCGTTGGCAGCCAACACAATCACCACCCGTTTGTCGGGCAGCAGCCTGTACTGCGGCATGAACGAGACCGGTGCAAACTGCGACAGTCCCAGCAGCAGCAGAAACAGAAACACAAACACCTTGTGCTGCTGTGCAAACGCCGACGCCTGCGCAAACACGTAGTCGCTCAGCTTAAAAAGCGACTCGTTGATCTTGCCTAATCCAAGAGCTTGTCCTCCATGCTGGTCTTTGGAAAACGAGCGCTCGTTGGCGTCCAAAGTGTCATCATCTTCATAATCGTCGCTTTCCCGAGTCAGTGCGTTTTTTGTTGTTGTTGTCGTCAAACAGCGAGCCGTCGCTGTCGAAAATATCCTTGACCTTGTACGACAACCTAGAGATTAGATTTGATTGATCACTAGGCGGTTGCATTATTCTTTTTTTCTTCTTTTTGTTTAGTTCTTCTTTTTTTCAAACACAGTATCCAGTTGCAGTGCAGGTAGAGGCCATACAAGCAGAGAGACGACAGGCTACCTTGAAGAAACAGGTGTAAAGATAGGAGAAGAGGAAAAAAAGAGAGAGAGAGAGAAAAGGGAGAAGGGAAAAGAAAAATTAATTGATAAAAAGAGGCGGTCAGAATGCAGTATTTTTGTACACCTACACAAGTATCATGTAGTGGATTTGTACATATTCATCACTTTTGTGATGTTGTTATTTATACACAACACACTTCTAGTGGTGGTCAATTTATGGCCTAGCTGCGAAAAAACCTACATTTTTGTACACATTACACTGGAATGGTTGTTTACGCTGGCCGGGTTATGCAATTTTACATTTCCCGACAAAGACAACGTTGCATATGTGGTGTGTACATCACATAAAAAGACATTCAACTTGTGACGAATGTGTACACAATGATAATATAATACACAAGAGGCGTAAGTATTGTATTACACAGCTGATGTCGCATCTTATGATAATTATCACACTGTTCAAGTCGTGTTTTGTTGAAGAAAAAAGTGTACAAGTGTGAGGATTTGAGTGGTCGAGTATGTGATGGCAACACCGGTGCTGTTGTTGTTATTGAAAAACATATTTACTACATTGCTTATGTTGTATGTCTTAAGCAGCCGTGCAATTCAATGTTCGCTTATTTCCCTGGACTAAAATGCAGCAGCAGCAGCAGTCACTGATTGAATACAAGCGATTGTTGATGCAGCCAAACACTGTATACACACAGCATAAGACAAGCAAGGCAAGGCTGATGCATGATGATAGTGGTCCCATTCAAACTAACGGTTTCATTTCTCAAATGTTTAAAGTGTAAAAAAGTGTGTTTTAAATAAAGAATGATAGAATATACAGTTTGTAGTGAAGTTTGGTAGATTTGTTTTTGCTGCTGCTACTACTCAGGCACTCAAGTGTGAATGTACAGTGTCGGGGAGGGTAGGCCGCCTGGTGCCATGTGATTGGTGGGAATGCGTAGTGGGTATTAACATAACATGGGCATGACTTGGATTGTATATAGATAAGATTACAGTGGATGATTTGTACACATTCAACAGAAAAACAAACAAGTTCAAATATTCAATGGGTGAATCCCATGAATGTAATTGTGGAGTGAACAGAGCCATAAGCATTGAGACCACTGTTTGCATCTCGGGCCAGTTGAATGTAGGCAGTAACAGGCGTGCTTTTGTAGATTTGTATGGTGGTTCTGTCCGTCTGTTTTGGGCAGGTGAGGAATTTCAAGTTTGTCTTTATTTGATTGGCTCATGTGGAATAGCAGTGCTTTTTTAAAAAAAGTACTGGCTTTTATGCTCAAAGAAGGATATCATTGCCTGTTTGGATGGAAATGGGCCATTGTAAAAGTTAGATTCGGTTGGGTGGATGAATGTGGTCCAGTGTCTTTTTAGTCTTTGAATGAGTTCGATTCATCGACTACACTATTATACACAAGATTGTTTTTCTATGTATGTTTTGCTTTGGAACTGGAAGAGATGATCATGGAAGTGAAAGTGGCGAAGATGATGGTAATGATAGTAGTAGAGGCAATTGCATATCTACAATGGCAGTGCTTCAAACGCATTTGATTCTGTTTTTCATTTTGCCTTATTGTAAAGAAGTCTGTTTCATGGACATGATCTCCCCACCAAAACTACTCGCCCGGGTTTCTTCTTGTGACACTGTACACATTTTCAGGGTCCAAAATGCCAAACTCCAATTGACTTTATCATCATCATCTTCTTCTTCTTATTCATCTTCTTCATTTCACTTTGTCCGGTGTTTTTTTACCAAACCATTTCTTTTTTTTATTAGCCCTCGCCCTCAACCGTTTTCAAACGACGCACGGCTCACACAAATGTACACACTCAGCTTTGTGTACAACTCGGCCGTTTTTTTTTTTTTATTTTTTATTTTTTTTCCCTCGAATTTTCACTCGTCGACAAAAACCCAACATTTCCCAATCAGGCAACACTGGAATTCTTTTTTCTCCTTAAAAAAAACAACCCCGGCCGAATCGGCCAATCAGAATCACACCATTTCATATAGTCACCTCGGGTCTCGACATCTTTTTACACTGTAAAAAACCAGAGACCGGCGGAAATGGGCGCGACGCTCTAAAGAGAAATAAAAGAAAAATAATTAAAAGGCCCTATCAACCCGATGCTAATTTGTGTGTATTGCCCCTGCCTATGAATACACACAAAATTTCACCGGTTTTTTTTTTTTTTTTTTTTTTTTTTGCTCGCGATTTGCTCCGTTCAAATGAAAACCTTCCCGGATTTGCTTCTAAAAACACTTGTTGTTTATAAATGAATAGAATTCCGCTTCTTTTTTCTCATCTTCTTCTCTTTTCTTGTCTGCTCTAGCCCATTCACACACAATAACCATAACCATCAACACACTCATTCGCCATGTCACTCACTCAAGTCCTCACACCCAGCGTCGGTTACTTTGATCCCGAGTCGGTGACCTCGTTCCTCAACAAACACTCAACCGACAATGCCAGAGCCCACACCGCTCCCATCACCGCTACAAAGCCAGAGCTCACCACTCCTGCCCCCGAAAGAGACCCTTCTATGGTCATCTACAACGACTTCACCCTGCCCTCAGCCACTAAGGAAAACACAATCACTGTCGGCGGCAGAAAATCAGCGTTGGCCGTTGTCCAGTCCAAATTCGTCGCACAAACTTTACAATCCTGCAACGAAACCACCAGTTTCCCCGTTGTCGCTCTTTCCACTCTTGGCGACAAGGTTCTTTCCAAACCGCTGTACTCGTTTGGCGGCAAGAGTCTCTGGACCAAAGAGCTCGAGGTCCTGCTCATGCACGATGTTGAAGGATGCCCCAAACTCGACATTATTGTCCACTCTCTAAAAGACATGCCCACCACTCTCCCCGAAGGTTTTATGCTGGGCGCCATCACTGAGCGCGAAGACCCCAGAGACGCGATCGTCATGAAGGCCGGCTCGCCACACAAGACTCTGCACGACCTGCCCGCCGGCGCCATTGTCGGCACTTCTTCTATCCGCCGCTCTGCGCAGCTCAAGAGAAATTTTCCAAACCTTAAATTCGAGTCTGTGCGAGGCAATGTGCAAACGCGATTGGCCAAGCTGGACGACAAGAACGGCAAATTCGCATGCATTATTCTGGCGGTTGCCGGACTCAAACGCGTTGGCTTGGGACACAGAGTCACAAGCGCTATTGACGCCCCGGATATGTACTACGCCGTGGGCCAGGGCGCGCTGGGCATTGAGATCAGAAGCAACGATGCTAGAATGAAAAAAGTGCTTGCCAAAGTCAACCATCAAGACTCATACTTCAAGTGCTTGACTGAGCGTGCTCTCATGCGCACTCTGGAGGGCGGCTGCTCCGTCCCCATTGGCGTCAAGACCACTTTGGAAAACGAAATGATGACCTTCACTGGGCTCGTTGTCTCGGTTGACGGCTCAGAAGCCGTTGAAGACACAATCACTCAAAAGGTCACTTCTGCCGAAGAAGCCGAAGCACTCGGGGTTCTAATGGCCGACAAGCTGATTGCCAAGGGCGCCAAAAAGATTCTGGACGCTATTCATCTCGAAGCTGTCCATTAAAACCGCTCTTCTGGCTTGTTCTTCTGCATTTCCTTTTTTTTCATGAACCCTTTTTTGCATTTTTCTTTTCCACCCCACAATCTCTTTGGTTTTTGTCCCTGGAGTTTATCTATATTTATTTGTACATAGTTGTTTTACAGTTTTGCAATACATGATGCATTTGCTTTTTTATTTTTTGTGGGGGGAAGAGTGTCGGCGGTTACGATTTTGGTGATTTTGGACAATCGGATTGTTATAATGAAAATAGGCGGATTTGATTGGCTGGTTACGTAGATTAAGTTGGATTCTGGTTGGACGAATACAAGATCAAAGCAAGAAAAATTAAATCACGTGATATAGTTGAAAGATGTTCATTTCTGAATGCACTGAAACCGACTTACTGAAACACTTTCCACGGGGAAACAATTTATCAATCTCTGTGAGATGTAAGGCAGATGAATTAAATACATATCCTGTTGTGTCTGTTTTATGTTGTGTATATAGTGATTAGGAATTTGAAGGTATATTATCGAGTCTTGTGGACAACACAACGGAGTGTACACCAGCATAGATGCGTTTTGGGTCATTGGAGGTTGACGAGCGAGGTGACTGGATGGTGTTTTTTGAGATAGGCTGGTTGGATTTTAACGGCGTGTGTACTACGGAGATATAAACCAAGAGGTGGCAGATTTGTACACTACGCGGTCACTTGTAGGACAGTATGTGGATGATGGCATAATGTCCGAATTTGGACCTTGTTCCTGTGGGCCAAAAAGTATGTAGTCTATAGAATCTATTGTATTGTAGTTCGTTATTACAACTAAACGAGTCGAGACTGGACACTTTGTGATTCTGGTTGGCATTTGGTACAGTACGGAATTGAAATTGATTTGATGCGATTACAGAACGGTATGGTTTTTGACAAGGTTTGTGTTTGATTCCTACCAAAAATAAATTCGGGTGTACATTGCAATGCACGGCTTTGCCGAAAAAAAAATCATCATGCTTGAGTTGTGAAAACTGTTTTTTTGGTACACCTGGGCCAGGAGGATGTTGAGATTATAACTAGACTCAATTGTGTCAAGGTGTGTCTTTAAATGTGTATCGGTTCTTTGTGGTGGATGAAACAAAGTGACCAGATGTGTTCCCAAAAGATTGATCAAGTTTGACTCAAGGCACTGTGGAACTCGAAATGGAGCAGATTCCCACTATAAATGATCACTGTACGTTTCCGACAACAGTTTGTGAGCAATCTCATACATCAAGCTGGTGTACATCAACAGTATTGTAATTCATTGGCAATTACAAATCAAGGTAATCATCTCAGAAACCTGGTGCCTGACAGTGAGGGATTTGGGTTGTGGTTATGTATGATTTGAACGATGTCGTTTTGGGAAGAAGACTGCTTTGACAAGTGAAGTCATGTCTACAGGGTGTACTAGATTTGGTGGATTCTTCAGCTTGATTTACAAGAACCGTGTGGGTGCCTGAACTTGGATAGTGTTGAAGCAACATATATACTTGACTGAACCAGGTTATATCTTTTAATGTACATCGGTCATTGATAGGCGAGTTCGGAGTTGTATTATTTGGAAAATAGAGCCATGTTTACAATCCGTACTAGTTTTGATGGATTCTTCAGCTTGATCTACGAGAACCGTGTGGATGCTTGGACTTGCAAAGTGTTGAAATAACGTATAGAGTCGATGTTGTGAATTTCGGGGACTGGACGTGAGATTCGTGATACAGATCAAGCAATGGTCCTGATTATCTTGAAGAAAAAATCAAGTCCAACACTCGGACAAAACTACAAGTAGACTTGACAGAATGTGCCTGTTGTTTTGCAGTATTTAGTGTTCTGTATCATCACTTGTTCATTTTTTCGGCATGTTTTGACTTTGCAAAGCACCGTCCACATATCCTTAATACCCGTAATTACCATTTTACCCTTGTTATATCACCTCCAAACTTCATCTCTTCCATTGATTTCTGTTCGTGATCTTGGTTTGAAAAAAAGTGTGTATCAACTCTACAGGTTCCCAAAAAGGTTATGTGCCGTCACACCATTTTTCATTCCAATATTTACCAGACTGATGATTACACTTATAAATCTAGCCATCTCTTGTCCCAAACAAGTAACCAATGCAAACAATTTCAAAACATACCATCTACCCCTACCCACGTCGACCTCGCGCGCACCGCTGCTCCCCCCTTCCCCCTTCAACCTCCCTGACAGAAAAAAAAACGGGTTACCCGCATACTCGAGGTTTTTGGAAAGATTTTTTGACTGTTTTTCTCGCCCTCTCTGAAAAATACCAAAAAGTCACCACCACCACACGCAACAACGAAAAGAGTATGTATTTTTTTTTTTTTGACTGGGGATTTTTTTTTTTGTCTCTGGGTAGAGGTGGTTGAAGTCGGTGGAAGAATGTGTCGAGAATGCGAAATGAATGAAGAAAGGGTACGACGATGGGCAAGAGATTTGGATCTTGGAAGAAGCTGGAGGATGGTCGGTTGATGTGTTCATCACGGTTAATGGAGAGTTACGCTTTGGAAGATGGATACATACGACTTGAGAATATCGACAATTTGAAATCTACTATATGACGAAAGATTCAAATACAACATATGGCATCACGATAACATGATAAACACACAACAACTACCTGTAATCTCGTTGACAATCCCTGATTCAATACTCAAACATTGACACCATCTCTTCACACCCCCCCCCCCCCCCCCCCCCCCCCCCCCCACTGTATACATGACAATCACTAACACAAACTCTAGTGGGTCGTCTCAATGAATACCAAATTATTGGCCGTCGTCTCCCTAGCGAGAACGACGCTGAGCCCAAGCTCTACCGTATGAGAATCTTTGCTCCCAACACTGTCGTTGCCAAGTCCAGATTCTGGTACTTCTTGACCAAGCTCAGAAGAGTCAAGAAGGCTGCCGGTGAGATTGTTTCCGTCAACCAAATCCACGAGAAGAGACCTACCAAGGTCAAGAACTTTGGTATCTGGATCCGTTACGACTCTCGTTCTGGTACCCACAACATGTACAAGGAGTACCGTGAGCTGTCCCGTGCCGACGCCGTCGAGACTCTTTACCAAGACATGGCTGCCCGTCACAGATCTAGATTCAGATCTATTCACATTCTCAAGGTCGTTGAGCTTGAGAAGACTGAGGATGTCAAGCGTCAATACATCAAGCAATTGACTGTCAAGGGCCTCAAGTTCCCCCTTCCCCACCGCATTCAAAAGTACACCAACACCTTCCTTCCTTCAAGACCCTCTACTTTCTACTAGACAAAGTTATGTATATTTTTTTATAAAATAAAAATGTTGACTAGTACTGATAACAATCTTTGTGGACGTTCATTTGTAAATCATACTTTATGGGGATTTTTCTCAAGTTCAAAGGTTCAAGAACTTGGAGTATAATGTATTTGCTTTAAGACCTGTCACATATGCCTTATTGGGTTGAGATTCGACTGGGTAGACAGGCCAGTCTAAACCCACGCTCCAATATTTGTCGAAAAAGTTTTTGAAAAGACTCGGATTTGTGGGCAGACGCGTTTTCTTGCTGGAAAAAGAATGAATGAGTTTGTGTATCGTAGACGTGTATTTTTGTAGATGTCTTTGCGTCTGTGTCTGATACAATGAGCAATTGTATAGTTTTGGTCGATTATTGTGAGGCTGTTTTTCGGCCTTGGTCTTGGAGAACGGTAATTAAAGGGTCTTTTCTGGGACTGTACGCATATTATGAACTGCGATCAATCCTCAGATCATCATCAACGTCGCTTGATTCAATAAAGATTGACATTCGTGTTGACTGACGAGCTTTTGGCTCGATTAGAGAGCTGTTCTGTAATTCTGTACCTGCATTTGATGCACGTTTGGCCACTTTTGCTAAATATGTTTTTACAAGTGTTACAAGATCATAATACATAGATCTGTACGAATTCAAATACTACTTTCATTGAACGCTTGTCGCTCATAGTTTTGTTGTTTATGAATATGATACAAAATCCAGGGTTTGTTTGCTTATAGAAACACACACTTTTGAATGGGGTTGGCACAAGATACACAATTGATAAATGACAACAAAGTAACAAAATGAAAACACTGTTGTAATATCAATAGGTCTACCGGGATGTCTGCTATACATAAACAGACCTGTCGCTGACTACCTGTTGCACAAAAATATTTATAGCTTTTGGTAGGGTTTAACTACTCTGGTTCAAGTTCATAGAAATAACTCACATTTGGGTGATCTATACACTTGGTCTTTCCAGAATGATAGCGAAAGTGCTTTGTGTTGATTCTATTTTTTGAATCCGGGAACAGAAATCAGGCGCGTATAATGCGTTTATAGTTTTTTTCGGATCCAGGAACGAAAACATTAGGTGCGTTTAATGCTATTATAGTTTTCCGGATCCAGGAACACCAAAAATATCGGCTGTTTGAATGCTGTATTACGGTTCTTTGTAAAGAAAGGGAATTACGATGATTCATTTGATAGAAAACATGATTTTACTTTATTGTAAAATTATAAGAATAGAAATTAGTGCTTTCTTTCAAGTTCTTTATGGTATACAATTTCTGGATATAGTTTTGCAGGTCGGCGAGCCAGAGACACATGTGTGTACAAATTCAAAGTGTCGGAACTGGTGATAGAATAATTGCAATTGATAATATTAGTAGGTTGAATTTTTGTAGATTAAATGGATATTAGATGAAACTCAGTTTCTCATGACATGTTGCGCTTGGAGCCGATGTTTTGTAGTGCCACACGCCAATTTCTCTTTTACTTCTAATCTGTGTTGGACATTGTGCAATTTTCGTTCTTCAACAAGTATTTATAAATGTATCCAGGACCCAGAACAAATACACATTTTGGACACTCGGCATTGTTCAGATTCGAGGTCCTGGAAACATTTCCTTTGATACAAGAATCCAGTATTTGTATTGCCCAGATATCGAATACATCCAAGTCAAGCAGTATCGTACATCAACGCAAGGCACAGTGTCTCATATTCTTAGGTGGGGCCCCTTATCACATACGCTTTCGAATTCGTAGTTATCTAACTCTGTCATCAGTTGGATGATTTTAATTTGAAAACAACATCAAGTTTATAGAAAAAATGTTGAGCTGATTCTTTTACCTTTGTATATCTTTTAATTCTTGAATAATAGTCATTAAAATTTGAATGCACCATTTACTTCTATAATCTTTGTATTGAACGACTTTACTTCATGCATTTGCACAATCTCGCTTAAGCCATTGTCTCATTTGCTTGAATTTAATTCAGTATGCAAAGCCCTCAAGTTCAATCCTTCCAAAGTCTCACCTAGTATTGCAAATGAGCTAGTTTATACTTGTCATTGACTTCATCTGTCGTTCGTTTTATCAGCAGGGGTTTGTATTTGCTCAGCGCCGAGTTCGAAAAGCCGATATTAGAATCATGCCTACTGTATTAGCGAAAATGAAGCAGGTCCACCGAACACATGTGCAGATGTTTGCAAACTCAAACGTTGCATTGAACTTGATCCTAATCGATGTGTATGTTTGCACAGGGTTGCAGTTATCACAGTACAAAATGGTCATCTAAAGTGGTTGATTTTCTCAAGTCAATACCAGTTCTGATCACTTTCCTCAAGCCTTGACTTATGGAAGTGTATCACTGCTAAGACTGTCAGTTGCTTTAGATGCAAATTTTTATATTATACTTGTCTCGTTGACAGTCGCGCTCTCGCTGCGTAAAGCATCAATCACGATAAAGCTCAAGTTTTTATGAGTTGAAGGCGTACTGGACTTGGTATACGAAACTGTGTTTCAAAAGCCGTTAAGTAAACAAATACGAGCAGAGGAAAAGATCGCTTTAAATACACGCCTCAGGGTCGCGCAATGTGGTGTTTCGGGCCATGGATTGGCTATCCACCAAACAGGTGAAACTTCTGATGGCTGTCATCAGTCCAGTCGCCGGTGCTTTGTTTTATGATAATATTATCTATGATATTTTGTCTCTGAATTCAAGTGGAGAAACCGATTTTATTCTCCATGTGTTGAACTCTGATAGTAACAAGCTTGATACATTGTATCATGCTGAATCGTTTTCTCCACGTATCGCCCAACTCCAATAGAAAAATATAAAAAAAGAAACCTTGTTTGTATTTCAGTTATAGGCTATTTTTTAATTGCCCTGATAAAAAAATATCCAGTTTACCCAAATATCGTTCTTTTTGTGTATTTTTCTTTGAAATATTTTGACTCCTTCTCCCCTTTGTTTCTTTCTCTTTTTTTACCCTAAAAAAACAAATCCTCGAGCTGCAATTCACACCATCTCGTCGCCACTGCCACCAAGTTCCTCTTGAATCAGTGCCGTGATTCCGTGACTTTGATCGTATTTCTCGTTCACCAACCAATCTTATCAGCACATTTTTACCATGCCTGCACCTCTATCCTATAGGGTGCGCAAGTATCGTTACCAGCTGGTATTCGTCTTTGTGTTCTTGGTTCTCATTTATCAATATCATCACAGCTCTTCGACACCTACACCTGCGCCTATTCCTTTGGACAAGTCCAAATCAAATACCGAAGACAGCATTCCAAAACACCACGCTGGCACCGAAGATCTTGAGCCTCCTTCTCCAATCGAAAAAAACAACGTCGCCAAGCCTGTCGTCAATGTTGATGTTCCCAAATCTAAAGCAGACATTCCCATCAAAAACCAAAAGTCTGAAAAGGAACATTCTGCAAAACAACAATCTGAAGATTCGCCTTCCAAGGGCACTCATGCAGCACTTAAAGACGAGGAAGTGCCAAGCAAGAACAACAAGATTGTGAATGAAGCAAAAAAACCCGGAGCTGGCTCTGATTCTCAACATGCTGTTCCAGGTGGTCCTGGAGTAAAAGAAGGCATGCCTCCTGCTCCCGCAAAAGGAGATACTCCATCGAAGAAAGTCTCCGGTACGTCTAACGGTGCTGCTCCCAAAGTTCCTTCAGATAACACCGATGTTAATGCAGACAACATCAGTCCTTCCTTTAAATCTAAAATCGACTCTACTTCCGAATCTTTTACAGACGTCGTGGCTCCAAAAGCAGACGATTACGACACTCTGGAGATCGTCCCTCGTGTTGGCGCTGATCCAAAACTCAAGTCGGCCGGTTCTGCTCCAACTGCTCTTCCACAAGCTTCGCCACTTCCTAGACCTCGCAAGTATCCAGTTGATTCCGTTAAAAAACTTCCTCAAGGCAGTGGCTCTCTTATTCCTCAAATTCAGGCCGAGAGCTTCGATTCCGAAACTGACAGTCAGCGTGAAGTCCGTCTTGGACGTCTCGAAGCAATCAAGGAGGCATTTTTGGTTTCTTGGAATCAATACAAGAAGTTTGCTTGGGGCAAAGACGAAATCAAACCTATTACTCAAGTTGGTATGAACAATTACGTTGGTTGGGCTGCTACTTTGGTTGACTCTCTTGATACCCTTCTTATTATGGGATTGGATGAGGAATTCCAAGAAGCTGTTGAGTACGTTGAGACCATTGATTTTACATCTACCTTTAGAGATGATATTCCATTATTTGAGACTGTTATTCGATACCTCGGTGGTCTCTTGTCTGCTTACGATTTGTCCAAGGCCTCTCACCCCATTTTGCTTCAAAAGGCTACTGAGCTTGGTGACAACCTTATTGGTGCCTTTGATACTCCAAACCACATGCCTAGAGTTAGCTTCCTATGGTCAAACGCTGATTCAGACAAGAAATACCGTGCAAGTGCCAAATCTGCCAACTCCGAAATTGGATCTCTTTCTCTTGAATTCACTCGTTTGGCCCAGCTCACTGGCAACAATACATACTACGATGCTATTGATAGAATCACCGACGCTCTCATCACCCTTTCAAAGAAGTCCAAGATTCCATACTTGCTGCCCTCTTTTCTCGATGCTTCTGGCTGTGACATCACTCCTTTGGCTAAAAACTCTGTTAAAAAAGACACATCCAAGTCCGCCGCTGCTGATGATTCTGATACAGTTGAGCTAAGTAACACTGAAGAAAGAATTGCCGCTAACATTAAAAACCAAGCGGATGAACTGAAGAAACTTTCTGATTCTCAATTGGATGCGGACAAACCTGCTGCCAAGCAACGAAGTTCCAGGGATCCTTTCGCCATGTTCAGTGAAGAAGATATTGGTTCTCTTGTCAAGGTCAAAAAGGGTTCTGATATTGCTGTTAAAGAAGCTGCCAAACGTATCAACAGACAGATCAAAAAGAACAAGGGTTTGTCTAAGCGTGAATTTGTGGAATCCGAGCTGGATACTGAATCTGAGGCTGCTATTGAAGCCCCTGAAGAACAAGCCGTTTTTACTGAAGAGGATAATGTCGCTGACGCCTCTGGTAAAAAGTTTGCTCGTGCTTACATTCCAACAAAGAAAGAGCTACTGGACGATACCGAAGACTCTTTGGATACAGAGACCAAACAAGGCTCAACGGTCAATAGCAAGGGCTCTGCAACTAAGGGTACTAAACAAGATTCGCTGGGCAGTTCAAAGAGCTCTCTTCAGGACGACATCAAACAAGAGTCTTTGGACGACACCAAGAGTTCCTCGAGCAAGGGTGTCAAGCAAGATTCTTTGGGCAGCTCCAAAAGTTCTATAGAAGACGATATCAAACAGGAATATTTGGACGAAACCGAAATTCCTTTGAAAAAGAGTGCTAAGCAAGATTTTTTGGATGACACTAAGAACTCTTTGGATAAAGATGTCAAACAAGTCGCTAATTCTCCTAAGAAATTTGCAGACGACGATGACTTTGCATCCACTACTTTTGTACAAAAGGCAAGCCCTACCGCAAAGATTCTAAGTTCCTCTAAACCAAGTGCCAATTATGGTGATGCTGACGCAATTGCTACTGCCGTTTCTTCTGGTGGTGCTTCTGCTGCTGCAAAATCAGTTCCTGTGGCTTCTGGTTCTGCTGTTCCCAAAGCTTCTACTCCTAGAGTTTCTCAATCAAATATTGTTATTCAAGAAGCCACTAAAAATAGTAGGGCATCTCTTGCACAATGCAACCCGCAAGACCCTCTAGTTGCATATTTTGGTGAGTTTATAGTTTTTATTCCTTTTGTTTGCGATTTCATGACTAACCAAAATTTTAGATGATGCCGAAGATCCTTTGACATACACTGCAGGTGGTTTGGTTGACAGTACATATGAGTATTACGGAAAAGAGTATTTGCTTCTCAATGGTGGTGAACCCAAGTACAAGGATCTTTACACCAATTCGGTTGATGCTATCAATGATAATCTTATTTTCAAGCCCATGGTTGAAGGTGATCCTGATATTTTGTTTGTTGGCAACTTGATCCAGAGAACTCCTAGTTTACTTCAAGAAGACAATGAAATGAGCCACTTGGCTTGTTACATTGGTGGTATGTACGCACTTGGTGGTAAATTGTTTAACCGTCCACAAGATCTGGAGGTAGCTGCCAAGTTGACTGAAGGATGTGTTTGGGCCTATAACAGTACCAGAAGCGGCGTCATGCCTGAGAACTTCCATGTCAGAAGATGTCCTAGTGATGGTTCCTCTTGCCACTTTGACTTTGACACTATTGAAGAACAAGATGCTACCAGAACGGCTGAAAGAAGAAGCCAACTGATTTCTCAGGATGTTGATCTTGGCAAATATCAACCTACTACACAAGAGATGCCAAGTACAGAGATCATTCCTGATGGAAGAGGTGGATCCAGATGGCCAGTTAGTGGCTACTATGATATGCCCAGATCGTTTTTGAGAATGCAAGCTTCTTACATTCTTCGTCCCGAAGCTATCGAGTCTGTTTTCTACATGTATCGTGTTTCTGGTGATAGATCATGGCAAGAAAAGGGATGGAACATGTTTGATTCCATCCTCAAGCTTACCAAATACGAGG
The DNA here is from genome assembly GCA_022457085.1 of Saccharomycotina sp. CBS 16003. Classification (NCBI taxonomy): domain Eukaryota; kingdom Fungi; phylum Ascomycota; species Saccharomycotina sp. CBS 16003. The sequence goes on along the minus strand of JAJNCF010000013.1, from coordinate 1,828,915 downwards.
AGGGTGGTAACCTTATGGGTTACACTGCTGTCGAAGATGTGTCCGATGATAGAGGCAGCTTTTCCAATCTTCGTAATGATGCAGAAAGTTTCTGGATGGGCGAAACTTTGAAGTATGCATATCTTCTTCAAGCTGAGCCCGAAGATATCAACCTTGATAAATTTGTGTTCAACACTGAAGCCCATCCTATTAGACGACCCAACTGATAAATTTATGTTGATCATTGTATTGTGTTTCTTCTCATGTCATCTATTATTCTTTCCCTGTTATATATAAAATTTTTATGTGTACTATATCTTGAATTAACATCTTTTTTTTGAAAATTATGTGATGTACCAGTATTGCAAGAGCATAATATTCGGGTTTTCATTGATGCTACACATTTCGCCTTGTTGCGAGATACAACTAAGCGAGCCAATTTGTTTTCGATCATCTGAAAATGGCTAAGATCTGAAAAACACAATCCGCATAATCTGGTTATAACATAACGACTAAATCCTCATAAGCGTGTATTAGTCGTAAAAATGTAATTGTATTTAATTCATCTTCATAACAAATCTTTTAAGCCACTGGCAGTTACATTTATTAATTACAATCATCATTATAAATACATCATTTACGAATCACCAAATTGTTTTTTCAATTCCAACGGCGGCGTTGGTGTAACTTTCGTAATCGCTGGTTCGTCATCATCTTCATCATTATGGTCTTGTAGCGATTCGGAGTCAGAGCTGGAAATGGATTCTGGTTCAGCTGCAGAGTTTCGGGTCTGACCACGCGGAGTTGTGGGTGATCCTATGAAGTTTCCTTTCCTTGTAAGCAGCGGGCTCGACCGGAGTTTTGGTGTAGTTGTTATCGAGTTTACAGAATCGGGACTTTGCATTGGGTTGGAAGAACCAGCTGCTGGGTGGTCAGTTAGAGCAACGGGTGCATGGGGCTGTTGGCGTGGCCCTCGGACTTTTGAAACGCCGGGATCCAAACGTCCCGCACTGGATCTTTGAAGATTACCGCGGTACAATGGTGTATCAAATGAAGACTGTTGTTTGGGAGTAGTCGGTTCAGGTGTGGGCGCATTAGTAGACTGAGTTTGGGAAGATGAACTGTGTGCGGATAGAACTCTTGCGGGTGAAGCTCCTGTATCCTGAACTTGTACTGATGAGATCTTTGAAGGCTGGTTATGTGGAGATAAGACCCGCGCGGACTGTGGGTTATTAGTCGGGGTTTGCATTTGTTGGCTTTCCCAATGCTGAACCGGGGTATGTTGCGACTGCTCGAATTGAAGTTCTGTAGGATCTGAAATTGCATGGAAGGACGGCGTTTTGGGTTCAAACATTGACAACAGGCCGAACTTAGCTGGCGAAATCTGTGGAGGTGTATGTAAGATAGCATCGTCAACGCCATCGTAATTCAGAGAAGACGCACGAGAGTCAGTAGAATCTATCGCAAAAAGTCGGCGCACATGTCTGAAAATTATCTTGCGATGCTCAATGAGATCTTTAGTTAATCGCTGAGGGTGCCGATCGCTTAGCGTGAGAGAAGTCTGGATCCGGGGTCTAAGAATACAAGGTCCTAATTCGGCATAGAGCAGCTCTTTTTCTTCGGCACTGGGGTTGCTAGACCTTATTACCAGATCCAAGTGTTTGGTCAGCAAATCCAGGACTGATATATGAGATGCTCTGACCTGACCCAAAGTTCCTTGAATCTGTCTTATTCTGGTAGGCAAATCAGCTCCATTTTCTGTATAAATTGTTTTTACCGCGTCGTAGTATGAATAAGGAACGACAGATGTGGGTAGCTCTCTAAGGTACAATTTGAACACACTCGCAATTAACAATGGCGGATACATGTTGAGTGTGAAGTCTTGAACTGGTTGGCCGTTGTTGAGTTCTTTGCGTAGTAAATGAACTTCGTGAAGATCGGCGTTTGTGGTCCAAATTTCCATGCGTTGATCGTTGTCTAACGCTCTGTAAGCCGTTTCCAAGTGTGAAAGAAGCGCTGTGATAATATAAGGCACATTGTTTCCATCACCTCGGCTACGCAGCTCCAGATCAATACCAAAAGTCCATCCCTCAGCTGGACTATAGTAGTTATCATAAACGGGTACGCGAGGTGCAAATCCTCCTGTTTTGTAAGTTTCCAAAAAGTATAAAATGTCGCGGTCAGGCACAACTGTCTCTTGATATAACAGGTACTTGTCAACTGAGGCTTGGATTGATGGGACAATGTTAGACAGGCTTGCCAGAAAATCGAGAATTACGTGTTTGATTGCTTTTAGTCGATCAACCTCGCATAGCTCCATGAAAGATACATGTTCGAAAATGGCTTCTTCCAAGTCGCACCTGGCGTCGTCTAAAACAATCACTGCTGATTTGTATTTCTCGTCTAGTTCTTTGACTTCTCGCTCTAACCGCTCAATGTTGGTTTCGTCTGGATGCGTGTTCGCAGAATTTGAAGAGTTGCCAAGGTAGCTGTTGATGTACTGGCTGACAAAAGTGTTTTCTCGAGACGCACCGGGGCGTGTAACACCGGCTTTTAGGAAAGCGCTCTTTTTGAATTGATAATTGTATGTTGTAGAATTGGCGAATTTGCTTCCAACTTGTCCTATAAGTCTCAAGAACCCGTGTGTGATTAGATCTTGGCCAAACTGCTCTGCAACCGCAACATTACCACTCGACACATAGTCAAGTAACCAATTGACGATATCGCATCCGTTAGCAACATTCTGATAAGTACCCATGATTGGAACTTTCACTTCTTTCAGTTGAATTCCGTTCAGCATCATCCGCAACAGCTCTCGAACCTGGCTTGAAGTGTAAATCACCTCGGCCAACTCAATTGGCTCATCATCTTCTTCGTCTTCGTCATACACTGGCTCCGGTTCCTTTGCTGGCTCTTTCTTTTCTTTCAGTTCTTCCTTCACAGTCGTTTTGTCAAATTCTTCCGTGAGCACCGCGACGTTTGCCTTTTCCGCCTCTTCGGCATCACGAGCTTCGTCCAATAGCCGGCATTTATTAAAATACTTTCTTTGCAACTTTTGTACCTCCGAGCCCTCCTTTTCGTAAACCTTTAAATTTTGCTTTAAGAAATCCGCGCTGCTGTCGACGCGTCCCTTGTGTGTATCCGCCCACTGCTTAAACGGCTCCAAGACCATGATACCGATATTTTCTGCGATCTGGATATGATGTTTTCCCTCTTCGGCCATCTCGCCTATTATGCCTTCGTAGGCTTTGCGTACTGTAGCGCCCTCGTCTCGATCAAACCCATCTCTTCGTGGCGCATATGTTTGCTTGATTTCCAAAAGCTTTGTTCCGTAAAGTGTTTCTGCCTCAGCTCTCGCCGCGACCATTGCCAAAAACTCATCGTTCTCGATACATCCCTGTCTTAGTTTCTCGAAAACAGTGGTTATGCCTGAATGTGAACAACATGGGTTAGTTCAATCCTTTCTCCTGTCCCACAACCTACAAAGATCAGAGCACAACGATGCTTGTGCAACTTTCGATCTTCCGAACTGTCTTTCTGACAGCTACTTACCTGTGCTATAATCAACAGACCAGAAGCTATCTGCAAATGACGGCATTGTTGTCCGTTACACACTCGTTTAATGATGTTATTGATCTAGGGGTTGTTCAAGTCCAGAAAATAGTGTTTTGTTATTGTTTTTGTTTTGATTTTGGTTTTTTCAGGCTGGGAGACCATCTATATACTCTGATAAACCTTTAGCAAGCGAATAATATTTTGATCGTCCATCAAGTTAATCTCTAAACCCCGGAACCGACAGCTGAAGTCATTGCTTCCCAAACTCAAATCTATATCACCTCAAATATTGCATACTTGTATTTTAGGCCTGTCATTGCGCTTATCAAAACATCCGGACAGAGACATAATTATGCGTAAGAGACAATATTCGATCTATTCTGTATAGCTACTCTGATTGAATAGCAGATGAAATAAATAATTACACATACATACAAAGCGTACTCTTTGACAAACAAAAAAATAAATAAGAGGTTTGCAATTGCCAATCACCTAGGCATCCTCAAAACCGACTTCTTCGAAACGTTTTGAACGAACCCACATTCTTTAGTGGGTCTTCGTCATCATTTGTCTCGTCCTCATCGTCGATCTCAGGTGTGTTGGGTCAGCCCACCCGTGCTTTCCAAAACGGATTGCTACTTGTTCCTACTCTCACCTGAGCATATTCGGTTCTACTTCTTCTTATAATAGGAGCGCTGGATTCTGCAAGTGATTTTGAATCTTTCCTAGGCCCAAACAATGCAACTGGCACATAGTCTTTAAAGGGATTTTCGCCGTTTGCAAATGGTCTAAATATCTTTTTACCCCGGAAGTTATGCCACATGCCTGGCACATCTTTAGTTGGTGGGTCATCCGCATACGGATGCGAAAGGTAGTCAAGTGAGTTGTTGATATCGACATCATCTATGATCTTGGGCCGTACTCGCGGCGGTGGAGGAGGATCGTGATACACGTTAAGCTTTGACGTTTCTGTAAACTTGCGAGGTCCTGAGACAATCGAGCTTTGTGTATGTTGTGATTTGTAAACATGAGAACTGGATGCAAATGAAGTTTTGATTTCTGGAGATCTGGGTGTTTTAGAGGCCGACAGAAACGAAGTATCGTATCTAGATGACGGAGTAAAAGATTGGATTGTATGATTCTTCCTGGGCGAGCGAGTTGGGAGCTCTGAATGCGATGATGATGCAAGAATAGGAGTAGTAAATGAATGAACTTTTGATTGTTTGTGCGCAGAATATGATGATATAGGTTGTGATGATGAAAACCGTTGTTGGGGTTCTTGGTGTTCAACGGCTGGATAAGACGATGGTGCAGGATGGTATTGACGCTTTTGAGATAAAGGGGGTGATATGGGTTCAATGGCCGATGCAAAACTGGATGTCACAAAACGTCTACTTGAAGAGTATAGTGACGTAGAATCAGAACTTCCCGGACAAGACGAGCTTTCTGTCGACCTCGAAGAAGTAGAGGCAGCTGCAGATTTTCTTGGTGAAGCGATATTTCTATTTCTATAATTTGAGAGAGACTCTCTGAGAGACAATGATTCTGAGTGCGATTCTAAAGAACTGGTCGAAGTTGCTGGTCTTGGCTCAATAGGTCCGATAGACACTGCTTTTCTACTGCTTTCTTGGTATATCGCTCGGACATTGGCGGGTTTCCTGTACAGCTCACTATCGACTATTCGTTTTTTAACTGGCGTTTCTTCTGGTGACATCTGCATTATTGCTCTTAATCGTTTTCTCGTATCCTCTTTCATCACCGCACGGATCCGCCTTCCAGACTCCGACTGCATTTGACTCGGATATATGTCGGGCTCATCAATTGGAGCAAACCTGGGTGTCGGCGGATTGGCCATCATATCTTTGAGCATAATTCTTTTTGGAGGAGTCCGAGGGGGCTCTTGCGATGGATAATACATGATACCTTATACTCTATCTCGTCCTTTTCTATCCATGTATTCTATATTTGTAACCCTCGATATGTGGTGCTAACGGCTTGTTCACGTACAAAACCGAGCCAAACAAGAATTGAACAAGTTGAAACGCTGCGAGATACAAAGATTCGGTAACGAGCGCTCAATTAAAAGAAGCGCCAAAGTAAACGATTGAAGCTCTTTGTGAGTTTCAAATGTCCGTTAGATGTGGGGTTATTCGGGCAGTCGCAGAGAGGTATACAGAATTATATGCGACAAAAAGTGAGAGAAAAATGCATGTATCTGGGGAAAAGAAGAAAACTTTTTGAAAGTTGTTATGTTTACCTTTGGCTGCAAGAGGATATCGGCAGACGCGGTCTAGGCCAATAGTGACGCGTTTCAAGCGTCATTCTGCGCAAAGCTTGAAACGCGAAAAACACACAACACTCAGACTAGTGTGAATTGTATGCTTATGTAATAATATTTATGCTTTAAAGTCTGTGCTTTATAGCTTATACCTTGTGACTCGTTTTTTCAAAGAATGTAGTATTTGCAAGCAATAAGAAAGAAGCAGAAATTTTAAATACAATTCAATGCTAACGGAGAACTACGAAGCGAAGCAATAAATACATGGCTAATCTGCCGGCATTAGTAGAGCCAATCAAAGAATCACTTTGAGAGGCACACGATGATGGCTATGTTGTTGTTTTGAGTATCTGGTTTTCATGCTTTGTTGTTTTGCGCCGGTTTCCGAGTGGCTCGGCCGCCGTTATTGGTCTTCTGACCACTTGAACTGCTGCTTCTCATCCATGGCACCAATCGCTGCTTTATACACATTAATATTTGTATCTTTTGGTGATTGGTAACGACCTTTTTATGTTGCAAAAAACAGCCATACTTCTTATCAACGCCGTCTTGATCGCGCTTCAATCTCGCTTTTGATAAAATGCTATCGATTCCTGCAAGATAACCCTGTTTGCGCTTAATACCAAGACTACAATGAAGCATAAGCTCTAAGGCTAATGTAATGGCCAACACGGCTGTGCGCAAAGACAACGACGACGGTCCGCACGTAGTCTTCCCGAGCCGACGACACAACAACGCAAGTGTAGCGAGAAACCAAAGAAAAAAGAACTTTTCCCAGATAGGCGGGGTGCCGCCTCGAGGGATGGACTTGCCAGCACATTGTACATGTCGTGGCACGTAACTGTTGTTGTTGCAAGTGCACAATAAAAGAAACAAGGAGTTTGTAATGCTTTCAGATTGTTGAAACTGGTCGTTACTACAACATGATGCTTGTAATGAAAGTATGTGTACACAACACAAAGACTGTTGTATCTGTAACTGCGAAACCGGTCACAACATAGTGCTCGTAATAAATAAGATAGTTTCAAGCCCAGTGTAATGCCAAATACATAATAGGCTCAAACTTCCTTCCCCCGAAACAAGCTCTGTCGTGGACCCTACCAACAACACGCCTTTCTCCATCATCATCACCCACCATTGCATACAATACCTTTTGCTATCAAATCAAATGCCCCACCAGCTCTTTCTGTTGAAGCCAATTTGTGCAATTGGAGTTGAATCAAGACAGTCTTCTTTCTTTCTTCTCCTTCTTCTAGCCAATTTCCCAAATAGGACAAGCCCACTAAGCACCCTGTCTACCCAACAACATTTTTTCTTGTCAACACTTTGGCTCATAGAAAAGAAAACCCTGCTTAGCTTCCTTTTCACATGTCAAACATGACATAAGCCGTACGCCTTACCTTACTTGCGTATTACAGCATTTACACACTATAGTCACATGACTTTGCCTCTGCGGAATAACCACAGCCCAATCCCAATCAAGCCCCCAGAGTTTCCCGGGCCTGTTATCGATCTATTGCGATTTTTCAAAATACTACAAAACTGCACATAAATCCTCCATTCTTTTCCTCGATTCTCTTTTCTTTCTATTTTTTTTATTTCTCCCTTTTTTTCGCATCATCAAGTTATACATACGGATCTTTAATTGCAAGATCAGTTTAATACTTACAAGACTGCATACACTTTTTTCGATTATTAGTGTTCTGCCAGCAGTCAACATTGTGACAGATCAGTGTCAATTATTTACAAAAAAACTCTACTACAAATTCAGTACAGAAGAAAATAGCCGTTTTCTGAGAAATCCTGTGAAGTTGATCAATTGCATATTATAATTGAGATCTGGACAGCATGAAGAATCAATCAAGACCAATTGTCAGTAGACGATCATCCTCGAGAAGAGGATCTTTCCTACTTGGACCCTCTGCAGCAGGACCTTTCAGCGAGCAGCCGCAACACCACTCTTCTGGTGGTGAAGAAGAACCTACCATCAAGCACATCAACTCATTCTTGGATAACAGACTGCCCAGCGAGTACTTCAAACAGGACGTGCTCCGACTCATCCACCAACTCAAAATCCCGAAATGGAAGTCTGTGGACGCAATGACCATGGCCAAGGATATCACCATCTCCAGAATCTCTGGTGCTTTAACTAACGCCGTGTACTGCGTTGCGCCTCCTCCTTATTTGAAGGACCTGATCAAGGCTGCGCACACTGCCAACATTATTGGAGGCGTCGATCAACTTACCGGAGCCCATGCCACGTCTCGGAAAAGTTATCACTACAAGATTCCCCCCAAGTTGTTGTTGAGAGTATACGGACCACAGGCGGAAAATCTTATTGACAGAGACGCTGAACTGGCCGTTTTGTCTAGGTTGTCGCTGAGAAAGATTGGACCAAAGCTGTTGGGAACCTTTGTCAATGGTAGATTTGAACAGTTTTTGAACGCTACGGCTTTGACCAAAGAAGATTTGAGAGATCCGGAGGTCAGTGCTCAGATCGCAAAGAGAATGAGAGAGCTGCATGACAACATTTCGCTTTTGCCGGAGGAAAGAGAAAAGGGGCCTTCTGTTTGGAAGAATCTCACAAGTTGGGCGGAACCGGCTAAGCAACGACTGGAAAATCTCGTTGCGACGAGAGAGCCGGATGCAGTCATGAGGATTCTGGGAGTGGAAAAAGTCGAAGAGTTCTTCGAGGCAATTGATAAGTACAAGGCATGGGTGTATCAGCAGGAACATTTGAATGACGAAACGGTCAAGAAGGAAATGGTATTTGCGCACAATGACGCGCAGTATGGTAATTTGCTGAGAGTTTTGCCGCCGCCTGGATCGCCGCTGCTGCAACCGCAGAACGAGCATCGACAAATTGTCGTCATTGACTTTGAATACTCTGGCGCCAATCCGCCCGGGTTCGACATTGCCAACCATTTCTGCGAATGGATGTCCGATTACCACGCCGAAGAGCGACCGTGGGAGATCCACACCGACAAGTACCCGACCAAGCCCGAGCAAATGAACTTGATTAACAGCTACGTTGAGCACGGCATGACGGTGATTGACGAGGACCAAATGGAGCAAGAAGCTGAGCTTCTGTGCCGCCATGTGCGCGAGTGGCGGCCAGCCGTCAATGCCCACTGGTGTGTCTGGGGAATTGTCCAGGCCACCGTTGAGGACGAGCCCCAAACCAATCTGCAAAAGGCAAACACCTTTTCAGAACAGTACAAGGTCCTCAAAACATCTACTGGCAGCGGTAACGGTAGCAGTGATGACGACGACGAGGAAATTGCAGAGGAAGTAGTTGAAGACGAACCCGACCTGTTTGATTACTTTGCCTATTCTGCCGAAAAGGCACAAGTCTTTTGGACTGATTTGGTTCAATTTGGAATCATTTCGGAAGAAGAGTATAAAGGTAGAATCAAACGAATCACTTCTTGATTTTGTCTCAAAGTGTGTAATGTTAGTCATGATGTGTATATAGACGAAAGAAAAGCTTCTCCGCAAAAAAAAAAGTATTATAATTAATCCAAAAAAGAAACGATAACATGTTTGAATCTGACTTGAAAAGATCTGTAGATTTCAATAAATACTTCCGAACGATCACTACTATTCACAATTATATTATATAACTTTGTATTATTATTTTGAAGTTTACACATTTGCGTTAGGAAAAAAGACGAGTATATGTTACAGAGTAGAAGAAGAAATCAGTTTTAGACCAAAAGCATCTTTCTGGGGTCCTCAATGAGCTCCTTAATAGTCTTCAAGAAAGTAACAGCCTCTCTACCGTCCAACAGTCTGTGGTCGTAAGTGAGAGCCAAGTACATCATGGGTCTGGCAACGACTTGTCCGTTCACAACAACAGCTCTCTCCTTGACACCGTGCAGACCAAGAACAGCGGTTTGGGGCATGTTGATGATGGGAGTTCCGTAAAGAGAACCGAAAACACCACCGTTGGAAATGGTGAAAGTACCACCAGCCATGTCTTCAAGAGTAAGCTTGTTGTCACGGGCCTTGGCACCAAGCTCGTTGATAGCCTTTTCAACACCCATGACGTCAAGAGACTCAGCGTTACGAATGACAGGGGTAACCAGACCCTTGGGAGTGGCAACAGCAATGGAAACATCGACGTAGTCCTTGTAGACAATAGTATCACCACCGTTAGGACCCTCAATTGATGCGTTGACAGAGGGAATGTCCTTCATGGCGAGAACGGCGGCCTTGGTGAAGGCACCCATGAAACCGAACTTGGTGCCGGTCTTCTTGAGGATCTCGTCCTTGTAAAGCTTTCTCATATCCATGAGAGCAGACATGTCAACCTCGTTGAAAGTGGTCAAAGAGGCAGCGGTGTTTTGAGATTCCTTAAGACGCTCGGCAATACGAAGTCTCATACGGTTCATCTTGACACGAGTCTCGCCTCTGCTTCCAGAAGCGGGAGCAGAAGACTCGGTGGCGGCAGCAGGCTTAGGGGCCTCCTTCTTGGGAGCAGCTTCCTTCTTAGGCTCTTCCTTCTTGGGGGCAGCTTCTTTCTTGGGCTCCTCCTTCTTGGGCTCTTCCTTCTTGGGTTCCTCCTTGGGAGTCTCCTTGGTGGGAGCGGCGGCACCCTCAGACTTGGCGGGGCCCTCACCGGGCTCAAGCTTGAACAAAGGTTGGCCAACCTCGACAGTATCTTCGGGGCTAGCAAGCAACTCAGTAATGGTACCGGCGAAGGGGGCGTTGACGGAAACGTCAATCTTATCAGTCTCAATAGTAGCGACTTCCTCGTCAAGCTCAACGAAATCACCGACCTCTAATAAACGGGGTTAATACTGTGAATAGCGGCAAGAATTGCATACACGCCACCAAATCAAGCTTTCCCTATTCATGTCTTCACATATGCCCGCAATTCAGTGATAACTTGATTGGGAGAAAAGCAACGGTGTGGGTTTTTGCAATCCGGCTTCGACGCAGAATGATACTTACGCTTCTCGAAACTCTTCAGAGTACCTTCAGTGATAGACTCGGCCATATCGGGGACCTTGACAGTCTCGGCTATAACCAGGTTAGCTAATGTAATGATACGAAACAAGGTGATTCAGTGGTAAACTTACCGTAACCTCTGATTTGGATGTGGGTGTTGTTGAGAGCCACAGAAGGTCTAAAAAAGCATCAACGTCAGAATTTCATGTTTTCAAAGCATACAACGGCTGTAAACCAAAGATCAGACAGCAGATAACTTCAGTGGCAGTGGAAGAAAGATCGTACCTCATTGACAGGACATTGACAGATTGTCTTTTACTGGCGACATGGATAGTGGAGATGTATCGTGGGGCGGCTTGGAAGGTGCGCGAAGCAGCCATCGAGCTTGCTCTTAGACCAGACTTTAAAGACTTTTGAACAGCGTTTCTAAGCATTGTGATGTGTGTGAAGATGCAAATGAGTATCAATCAGTCGATGCAGCGTGAAATCAGGATAATATATATAAAAATATCTGTTTAAACAAGCAAAGGCAAAAGGAAAAGAATATAAAAAGTCGACGACAACTAACGAAAAAAAAGACTTTTTTATACCCAGCACACTTGAAAGAGGGTGCGCACATAAATTGGCGGGGGGAAGGCAAGAATCACAGGTTGTGTATGGATTTGTGTACATATGCTGGCTGCTGTCTGCATAGGCTCACAAAAACGCGGGTTCTAGAAGCCATGGCTGGTCAATTTGTGCGAGGAAAAGGGAAGCTTGGTCCCATTTCGTGTGTACATAATGTGTATATACACTCAAATACGGCTGAAAACTACATGATCTGGCTTGCTGATGGCGTTGAATCTGATGGAGTTTGAAGCCATATTATGACAACGCGTTGGCCGAGATTCGAACCGTCGATTGAACTCATTTGCTAAATTGCCACCTTAATCATTACTGTATACATACATGGCATGGCCTGTGTGGCGGCACTGGTGATCTAGCATCATCTTCATCACATAGTGTCCATTGTGTGTATTTCAAACCCTTGCCCATACATGCTTTGTAGTTCAACGTTTTTCCAGGCACCTGCGAATTCTCGTGACGTGAGAGAAAGCTGTTAGATCTGATGTATCTGGGACACACTAAGAATATGCTCTATGGATGTATTCTTCCGATAGAAAAAAGTCAATAGCATACAGTAGAAGGCAAGGGCAGAATCCACGAAAACAACTGTTTCTCAAGACGAAGCAGTTCCAAAAAGACTCGGAACGGTGAACAGAGAGGCAGCAGACAACGACAATTGTGGTGGTCATTGGCGGGGTAGGTCCGGCAGATGGTCGGGTGTCTGTTCAGCCGTGTGATTTTTGATTTTTGTCGCAAGCGCAAAGTCTCAAAAGTCAAGATACAAAACTAACGATGGCACTCTTAGAATAGACGTTGATCGAAAGCATTTGAATCATCATGTTTCTGCTGTGACCTCGAGAGACATTAAGAGAAATCTGTTTGTTACACGATCGGAAAACCAGTGATAAATCCATATACTATCTCAAACACATTGAATAATGACAACAGCTAGCCAATTGACTACTAGAACACTCCTTCATCTGCAACATGCTCAAACTACTCATTCGTCACTCTTTCATAAACTCTTTACACTAGACCACGCCTTCCTCTCTCTCCACAATAATGTCTTCATTTTCTCTTCCCGTATATTGTTCTATTCGTGATTATCATACTAAAAGTAAGTATCATTTTTGTCATTGTATGCTTTGTTACTTTTGTTTTGTGAATAATAAAATTTCAAAATGCTGGTTTTCTTTCGGTTTTTTCTGTTTTGATTTCCAGATTAAATTCTGACTCCATGTTTGTGCTTTATTCTTTTCTATGAGTTGTTCGTACAAAGTGCGGCTGAGAGCTGACCTTTTGACTTGTAACTTTAGTTTTTAGGTGAATATGAATGAAGTGCTTCATGGCATATAGAGAACTCAATTTCAAGCAAGTGTCTTGTCACTAGACTACACTTTGAGGAGTGCTAAAGCAAATTTCATTGCAGAACTAGAAGCCCTATGAATGAAATAGTATGCTTTAAGAAAGCTGTCATGAAGTCATACTTGCAGTTCAGTACTACTTTTGTCTATCTTGAAAATTCGAACCTCTCTCGCGCAGAACATTCCCGGTACCATACATGAACAGACATTCTAGTAGATCAAAAGATTTAGAACCGGATGTAGCCTCTTTTTTCAGAAAAATAACACACTTCAAAAATGGATTAGAGAAACAAAGTGTACATCAACATATTTATTTTTGATTGTGAGAAACGCGCACATGTGATTCCTGCAGCTAAAGAATACTGAATACGGCAAGTCCATGCAGATCCGTCAGGTACGCGAGTTCTCGCAACTGACTTTAAAAGCACACGCATTTGAAAATACAAATCCACGAAACAAAAATTAGCACAGAATAGAACAGCTTACGCTCAATTCAACTTCTCTTACCTTTACAACGCAGTGGTCACCGTCATTTTCTACGAATGCAATAGGATAATGGGTGGCAAGGTCGCTACATCGTATATCCAGGGACTCAACATGTACACAGCCTCATCTCTCTTTCTCTTTGCCGAGATGAGTTCCAAAAGTTGGCGGCACCGCCCATTTACTGAATCAATGTGTACATGTAAAAGCGTTGAAAGCGCGTGGTGTACAATAGCGCTAGTTTTTGCCGTGTTTTCCTGTAATTATTTTAAGCAAAGCATTTCGGAACGGGTGTACAGGTTAGTATTCTCGTGTTCAAGTTTGTCCTTTTTACTTGGTGCCGACGAAAAGAGCTATAGCTTTGTAAATCCATTTCTGCAATGGTAATATTGGCTTCTTCATGATAATCAAACCCATCATATAACATTGATATTATATACGTGACGACAACTGTCAATCAGTAGCCCTGCTAGTGAAATAGGAATGTGATTAATAAGAATTGTATTTGCAGGTGACGTCTCACTTTTTGCGCTTTTCAAGAACCCCAAGCACTGTGAGGTTTGATCCAATCCTTGTTAACATATTTAGCGCTCTTAGATTACATTTGAATCACATGCGATTTGAACAGATGCTTTTAAAAATACTGACATCACGCAGCTTGATCCGGATCAGTTGCTACTTTTCAGACTTGAGTAAACGACTGCAAAACGTCGGCCCCCATGGTTTGGGGAAAGAGACGGTAGTGGACCAGAATAATCAACAACACAAACATAACAATTATCATGCGAACGGTGATCTTATCTGCTATACACATGGCTCTGATAAAAAGTGAGCGCGTCAGCTCCCAACAGTATAAGTACCGAATTATACTTGAAGAAAGATCAAACGTTGGGTTTTAATTGGTGACGGCATTAATAAAACCGTTCTAAACGAGGTTTACCCTTTCGCAAAACGATTTGAGAAAACGATGGAATTTCCGTTTTCTACTTCAAAAGCTGGTAAGAACTTGGCTGGCCCAGACAACACCTACACAAAAGTGAGAAACAGCGACGTAGAGAATTTCGCTAATGATAATGTATACACTTGTTGATACTACCGTCTTGCAGACCTTGTACGTTACTGTTTACAAAAGATTTTTTTTCGAAATCAAAGATTCCATCACCCGAATCACAGTCGAGTAGGGAGAATGAGTGAGTTTTTAAAACAGCTCAGAATCCTAGTTGGAACGCTTTTGTTTAGCTCTTCTCGAATTGCCGAACGCATTAGCAATAACCCCACAAATAGTCAGGGAAGAAGGCTAAGGATAAAACATTTAACAACTCACTTTTCTTTGATCCTACTGCCCTACAACGTCCTTCCGTAAATCTGGCGGTGTCAACTTATTTTTTGCAGTTTACTCATGTAAACCCCTGTAAATACCGCGCTCGCCATATCAGACCGGCGTGTTCAAAACAGCTCGATAGAAAGTATATTCGCTGACAAAAGAGGGACGCTGGATGTAGTAGCAAGTGTATAGCAAAGCCTCAGTAAAGACGACTTTACGCCCGATATTTGAGGCGAAAATAGTGGAGAGCTTGCCAGGCACATACGCCCAGTGCATACAACGAGTAGAATAGTGGTGGATAGGTGAAGATTCATGGTTTGGCTTTTTGAACCAGATTTTGAGCGTCAAGGCCAGGTTTGTTGCGCCGAAAATGTCAAGAAATAGTTTTCTGCATATACCGAGTGTATTCATACCGCTTGACAAAAAACAAGTCTCGATTTTAAAGATGTTGAACCACGGAGTTCACTCTCACGCACCAAAGGCTAGGCCAATATGTATAATTCAAGCACAATAATATTATCTTTCGAAATCCCCAATCCCAAAAAGCCGCGAAATCATACACAACAAGCGTCCTTTTTTGATTACGAACAAAACTTCAGTAACCTTTGAATCGGACATGTAAATATAAAACAAAAGTACACAAGACCCTTTTTATGTTTGTGGTTTTGGAACATGAAATATACAATCAAGCGATAATACGATTGATAGGTAAAAGTAAACAAAAGGTGGTATTGATGGTTTAATTATGAGGATTACTGAAATGTACAAGACACAATCAGATTAATTCATTGCTTAAAAAATTTTGCATATCAGCTCCGACACAAAATCAAAGCTACTACGTTTTTTGGGATAGTTGAAAGAACATGCATTGTTCAATGGCAGATATAGGTGGGAAAATCATAGTCAAAGACTGGGACGAAGGACCTGAAGGACAGAGATCTGGAAGTAAGTAGTTGAATAGGGTATACTGCATGACAGACTTGCCCATTGTGCACGCGCGGGGGATCTCGGTTTAGCGAGAATCCAGGCACAGTTCACTATCTTGATTTAAGCACCGGTCATTGCTTAAGTAGCCAGGTTCGTGTGTCCCCAAGCAACAGGATGATGATCGAGCTCAACGCTGCTCATTTTGGCGCCTTTGTATGGTCATGCTTCGCCGTGCCAGTCAGTCTCTTGCCGAGTCCCCATACTAAACCCACATTTGCCACTTTTTGGTAGCCAAACAGTCCAAGATACGAGTACCCAAAAGACGCAATCAGCTCTCAAGAGTCACTTCTTATTCTGGATCGCCAGGAATCAGAGACCCCAGACACTTACTTGCAAAGAAAAGTCTATGTGTATATGCAAGTCCCTAGTCAACCAACTTTGAAACACAAAAGTCACAAAAAAGGAAACGTGCTTTCTCCACACATTTCTTCTCCACTACACACTTCTCTCCGCTCATCCACCCCCCAACAACTCCCTCCATGCCAATCTCACCGTCTATGAAAAAGTCCAGTTTGTCACTGCGCGACAGCGACAGCAGCAAGTCCGATATTAACAGGAGTAGGAAATGGACTGTGTCGTTGTTGATTACTACGGTGGCTGCTGCGTTCTACGTGATTCTATTCGGGATCCCTGGCAACAGATTCCAAGCCTCGTCGAGTCCGGTACACTTCAAATCGCCAGCACTACCGCAACAGAACAACGACGGAAACAATCAACAACCTCTTGAACACGATCCAGAAACCGGCAGCAGGCAAGCCCAGCTTGCTCCAGAGCAGTTCAGCCTGTTCCGACACAGCGGCGGCATCGGGCCCTACGTCCAGTACCCCGGATTCGGCATCTCTTTACAAGCGCCACAGCAATGCCGCGTAGCCCAAGTCCACATGCTGGCAAGACACACTGAGCGGTACCCGACGGCCGGACTCACTTTGCACAAGACTATCAAGAAACTGCAGCGCAGAGGGGTCAAACTGACCGGCGAGCTGGAAAGGGCGTTGAAAGGGTACGAGTTTTTCGTTAGGAAAGAGGAGTGGTATGGGCAGCTGACGAGGACCGGGCCGTATAATGGGGTCAAAGAGGCTGAGGAGATGGGCCAGAGGTTTGCACGTCGGTACCCTGATCTTGTCAAGGAACTAGAGTCATCGTTGCTGTCGGAAGTAAATGGTACGGCGGAACTCCCGATATTCGCAGGGTCCTCTGCCAGAGTCGTCGAAACCGCACGCATGTTTGCACGCGGCTTCAGCAGCCAGTCACCACCTTCCGTCACCGCCAAAGTCATAGTCATTCCAGAAACCAAAGACTCTGGTGCAGACACACTAACGCCGGCCAAATCCTGCAGCGATGCCCTGACCGAGAAAAACAAAAAGTCGCTGAGGTACCGACACTTTTTCGCACAGTACTTTGCAGCAGCCCGGCATCGACTTCAATCGCAAATAGAGACAGGAGCGGGTGTGCGGTTGCTGATTTCAGATATCCAGAATCTGATTGAGATTTGTCATTTTGAGCAGACCGTTCAAGAAGGATCGAGGTTTTGCAAGTTGTTCACAGAGGATGAGGTGTCGGCGTACGGGTACACCCGGGCATTAAGGTACTACTATCGCAACGGTCCCGGTGCCGAGTTCTCGTCCAACATGGGCTCGCTCTACGCCAACGCCACGGCTACGTTGCTGAACCAAAGCGATCCAAGATCGCAGCAACTGCCGTTTTACTTGAGCTTTTCGCACGACACCGACATGAACTATTTCTACTCGCTGCTCGGCGTGTTCACCGGCGAAAGGGCGCTGGAGCACAGGTACATGGACCATTTGCATCCGTGGGTGTACGGGAGCCTGACGCCGATGGGCGGCAATATTGTGATTGAGAAGCTAGAATGCGAGCCGCAACAACACAGTATCAACGTCGATGCACTAGAAGACGCGGATTCATATAATGATTACGACGAGTCTACTGAGCCATTACCACCGCACGAAGACAGTTCATTCACAACATCCACCACAACCAAGGAAACCCAGTTCATCAGACTCGTTGTCAACGACGCAGTCGTCCCGATCCCAGACTGCCAGTCAGGGCCCGCACTCTCATGCCCACTACCACAGTTCCTCGCCCTCATTGCCGCCAAAGTCGACGCCGCGCCATACTCCATCTGCAAAATCGACCCCAAACTGCCGCAGCATATCGAGTTCTTCTGGAACTGGTCCAAGTACCAGGACGCAGAAACTGCCCAAGTCATTAATGATTGATATCTCAAAAATCAAAGGCGGGTTTCAGACATGTAGTTGAACAAATGTGTATTTCAAATCAAATAGAGCCGATTATTTCAAGTCTTTTAGAGCGCAGTTTCCCACTAATTCGAGTGTTTCCCTCTTCTTTCTTAAACAACACTTTGGTTTCTAACCTATCCTCTCAATCTTCCGCAGTACAGTTGCCTGACCTCATAGCAAACAGTGTGTACACAAAATACTTAGGTCTTCTTTTCCTCTTTTGGAGAGCATAACAAACATCACCCAACCCACGTAGAGTCATACTTGTGTGTATACACCTCACTCAACTGATGCAGATGGAACATGCTAGACTTCTTCTATTAAAAGCCTCGAGAACATTGCTGCCAACACAATCAAATCCCTCTTCATCAAACTCCTCGACAATCACCGTTCTCAACCGCCTTTGCTTTGAAAAAAAAAAAACGTTCTTCATCACCATTGGCGTACACTTTTTTTACCCCTCCAAAGACAATGCCCCACTTCATCCATCACACTTTTTAATTGGCTGCCTTTTTTTAAAAAGATCATTGCTTTATTAACATCATTTTATAGTCGTATATTTTATATAAATTTCATTAAACACGTTGCAGTAAAGTCATTAGAGTTGGCCAGCAGTGTTGAAGAAGTTCAAAGCCTCAGTGATACGAGCAGACATGGTCTTCTCACCTTCACGGACCCAGTTACGGGGGTCAAAGTACTTCTTGTTGGGCTTGTCGTCACCCTCGGGGTTACCGACTTGGCTCATAAGGTAGTCCTTGTTCTTAAGAACAAAGTCTCTGATACCAATGAGGTAGGCGTATTGGGTGTCGGTATCAATGTTGACCTTCACAACACCGTTTCTGATACCAGTCTCAAACTCCTCCTTGGAAGAACCGGATCCACCGTGGAAGACAAGGAAGAGAGGAGTGTCAAGCTCAGACTTGATTTGCTCCTTGGCGTACTCTTGGTGCTTACCGAGAAGCTCGGGTCTAAGCTTAACGTTACCGGGCTTGTAGACACCGTGGACGTTACCGAAGGCAGCGGCAATGGAGAAGTTGGGGGAGACGGGAGCAAGAGCCTCGTAGACAGCGAAGACCTCGTGGGGTTGAGTGTAAAGCTTCTCAGCATCGACACCAGAGTTGTCGACACCATCTTCCTCACCACCGGTGATACCAATCTCCATCTCGAGCCATTGGTTCATCTTGGCAGCACGCTCAAAGTACTTCTTGGTGATGGCAATGTTCTCCTCATGGGGCTCCTCAGACAAGTCAATCATGTGAGAAGAGAAAAGGGGCTCACCGTGCTCGGCAAAGTACTTCTCGTCAGCGTCGAGAAGACCGTCCAACCAAGGAAGAAGCTTGTGGGCACAGTGGTCAGTGTGGAGAATGACAGGGATTCCGTAAGTGGGAGCAATGGAACGGATGAAGTGAGCGGCAGCAATGGCACCGGCAATAGAAGCCTCTTGGTTCTTGTTGTTGACACCCTTACCGGCAAAGAAGGCGGAACCACCTTGGGAAGCTTGAAGAATGATGGGAGCCTTAGAGTCACGGGCAGCTTCCAAAGCAGCAATGGCGGTAGAAGAGGAAGTGACGTTAATGGCGGGGATGGCGAACTTGTGCTCTTGAGCGTAACGGAACAAGTTGCGGACATCGTCACCGACAATGACACCGGCCTTTCTGGAAAGAATATCAGTAATGGGCATTTTTCTGTAGGAGCTAGTTAGTCTACTGGTTCGGGAGAGGGATGATTTGAGCAATTGAGGCAGTGATGATTTAAACATACAATTAATTGAGGTTGATTGGTGTTTGAAAGTTGTTGTTGTTTGAAAGAGACTTCAAATGATGAGGAAAGAGAAAAAAAAAAAATCCTGGAAGGAAGAGGGAAGAAAGTCGGGTATTTATAGTTTTAAGAGAGAGAGAGAGGGGGGAGGAGATGTATTCAGTGGTTGGAGGAGGAGATTTCGAGTTTTCGGAGACGTGTTGTTGAGTGGTGTAATACTAATAATAATTAGACGTTTTGTATGGGCTGGGGGCGAGTGAATTGAACAGTCGGGTTTCTTTTGCAAATGATCTGCTTTTTCCGTTTTAGGTGTCACTTGTAGAATGTTGTGGTGAGTTGGGTGATGAGTGTAATAAAAAGAAAAGAAAGGACACCAAAAACTCAATACACACAAACAGCCGTGGCAACAACAACAACAACTGCTAATGCTACGGCTGGTGTCGTCGTCGTCGTCGTCGTCGTCGCCGTTGACGGTTGGAAAGCGCGTGTTTTTCTGATTGTCAGCTTATAATTTTTGTATGTATACGCATATAAACACACAAATGAGTGGGCTTATTATAATATGATTCTGACTGTCATGATTTTATGTGTGTACACACATGTGTGGTGTGGTTTTGTATCTGTCTGGACTGGATGATTGATTGCAAGTTGTACGGCAAGCGCGGGACTAGGAATCCTTCGTTTTTTGTTTTTTTTTTGGCTTTCTTTCCGCTTCTTCGAGCTATGACAACATTCGAGGTGTTGTTAATTGATAATTTCCATCACAAACACCATGTCATAACCTGATAAAAATATGACATGGTGTTTGTGATGAACATCGTCATCAACTAACAACACCACGTTTGTGTTGCTAAATACATGATACTTGTGACTTTACAGTGTTACACACAACATGTCATGAAAAAATATCCCGCACACATTAAAGTGTACCCACCACCACAAACACAACGTTGTTATTGTCAGCAATACACCACCACACAACTGTACTGTTGTTGTTGTCTTCGAAAATAGAAAACCGTTTTCCAAACCCTTCTTTTCGTTTCTCTCTCTCTCTCTAATTTCAGCCTTTCGTCCTTTTTTTTTTGTTTTCATTTTGTCTCGCTCGAGCCCTTTGGATCAATGAAAAACACGATAATTAACCGGTATTGTTTTTTTTTTTTTCATTTCTGAATTTTAAATGCCATGGACGATAAAGTTCGTGTGTGTAGTTTTCGTGGAGAAGGAAAAGGAAAAGGAGGAGGAGGAGTTCTGATTCAGACACAACGGGTTTTGGTGCTGTTGTTGTTTTAGAGTTCCATGGAAACCTCGCAAATTTCTATTTGGTTCCTCGGAGGAGTATTGGCTTTTAGTCAACTGTCATTGGATAGTCTTGATGAGGTAAGTGATGACGTAATAGTCATGTACATCATGCTTTGTCTAAGGACCATACAAAAGATGTAGATTAATTTCTCATTCTTGTATGAAACGTTTAAGCTATGTTTATGTACAGATCCAACTTCAAGTACCATTTTCTTTAAAAATGTTTGAACATCTGTGTTTTTGATGAAACTCAGAGTAATACCATGCTACTAAAACGACTTTGATCACACTGCTACTGATATCTAAACTGAAGGAGTTAAAAAGGGCTCATGAACTCATCAGTACACACTGTTCAACAAGCATAATAAAATCATGTCTCATTTCCTGATTTGGAAATCAACCTCTAATAGGAAACAGACTGCACCCATCTTGAGCCTAACCACATGATTTACTGCTAACCATTAGGCGAGCTCAAAGGAAGAGACAAAAGCTGGCTTACAGAGTGTCTTGCCCCTTTCGTAAACGTGTTTGGGTTAATGCACTCATCTCTTAACTACTACTTAAAGCGTAGTGAGGTGAATGCATGCACTGCAATGAAAGCGGTGAAACTTGTAAAACTGTAGACCATATTTGGCTACGCTTTGAAAAAAAATTTCAAATCTAACCACTACACATCACCACTACATTCAATCCAATGAGCATATACAATCACTATGACATGTGCCGTCACGAGGCCATGTCCAGTCGCAACGACGCGCCTTCAAACGACGATGATATATACGAGACAGAATACAATTTGGAGTTAAACCTGTGGTTCAAAAACGATTTTGAAGGCCGGAAAGCTGTGTATCTCAACAAAGATCAGATCGGTCTTCCCTTGAGCTACAGATATCGCCGAAATCGCACTGGTAGCAGTACTATGACTTTCACTTGCGACGAATACAATTGTCCTTTCCGAATTCTCTTTTCGAAAAGAGAAGGAGAGAAAGCTTGTATGATTACAAAATGTTTTACATATCACAATCACGACACATTTGAACGCTTCATATCTGAGCCATATGCTGTAAGATCTCTTATTTTTCCAATAATGAGACAAAACCCAAAAGTATCTGAACAAGAGTTGACCGAGGAGATTGAAAAATCAATTGGCATTCCAGTTGAAGAAGGACTTATTGGATCCGAAATGCGTGAACTACTCCGGCGCGGTACACACTTACTGGTGAACGACTGGGCCAGACTACCTGATATTCTGGAAAAGACAAAAGACGCAGATCCTTCTGGCACTATCAAACTAGATTTGGATAAGGATAACAGGTTTCGTCGGGTCTTTGTGGCACCTGCTTCTTCTCGCACCATTTTTGAACATTCCCGAAAAGTTATAGGACTAGGTCAAACTTACAAGAAGATAAACATTGATCAGTTGATGCAAGTGGCTACCATCGAAGATCCCAATGGAAACGCTCATATTCTCGCGTTTTCTGTTAATGCTGTTGAAGACCCTGATAATTGGAACTGGTTTCTACGTTTATTGGAGAGTGCTCTCGGCGATCTAAATTCTACAGACACGGTCATTGTTTCAGATCGTGATGAAGGATTAATGGCTGCGCTAAGCGCCGAAGTCCCCAACGCCCATCATTCTTACTGCGCCCTACATTTATCACAAGATTTATCCAAAGAGTTATCGAAACCGTTACCAGACGCTCAACGTGATGTGTTTTCACTGGTTACAGCCAGGACTCCCGAAGAGTTTGAATCCGTGATGGAAAAACTACGGACAACTGATCTGGATACTTATACATATCTTCAAGGCGTACCTCGCGAGCGCTTTTCAGATGCCTATTTCCCAAAAGCTCGTTATGGGGTATACACTTCGGATGATACCGAGTGTATCAACAAAACACTTATTTTCCCTTACGAGCTAACAATATTGAGAGTGATGCGTGATGTATGGTCTGGAATGATGCCCATCAAATACTCAAATTTCAAAGCCATAGGGTCCGATTTCTGGACATCAAAGATGCATGCGATCGTTCAACAATACAAAGAGGAGTCCGGGATTGAAGTTCAGACACTAGATCAAAACTTATACAAAGTCGTTACGGCCGATCAGCACGAGTTCCAAGTCAATCTCAACAACAAAACATGCACATGTTGCTTTTTCCAGCAAATGGAATTCCCATGCTTACACGCGTTCCGTGCAATTGAAGAGGCCGGATTACCCGTCGAGGACTTTGCCCATAAATCGTACCAGTCTAAAGTGTTGCAAGACGGATATTCCACATCTATCCCGTTTGTCGATTTGAACAGAACCGACGGCGGGCATTGTCTAATGCCGCTCAATGAAGAAACGTTTGGCAGCGAACAAGCAAAACGGAAAAGAGAAACCGATTCACAAGAAGTGCCAGAAGAAACAGGTCAAAAGAAGACAAAGGTTTCTGAATCCGATGCTGATTCAAATGCTGCTGCAAAGTCAAGCCCAATGTCATTGAATTTTATTGTAGACGACATGATTAATTCGTAATTTATACTGTTATCAAACAACTTTCTAAGCATTTTTTGTCTAAAACCGCCATAGTGCTTTTTTTTTTTTTTATTGCAAATGCATATTCAATAACTATTTAATTCAATCAATCTCTATCACAAAAAACAACAGGGTTCACACATTTTGAAATAGTCACACGTAATGATAGTTGTAGATAAAGTCTTACCAAGGTTTGTAATGAATTTTGATTCTTGCCATGGAAACATGGATTAGATAGTGGTCAAAAGTCTTCCGGTTTAGGTAGTGAAAGTTACAGATTGCGCAAAAACCAGCTAAAAACAAACATAAACGGGCTTTGTCAAACATAATATAGCCATCACTAGTAATACCAATCCAAAGTTGCGAAACAACTTGTATTTACTCTATCTACATTTGGTTTCAAACTGCCAATAAAAACCATCAATTCATGTATAAATGTGACCACTAATTGCCCTCAAGAATTCATTTCACAACAAAAAATTAAAATCATGGTTTCGAAAAAATGACTACCTTGGTATTCACAACCTCTTCTTCATACACCTAGACCCCTTTGATCCAGTACACACAAAAACAATCTTATTTGTAATTCGTTTCGTATTCTCATTCAGACTGGAAATATATACAATATCTACACTTCTATCCTGAATCCAAAATAACAAACATGCTAATATTGCCCTTGCCGATCATCTACTTTACCTGATCACCATCATTCCCTTGGTATCATCTCGATCAGACGAAAGCCCTTTGCCATTCACACCTCTGCCGCTGGAAACCGCTTTGTGTTTACCGGCCGCCTCGAAGATCTTCCAGAACTTCAGGTTTTCATCGCTTGCGCAGGTCGCCAGTGTTTGCCCATCTGGAGACAATGCGCTATGTAAAACTCTTGAATCGTGACCAGCAATGTCAATGACCTTAGTCAAGGTAGGGTAGCTCCAAATTGTCAGAGTATTGTTGGGGTATCCGTGTGTAGAAACAATTTCTTTGTAAATGGTGCTCCATGTTAATGAGGTGACCTGCGATTCGGTATTGACTGAGTTGACACGCGCTCCGCTGGTAGTGTTCCAGAAGTGGATCTGCTTGTCCTCAGTACCACCTCCTGTAGCCAGCAAATTGGTCTGCCAGGGACACCACGCAACTGCTCTAACAGCTCCTCGGTGACTGGTCTTGGTGAATCGTGGGACCGTGGACCGAGGGTCCCAAATATTCACTACATTATCGTTGCCGCCACTCGCCAATTGGCCGCCGTCGCCTCGCCATTCTAGCCCACAAACCTCGGCAGTGTGGCTCAGGAACTCGCCTACCTTATGATTTTGGCATCGCACATCGTGGTTCCAAATCGATCCGTCGTGACAGCCAGAAGACACCAGGTGTTTATCCCAAGACATCACTCCGACCCGCGATGTGTGCCCATTCAGGTTTCTAGTACGCACTCCTTCCTCCACATCCCAGATTTGGATATCACCATTGTTCAAGCCGATCGAGATGTAGGCACCGTCGCCCGACCATTGAATACCTGTGACGTAGTTACTGACTGTTGACTCCATCAAACTAGACACACTGCCTGAAGAAGCGTCCCAGATGTAAACGCTGTTTTCCAAAGCAATAGCAATCTGATTGTTGCAAGACCAGTCCAACAAATGCAAGTAGTAGTCATCAATCAACCCCGGAGCGTCCAGAACCCTATCCGGAGTGGTGGGAACTTTTCTTCTAAATGCTGCATCCGTGTTTGTCTTGAGCGGTTTATTGTACTGACTTCTCAAGTCTGCTGATCGCGACGATTGTGGCGCTGCGGGTTGGAATTCCAGAATACGTGTGTTCAATTCAATTCCACATGCTTTGGCGACACTGCTTTGGTACGCTAATGATGTTGGCGATTCCACACTCTTGGCCGCCTGTTCTTGTGCGTACGCGGTTTGGCCTGTCTCGGCCAGATCCAGCGATGCTGTTGAAGAGGATCCTCCTGCTGCGCTGCTCTGATCCCCATTTGAACCAGTCGATACCACAATTGTTGTTTTTTCTAGTTTCGATCTGACCTGGACCGACGCCTGTCTATTCGGAATAAATCTATCAGCATGCGAATTGGTTCTCACTGCCGCAGGTCTTCCCTTTTGAGGACTACCGGGCACACTAGCACCGCCCTTTTTATCCTGACCTACTACCCAATCCGACGCCACAACGTCCATTTTGATCGGGCTCTTAGGTTTCGGGTTGATGGACTTGAACAGCGGCGAACAGCATGTTGCGCGTTTAGGTGTGCCCGGAGCAGCTCTGAGTTTGCGCGCTGACAGCTTAGGAATAGGAGTCTTGCCGAGTGGCGTGTAAACAGGTTTATCGAATCTGGCAGGGGCGCGAGTCGGCGTAGTACCGAGCGCCATGTTTCTCTTGCGATTTTTGGGTGTACTAATCATTTTTGAATAAGATGATATTTGAAAAAGGAGTTTCTGTGATTCAATGTATGTAGTTGTAGAAGTAGAAAAGAGGATAGTGTGTCGGTATGATAAATATGAAGGGATTAATTGAGAAAGAAAAAGAAGAGAACCAGGAAAACTAGTGGAAAAAAAATACCGTGATACACACAACACATGGACTTTGTGTAACAAAAATTTCTGCTTGCGCTACCAGAGCAACCTGTAAAAGTGTGCTCTTCAATGTTTACATTTGTCCCAAAATAAGATCCGTATTTTGATTTGTTTACACATTTCCCGAAGCGGAAATGTTTATATGACGCGTTTTTATATGGGGCACTGAAACTATTAATTAGACTTCCTAATTAGGCATTATCATCTTTTGTCTCCAACTTTGGAGTAGGCTCTTCTGCTTTCTCAATACCCTCCTCAGGTCCCTTGATTTCTTGTTCTTCTCCAACTTTAGCTGGCTCCTTGCCTTCCGGATGTAATTTAAGAACAATGACCAAGTACACCTCGCCTGTTTTGAAGTTCTTCAAGGTGTATCTCAACGGCTGACCACCCGCGTACTTTTCGACGTTATAAGTGAATCCTGGCAACTTGATACCGAATTGCTTGCTCATGTCCAGGTAAGGAGTGAAGAACGCAAAGTCGTACTGTGTACCTGTATCGTACTGGAAAGCGGTGCGATGGGACTCGTCCAGGAAAAGTTTTTGCCTGGCAGCAGGCGAGATAGGATCAGAAGGAAGATCAGCAGAAGTCGACTGCAGGAAGGTTTCGGGGTCGGGAAGGGATTCAGGCCAGGTCAGCTTGGTACCGGAGCTTGACGGGGAAGTGTTTACCTGATTGAACGATGTCAAAGCAGGCCCGTAAAGGTATGGCTTGTCACCGTAAGGATCGCCGAAAATACTGGGGTCGACAGTCGTGGTCAAGATCTTGTACCCAATCGAAAACCCGTATGGTAACTGGTCTTTGATGGATCTGTCGAAATCATTGCCAAACACAAGATCGTTTCCAGACAAAACGGGTACAGCATTTTTGGTGTCGCCAGATTTGAATTTGATTGATATTTGAATACAGAACCGCTGTTGCATGTATTCTTTTGATTCAAAAAACGGCGATGTCGTAGGTCCTGGATTCAATCCTGTAATCCGTTAATTAGTACAATATTTTCTTATCTGAGGGGCGACTTACCGTTGTAGTCTTTAATTCTGACTGCAATTTCTGCAATCATTGAATCAGTTTCCAGTCTTGTTCGCTTGTCATCTTGGTTCACAAACACATTGACTTGAGAAGCCTCGTCGTACGAGGTTCCCGCCAAAACCTGCAATTTTGAGGGCATTTTCAAAAGTGTTGAATTGCTGAAACTGAAGATTGGGTACAAGTTGACGATTGCCGATATACAATCAAGAGCTGAAATACTTGAGCGATGGTGATTTGAACCAAAAATAAAATAACAAAAGATACAGAATCGTCTAAGGCTTTTATCTACAATTTCAATCGGGTCCAACGGGCTGATCTAGCAATAAGACATTCTAAATGCTAAAATACGCGCAGATACATGACCCCGTTCCTCAGACCCTGAATCCAACATGATCCTCGACAGGTCTCCTCATCTCTGTACGTTGACGCAGTCTATTCGGACCTGAATCTCGGACACCATTCACTTGCAGGTAGGCGCGCACAGTACCTTTCAAGATAATAGTGAGACACCCAGACATCACACCTTGTTACGCCAATCTCTTTCGATTGTGCAGTCTTAAAAACGTTAAGTTGTCCAGCTTGGAGACATGTGAAAATGGGCTTAGATACAAGTACCTGATGAGCGTGATAACTTGTGATATGCAACGGCTGGAACAACATTTGCAGTCTCGGGAGAATGCTTGTCTACGTAATTTATTCTACGCCATTGGAGCTAGGCAACCACTACTCAAACCACCACTCAAGACCAACCTCGTCAATGTATATTAGAAAAAATTCATAAAATTACATCTATAACTCATCTTTCACCTTGGACTTCTTTGATTTCTTTGACTTTTTCTTTTCTTTTCCGCCAGCCGAAATCACCACGTACTTGATATACAGATCTCCATGTTCGTCTTCGTGATTCAAAATCGGCATACCCTGTTGCTTCAACACCTCGACCTCTCCATTAGCAACAGGAATTCCAGCTGGCCTCGAAATGTCGATAAACGATTCTCCGTCCAAACAAGGAATCTTTCTTGACCAGCCGCCCTTGGTGGCTTCTTTCTCCGTCACTGCTTCGGTACGGAATAAGTTGTTGCCGCGTCGTCTGTACCCCATGTTACCTGTTTTACTCTCGCGAACGTGGACAATTAAATCGCCAGACTCGGCATCAGGGAATCTGTCGGCCTCACCATGGAAAATGTAGTCATACTTCTTTTTGCTACCAGGCTCGACGTACATTTGGTACGCGCGGCGTTCGCGCATCACCTTTGTACCAGCACACTTGCCACATGCCTTTTTAATTGTTGTGCCTTGGCCGGCGCATCTGTCACAATGGGTTTGGATCTGTTGGAACATGCCTGGTGCCAATTGAATCTTGACAATCCTGACTCCAGATCCGTTACACTCGTTACATTTGTGGGTTTTTTTATCGGCCGATCCGGTTCCGTCGCATTGATCGCAGATACCTTGCATTTCCAAGGTGAGATCCAACTGTTCTCCTTTGTACATTGATCGCAAATCAACCTCAATGTTGGTCTCTGTGTTTCTTCTCATAGCTTGATGGTTATGTCCACCCATGTTGAATCCAAACATTCCATCAAATGGACTTCCGCCGCCATGATGGTGTCCAGCGTGCTGGCCGTTGACGCCTTCTTCACCGAACCTGTCGTAGTTTCTCTTTTTATCGTCGTCAGAAAGGACTTCATAGGCAGCAGCGATCTCGACAAACTTTGAATCATCACCACCGTTCTTATCCGGATGGTACTTTCGACTCAGTTCTTTGTATGCTTGTTTGATCTCTGTTTGACTGGCATCTTTTTTCAACCCGAGAACCTAAATTGAAAACGTTAGTATTTAGTTTTAGTTTCGTGATACATGTGAAAGTGAAAAAAAAAACATACTTTGTAGTAATCGGCACCAGCAAGGACAGTCTGTGATAATAGCAGGATGCCGAGAA